>JABLUY010000009.1:0-300415 GCA_013306675.1 Thraustochytrium sp. TN22
ACGACGACGATGATGGTGATGGCGACGACGACGACGACGACGACGATGATGATGACGACGACGACGACGACGACGACGACGAGGACGCCAACGGCATGCCCAAGAAGAAGAAGGGTGGCAAGAAGAAGATCGACAAGAAGAAGAAGCACAAGAAGAACTAACGCGCCGCAATGGTAGTCGCGCCGACCTCAAACAACCCGGACGTCTGCGGGCGCCTGTGGCGCGTCCGTGTGACTTGCACACACGCAATTTCCCATCCGCTCCTTTTCTTTAGAGATGCTAAAGACTAGCCAACTGTCCTCTTGATCCGCCTTGCGAAGCCTCGTTGCGCGCTCGCGAGCTGCGTGCCGTTGCACAGGAACGCATGATTAGATTATGATAACCCCAGTCTGCAAGAGCCACGATTCGATCGCAGAAACACCTGAACATGGTCCATGAATTCTTCGGTGTTGTTAGCTAGCTAGAGCTAGCCCTTGCACCACTCGCCTGATGAATCTCCTCTTTGCTTGTTTGCTTGCGTGCTGGTGTGCTTAAAATTTGCTTGCTTGCTTCCCTGTTTGCTTTGCTTTCATCAGGCAGCATCGCCGTGTCCTGGTCGCTGCAATGGATCTGCTCTGTGACTGCATACGAGGACGTGGAGGCGGCAGAGCCTTTGTTCGAGATTCTAGCTAGCTAGTTTGTAACCAGCCCCGCGACTTCCACAGTGCACAAAGGTCAGGAGAAGAAAGATCAGCAGCGCTCAGAGCCGCTCAAACACCATCCCTCGATCGCGAGTCGGCAATGGCTATGGCGCGGCTAATTCGTCTCGCCGTGTTCTGCTGTTTACCAGCCTCCACCAAGTCACCAACCTCTCCAAGACGCGCTACCCGGCCTCGGCCCCCCGACGCCCGGTGATGAAGCAGCGTCTCAAAACTCCCGCATCAACCCCGCATCGCCTCCTACACCGTGCGTGACAGTTACTGTGGCACGCTGCGGTGCCAAAGCAAGCAGGCATTGTAACAGTTGTAAAGACTTCATACCGGACTCCGGGCAGCACCGGTTCCCGGCGCCTTTCGCGCGCCAATTCGCCTGCGCCACGTCCCGACGCAAGTGCTGCCTCCTAACCGAAACCTTAGGCCCCTAGGCCTCGCGTGGGGCATCGCTGTCGCCGGCGGAGCACGACCACTTGCTCGACTCGACTCGACTCGCCACGATGCTTCGCAGGCTCGCCGCCCAAGGACGGCACCGAGGCGGCCCTGACAGCCAGGCTACCGCCGCGCAGTCCTCGCGTGCGGCCAGCAGTCCCGGCCTCGAGCTCGGGTCGGGCCGGGGCGTGCGGCGAAGCCTTCCTTCAAGGGCCCGGGCCTTCAAGGGCCTTCAAGTCTTTGAGGTCAAGTTCCTGCGTGCAACTGCGACGATGCTCTCGCACGACTTGGAGGGCGACGGCAGCGACGGTGGGGCAGTCCAGTCGCCGTCGCGCGGCGTCGAGGTCGGGCGGGCCGAGGCGAGGCGAGGCGAGGCCTGAATGTGAGGCACGGCAGGTGGACGGACGAGCCTCGTGATCATCAGCTTCGTCTCGGAGGAGTAGAGCACGAGGCACCGCTCCGAGTCCACGCCAAATCCAGATCCAGAGCGCAGCACCGCGCGGCGAGGCGCGGCGAGGCGCGGCGAGGCGAGGCGGCGAGCCGCGAGGGCCAGAGCAGAGCAGGGCGGCGCGGCCCGGCAGCGCGGCGGCGCAGCGAGGGACAGAGCGAGCGAGTGGCAAGATGCTGGGCGCGAGGATGGGCATGGCGCGCGGCGCGCAGCGCGGCGCGCAGCGCCGCGCCAGGGGGCTCGCGGCAGCGGCTGGCGGCGGTAAACGGCGGGCGGCGTTCGAGGCCGCGGCGCAGGCGCAGCAGCAGCAGCAGCAGCAGCAGTCGGGGAACAGGCCCACGCAGCCGAATTTCCTTAATGCGGCGGGCAAGAAGCTGCAGCCGGGCTACGGCTGGGGAGGAAAGACCGTGGCCGCAGAGAGCATGAACGAAGAGAAGCTGGCTGCTCTGGAGGCGGTCCGTGGCGACGCCTTCGCAACACGCGCGCGCGAGGCTCTCGACAAGGTGCAGCAGGGCTTCGTGGACCTGCGCGCCGACAATGCCTCGCTCGCAATGGAGACCGCTGACGAGTGGCGCCTTGTCGCGCACATTGCCGAGAGCGACATCCGCTTCGAGGTTTCCATCGACCTGGACAAGAACGAGCTCATCTTCATCTCGCCGGAGACCGGCGGCCGCACCTACTTCCTCGACGCGGCTTCCGGCCGTTGGCGCGACCGCCTTGACGGCCACGGCTTCGACGGCCTTCTCACGCGCGACGTCATGCGCCACTGCTACGGCGTGCCCAACTTCTCCCTGTAGGCTACTAAACCAGCAGTCCCGTTCTTCGAGTTTGCTTGCCTGCGAGGTTGCCTTGCCTCGCCGGGCCGGGCCGGGCTGGGCCGGGCCGGTCACAGCTGGCCATGCTTGATTTGGCGCGCAAGCCGGAATTCGATCGCAAGCGAGGGCATGGCCGCGACGACGCCTCGCAGGGGCTTCGAGAGCAGCAACAAGGTCTGGCCCGCACTGCACTACGCTTCCCTCAGGCTGTCCAGCCCGCTATAATCCTGCGCTCACTGCAAACTGGCTCGCAGGAGGCACGTGCGGCGCGTGAGCGCAAACAAGGAGCAAACGAGGTTGCCGCCCGCGGCCGCCGCACCGTCCCGTCCAGGAGTCTCTCCGCGCTCGCTGCGTGCTCGCGGCGCGCCCGCGCGACACGCACGCCGCGCCAAGACCGAGCGAGCCGCACCGCCGCCGCACCGCGCGCGCGTCGCCATGAGCGACAAGCGCCCGGGCTCGGGCCAGTACACGCCCACGGCGGCCGTGCAGGCCGAGATCGAGAAGCGCAAGAAGGAGGACGAGGAGGCGCGCGAGCAGGCCAAGAAGGACGTCAGCGAGCGCATGCGCAAGATGGCTGGCGCTGGCGGCCAGGCGCCCGGCTTCAGCACGGCCGCGCTCGGGGCGCAGATCGCCTCCATCACCTCGGGCGCCGGCGACGACAAGCGCAACAAGACCGGCGGGCTCTCCGTCAAGGCCGTCGTCAAGGCTGCCGATGATGGCGACGGCGACGACGAGTAGACGAAAGCGTCTTCCTCTCTCTCTCTCTCTCTCTCTCCCTCTCTCTCTCTGCTTTGCCTTGAACAGACTGACTGTGAGAGCGCGACCTTTCCCAAGCGCAGCGAGCACGAAGTTACAACGTAGCAAATCAGCCGTACCGATTCATTCGCGAGTGCACCGAGTGCAGTGCACCGTACCCGGACGAACGAGCAGGCTTACCCCGCGCTTTCGCAACTAAGCTACGCCTTCTTTTGTTGCTTCGTTTTTCTTATCGACTGGCCGAGTCGTGCGCTCAGCGCTTGTACGTACATTGACCAGGGCGTTTGCGCGGTCTGCAACTCCCTGGCCTTCTTGCGCGGCTTGAGCATCTCAGCCCAGCCATCGGGCCCTCCTCAGCTCGCCATGTCTGGCTTCCCCGGCCTCGAAGATCGCAAATCATTTTTGAAGGACCACGCGGCTGCGCTACGAACACATCGCTCACTCTCCGCGGATCCGCTGTCATTGACACTGCTTTGGGCCCTTGCGCACGTGTGCTCCTCGCAACCAGCGAGAGCGGCGGAGAGGCCGCCGCAGGACGACGACGTTCGAGCTCTCTCCTGTTCCTCTCTCCATGGCATCAAGTTGATGATGAGAGCGAGAGAGGACCGCGACTCGCCTCGCCGCAGAACGGAGGATGCAGCCGTGGGGCGAGGGCGGCGGCGGTGGCGGCGGCGGCGGCGGCGGCGGCGGCGGCGAGGGCCGCTCCGCCGCGGCCGGCTCCGCCGCGGCCGGCTGGACAAACGGGGGCGGCGCACCTTTGGGGGATTCCATCGCGCACGATGGGCTCGCGCTCGACGATGGGCTCGCGCACGACGCCGCCGTGAGCGGGTCGTCCGCGGCCATCCACGACGCGCAAGGGTTTCTGCACAGCGAACTTCTCGACAAGACACGCGACTCATGCTGGCTCGGCAAGGACGCGGCACGACTCGCTCTCGCGCTCGAGCTGCCGAGGCAGGACGGAGGCCACCTGGAGGGCGCCACGGTGTCGACCCAAGACTGGCTCGTCATTTGCCAGCTGCATAGGGAGGCAACACAGCCGCAGGTGCTATGGGCGCAACCCATGCCGCCTGGCGAACGCGTCAGACTCGCTGCCTGCGCGGAGGGCAGCATGCTTGTCGTGGCGTGGGGCACCGCGCCGATCCGCGTGCTGCACGCCGACCCGGTCTCTGGCGCGCTGCCCATGGCGGCGCTCTGCGCACCGGACCATGCATGTGTCAACGTGCAGGAAATCGACTTGATCCTGGCCGCGACGCGTCCGGGTGCGCCCGAGCTACGCCTTGCACGCTGGAACGATGCCCGTCACCCAGATCCGGAATCGCAGAAGACGCTGCCCAAAGTCCGGGGACCGCACCGCCTGCACGTCGACGTCGTGACGCCACGTGGCGTCACCGCGCTCACCCTGGCGCCCAACGCTCGTGTAAGCGACCTCAAGAGCGCATGTGCGGCCTACGAGGATATCCCAGCTTCGCGTCTGCGCATCCGTCCTGCCCTCGACCAACCCGACCTGGACGACAGCGAGGCGCTCGCCAGCATCGCCAGGACAGGTGGTGGCGGGAACGAAGTCTTGGTGGTCCATGCCGACGCCCACGGCCTGGTCACCGTCGACGCTCTGCATGAGCGCGTGCGACGCCTCCGCCGCCTCTGCGTGCAAAACGCCTTGCCCACGCCTGCAGCCTGGAAGCAAGCCGCCTTGAGCGTAGATGAATTCTGCTCGATCTTTGCCAAGGCGGATCTGGCCGCGCTCCTCTCAGCAGCTTGGGAGCTTTCTTCACCCTCGCTCGCGGCCCTAGCGCTCGTTGCTGAGCACGTACGCGTGCAGACCTCTGGGGAGTTCCCCCTGCCAGCAGGCCGGAAACGAGATGCCCAGAGCCGCGATGCGAAAAACACGCGGGGCCTCGCAAAATGGTCGTCCAAATGCACCGGAACCATGACAACCGTCGGCGGCGGCGCACCGGGACAGCAGCCCATCCACGCCAGAGTCACCAGTCGAACGGCGCACGCGGACGAGTCTACGAGCCCTGTTCTGCGCCTGTGTGGCGCGTTTCGCGAAGATACGATGCTCACGATGCTCTCGCGCCAGAACAGAGTGCGGCTTGCACGCGACGCAGCTCTCTACGCACAGAGGCGCTTCCAGGGTATCCCCAGCTTTTCGCCGGCCCTCCTCACCAGTTCGCAGTTCAACGACCTCGCTCCTCTTCGCGACGTCGCCGACCTTTGCTTTGAGGACATCGTCCCAGCGCATATCACCAGGATGGCGCGCAGCGCTGCTGCAGCTGGATATGCCTCGCAGCGCACAAGCTCTTCGCCAGTCTCGCACCTATTCGGCTCCTCTGACCCAGATGACCCCTACGTCGCCGTGGTTCGTCTCGACGGCACAGTACACGTATGTGGTGCCGACTACGGGGTGGCGACAATCGCGTCCGGGACCCTGCCCGATCCGAGCACCATCCTGGAGCTGTCCTTCTCGCTGGACCCCACTCGCCACAAGCGGCCCGGCAAAGCGCTCGCGCCGGGTCAGAAAATGCCTGGCGCCGTCCTCGTGGGCCTGCAGAGCGCGGCGGGCGCTGCAAACCAGATCGCCGCCGCCTGCGATGCAGGCGACCCGTTTGCACGCCTTTTGGATTCCGCGCTCCCATCGCCACTCCTCAGCCGCAAGCACGTGCTCTACGCTGCGCGCCGCGAGCTCACGCACGCTGTCGCTCGCGCCTGCATTCACATCGTGCGAACTGGAGCCTCGGGGAGCGAGGCGCTCGAGGTCGTGCGGTACGGCTTCCGCCGGGGGCGGCTGGTGGAGCTTAGCTGCACTCAGCTTTTGCCGGAGTTTGCGGGCCACATTTTCGTCAGCCTCGCCTTTGACCAGGATCGCGCAGCGCTCTGGGCCGCCTGCGGCGACGGCGAGACGTGCCTCACGGTCATGAAAGTGGCGCTCGTCGACGGCAGCGTGGTGGCGCGCAGTCCGAGCCTGCCATGGGGTTCAAGCGACGGCCCGCCGAGTCTGCTCGCCACCTTTGGCGGCTTGGTAGTCCATTGCGCTAGCTCGGGCCGAGCCTCGCTTCTCGATGCGGCGACGCTGTCCCTGTCGCCCCGGTCGCTCCTGCAGCTGCCCCGGGAGCAGACCTCGACGGAGCTCTGCTTCATGCCCGCGGGACCCGATGCCTGCTTTCTCGCGACGAGTGCGGGCTCGCTTCTTCTTGTTCGGGCCTCTTCGCTCTCAGAGCCGCTTGTGGAGGACGAGATGCAGTCGGATCCCACCGCGTGGCTCCTGGCAGAGAGTCCGCTCGACGTTTACGAGCACGCAACGCCCGCCCTTCGTTCGCTTCCCGCGGCGCGGGACCGGCACTCGGCCTGGCTGCTCGAGCCGTCCATTGATACCAAGGGCACCATCACCTTCGAGTTTGAGCCGGACACTATCATCACCAGCCTCTTCGTGCAGGTTCTCCGGGCCGCCTCGGGCAAGCCCGACGCCAAGGCGTCATGGACGGCCCGCGCGACCATTTATGGCCGCAGCGAGAGCCACGTCCACGTGGATGGGCCTGCGGGAACGCTTCGGCGCGTCAGTCACTCCCGCAAGGAGCGCGAACGCGATGGGGCATTCTTTGCCTCGCCTTTTCTCGATGTGCCCTCGAGCGCCGGCCACGACGCAGGGCACCGCGCCACCGTGCTCCGTCAGATGTGGCCCGAGTCAACCGAATCGACGTTTCCCAGCGAGTGGGTGGCTGTTCCCGTCTTTGGAGCTCGCACGCGAAGGCTGTCGCTAGCAGTGGATGCTGCGGGGTGCAGCGCTGCTAGCGATCTCGTCCTTGTGCGGGTGATCCTGAGGGGCTTCCAACGCGCCTCGGGCTTTGGAGCCCTACGTCTCGACCCTTCCGCCATCGTTCCCGCCCTCCTCGAAAGGTCCGACGATGCCGACCTCCATCTGTTGCATCGATTGCTCCCGTCTTGCTTCGCGCTGGTGCTCGAAGAACTCAGAAAGGGCGACCGTGTCGAGCGGCTACTGCGCGACGCTGTACTGCGCGGGGGGCCTGCGCGCATCCTCGCCGCATCACAGCTGCTCAAGGCGGTGATGCACCGTGCCGACGCGCACGGCTTTGAGACGCACTTTCCTCCCATTCTCATGGAACTCAGGCGCCACACAGACCTGTCGGCGTTGGGACTTCGTTGCTTTGCCAAGCTCGTCTCTGCCTGCTCAGTTAAGGCGCTGAGCAAGGCTTTTCCTTCGCCCGGCACGGCGCAAGTCGTGGCCCTCTTCGACGAGTTCGGACAGGACCTGGTGCGCTTTGCCGACTGGGACGCAGAGGAGGACCCCGATACTCCGCGGGTGTACGATACCCCTGTCCTTGAGGATCACTTCAGCTCACGCATCTTTGCCCACGCGCGGGCCCCAAACAGCAGACAGGGTCTCGCCGTGAGTTCCTTTCTGCTGCATGGGGATGGCGCGAAACGGGAAGAGGTCCTCCCTTTCCGGGTCCTCCTGGGCGCGCCCCAGCCGTGCGTTGTGCCCACGTTCCACCATAACCAAAAACTCGAGACCGACCCGTTCAATGCACTCGGGGCTCGCCACGTCTGGCTGCGAGACCTCGACACGAGCCACGATCGCACCGTTGCGTTGGCCCTCCAGATGACGCTAGGGGCCGAGGCCATACCGCAGATTCTCCGTAGGATCCTGGCGGTTGTGACGATTGAAGACGAGACCAAGGCACGCCTCCTGGCGTACGTATCGGTGTTCGCAACCAACGATGCAGGCGCTGCGCGGACGGCGTGCGCGCAGGTCACTTCAGCCGCAACGCCTCATGCGTCAGCATCGTTCCCACAGGGCTGCGAAACGTTGTGCAAGGAGCTGCCGTTGCACTTTCGCGGCCCGCGCAAGAGCGGCGCCAAGGGTCTTCTGGCGCGCGTCGAAGTTGTCCTAGAGAACGCCCCACCATGCCCGCGCTTCCTCATCATCGTAGTGCGCGCGCCCCCGCCTGCCGGATGTCGAGGACTCCGCATCAACGCTCTCGTTTGTGGTGCCCCCATGGCTGCGGCCGAGGCCCGCGCTCTACGATTGCACCTCCTCCGCGGGCTCATCGAGCGCCGTGAGGATGCCGACAGGGAGCTTCGACGCAAGACGGGCAAGACGGGCAAGGCGAAGGAAGACCTGGAGCACCTGCAGCTCGCCTACCTGCAGGCAGAGCTTGAGGGCGCCGCCGCGCCGCCGCTTTCCCGCGCCGATCAGCTGCTGGAGTGCACCATGCTGGTGGGCGACCTCGCGCTCTGCTTGCAGGATGAAGGTTTAGGCGACCCGACGCACGACCAGTCGGTCCGCATCGTCCACCGCTTTCTCCTGCATGGGCAGCCCGGCCTGTTACGCGACTGCGCCAAAGACATGGTGTTGGCGAGCCTCCAAAGCAACCCGACGATCCTCTTCCAGGCCGTACAGCTGGATCTCACGGCTGGCAAGATTGACCTCCTCCACGCTTATACGCCTGCTTTCGCCGCCAAAGACCTCACCGAACTCCTCAGGGTCATCCCTGCAGGCCAGCACGCGGCGGACGTGGCCATGCAGCTGCTCGGCGCCGCGCGCGACGGCCTGACGCGCCGTGCGGCTCTCGCCACAGTCGCCGCGATTCTCCAGGCTGTTGCGAACGTCCCGCAAGTGTCCTTTGCGACGCCAAAAACGTACAATACCGGCAACAAGCAGGTGCCTAGGCTCGTGCGCGAGGCGCTCAAGGTCATCGACGAGGCGCTGCAGCAAGCGGAGCTGCTTTGGGATGATTTTCTGCATGCGCTCATCTCCTCCGCGGTGGACGTGATTGTCGGCGGGCTCTTGATCTGCTCAGGCCCCACAAACGAGAAAGCGCTCAGTTTTCTCGTTGCGGACGCCGAATGCTGGGCCACGGTCCGAAGGCTGCTCCTCGCGCATCCCGGCGCGTCCTCTGTGGGTACCTATTCCTTCCACAGCCTTTTACAACTGTTCAACTCCGGCGAGCTGACCGTGGCGCAGACAGACCTGTTGCACGACATTGAACAGATGCCAGTGTCGGAGCACAGCCTTGAGCTCATCTACAGGCTGAACGTCGCCAAGGAGGCGAGCCCAGCAGCGGTTGCGGCCGTGGTGCACTTTGTGAGTCGCACGCATTGCGAAAGGACCTGGTGGGCCGCGACGCGCGTCCTTCTGGACGTGGACATTGCCGTCCTGGCGCACGCTTCTCCGCAAGACGCCCGTGCGATCGTACGCACGCAAGCGCTGCACCAGGGTGGTGCGGCCCTCGTGAAGCGTGGCAAGGAATACCCGCAACGCCGATCCACAAAGAGCAACAAGGCTGCAGGGGAGCAAAAGGCAACGACAACGCTGGAGTGTCTCATGCGCTTTTTGCGCTGCGCCTGCATCAGCAAGGACTTCGGGCTGCTCGTGAGCGACCTGTTGGAGGCGGCCGCAAGCTTCAGCCCTGCGAACGAAGCCGCACTCGGCTGTGTCGTCCGGGAGCTCCTCAAAGTCTTGCATGAGGAGGAGGTCGGCAAGGCTCTCCTGGATTGCGCAGAGGTGGTCGCCGCACTAGGCACCTTCGCCGATGCAAGTCTGGGGCTCCTTCGCCAGAGCCTGCGCGCCGAGCTGGACATGCTGAGCCCACCCAAGGTGCCTGCACCTTGGGGGCCTGCCCCCAGCGAGGGCGCGGCCAGCGTGGCGTCCCCGCCCGAGGCCAAGGCTGCCCTCGCCTCACCTGCGACGCTGAGCTCGCCCGTGCCGCCTTCAGGCACGGCAGCCATGCCCAAGTCGTTCTCAACGCCGCCGACGGGCGTGTCAGAAGTGAACTGGAGCACGCTTGCGAAGGGCCCAGGACAGGCACGAACGTCTCCTAGTGAGCGCGGACCCGCAGCGCTCCCAGTGGTTCATGTGGAACAAGGTCCGGGACCGTCAGGCGCCTCCCACATCATGTCGGCCGCGACCCGAAGCGCGCTCCTCCGGCTCCTTTTGTTGGAGCAGGGCCACGCTGAGACGCCTTCGTCCCAGGCTGCGAAAGTCTCGCTCGGTCGGCGCTGCGAGATGCTCTGCGCATGTCTGTGTCTCGAGGAAGAGGCACTGCTTGTGCGCAAGGACCTGCAAGAGTGCATCGGCGACGCAGATTCGCTCCCGATGGAGGAGCGACGCCTGCTGGCGAGCTGCCTGGTGGTCGACATGCAAGGGCTCGGCGCCGACCGCCGCGCGCAGACCATCCTCGAAGCCGAGCGCCTCGGCGCTTGGGCAGCACTTCGCGCGCAGCTCACCGCGATTGCGGAGGCGGCTCCGGAGATGTGCGCGCAGGCCTGCGTGAGGGCCCTCGCGGAGCATACGCACACGCGTGGCGTCGCGGATGTTCTCGTTGATGTGGTTGGTGCGTATCCGGAAGCTTGTCGCTATGTGGCAACTTCCGGCGCGTGCCAAGTGCTGGCAGGCGTTCTGGGCGAACCTTTTCAGCGTCACATTGTGGTCGCGGACGGCCCGCTGACGGTGGAGCTTGCCAATGACGCGAAGGCGAAACTAGCACGTCTGGAATTCCAGGCCTATGTCCTGTCCAAGACCCACTCTCGCGCACGCTCGGCACTTCTGCATTGTTTGGAGAAGTACCTAGCCAGAATCCAGCCGAGCAGGTGTAAGCTACCCCTTGCAGCATGGCCCCAGCAGGACACGCTGGGCGCCCTTCACCGCTTCGGCAGTAGCGAGGGAGGCAGTGTGGCGGGGCGCGAGTTTGGGGGTTCGGAGGACCAGATGATCCTGGCCTTCCGAATGAGAACGCCGCTCTGGCCTATTGCTGTCGAGATCACCTTCACAGCTGGCCGCCAGGACGGTAAGGAGTTCTCCGGCCTGCCACCCTGGGTCATTGTGGAAGTCTCCCGGGATAGGGACCTGACCAACTTCAAGCAGGTCGGCATGGCGCGCTTCGTGCACGACGCGGCGAGCCCGTCACTGGCACACTGTCGCACGTACCATCGCCACAAGATGTTCATTGCGCTGGACGAGGCCTGCCGCACGACGTGGGCGTTGAACATGCGCATTCGCTTCGGCAGGCCACCGCCGAGCGCAGGCGCGACGGACTCGCTCATTGCAATGGAGGGCATCCACATCTTTGGCAACACGGAGCAGACGCTTACGAGTCTAGGTTCCTACGCCCTGTGCAGTCGTGTACCGCGCAGCGAGGGCGTCGCAGAGGCGCTCGTCCGAGTCTATGCGTTCGCCCTGGCGGACCCGGAGTGCGCCCCGCAGACTCGCGCGAGCCTGTTGAGCTCCCTCGTGCAGTGGACCACCTCGGGGGCCTCCCTCCGCGCTGTCAGCCGCTGCTGGGACGCAAACGCAAAAGTGCTGCGTCCCGACGAGCTTGTGGCAGGGCTCGACGCCATCGCGGCAGCGGTCGGTACGGCGGCGCGCGATCGGAGCTCCTTGGCCGAGGCGGACGAGGAGGCCCTTCGCCGGAGCGCTCTGGAGGGTGTCGATGTCGCTGCGCGCCGCGCCGCCGCGGGGCTCTGGGCGTGGCGAGCGCTCCTCGTTCGTGCCGGGCCTGATGTCTCTGTAATCTATCTGCGGCGTGCCGTGGAGGACCTTTTGGATCGTCTGAGCGCGGGCGGCGAAGTCATGCTCACCTCGGTGGCGGTGGGCAAGCTTTCGGCATGTGCCCAGGCGCTCTGCGTGCACGTGCAATCGGAGCTGGCGGCGTCGAGTGGGGTAGGGCAAGGCGCGGTGCCACCCCTCTTGGTCGCGCTGAAACGCACAGACGAGCTCTGCGCAGGCGGGGCCTCCGCTGCGTCTAGTGAGCTGCTGCTGCCTCTGTACGAGCACGCCAAGACGGCCGTGATGCAAGGCCTTGTCCAGGTAATACGTGCCTGCCCGGACGCGCTCGAGGCCGTCGCGGCACAAGTGCCCGCCCTGTTTGATGCATCCCTCCCTTCCCTCGGGCCCCTTTCAGCAGAGTACGGCGCGGTGCTGTGCTGCGCCGCTGGGCCTCGGGGCGCGGAGCGCGCGCGGCAGCTCGCGGAGGCTGCCCTGAAGACCGCCCTGAGTGACGCCACAGCGGTGGCGCTGCGTGCGAAGGAAGCTGCCTTGCGGACGCTTGGCGTGCTCGCTCCGTTTGGCCCGGACGAGGTACAGCGGATGCTCCTTGGCCGCGCTCGCGATCTCCTGCCGCTGGCTACTGGCCCTCACGGGAATGTCGTGGCTCGCATTCTGGGAGGCATGGCCCGTGCGTCCGAGGGCGGTCTCGGGGCGGAGACGGTTATCGGGCTGGCGTGCGAGTGGGTCGGCAAGACCGCCAAGGGCGGTGGGAGCGGCATGCGAGGCGCCGTGGAGATGCTCCTGGTCACGCTCCGCGAGGCCGGGACCTCGTACACATGTCTGTGGCCGGACGCGGACGCTGGTCCGATGGAGTGGCTGCAGTGCGCCGCTCTGGGGGTGCCGCCACGCCCTGGGCCAAGAGGTGCGTCGCCGCTCTCGATTCTCCGCGATTCTGGGGAGAGTGCGTCCTCTTCGAGGACGACGGGGCTGTCAAAGGAGGTCCTGGCCTTTGAGAAGGACGGATGTTCGGGACTGGTTGAGGTGAGTCCGAACGGGGATGAGGCGACGCGCATTGACTCGGGGGACTGGGCCATGGTACGGAGCGCTGTGCCAATGTCTGGGCCCGGCGTGCGCCAGTGGGAGATCGCCTTTGACGTGGAGGACAAGCACGCAAGCATCAGTGTGGGTGTGGTATGCGGCGCGGGACTGAGCGATGCGCCCGTGGAGCTGGGCTCGTGGCTGGGTTCACAGAAGTCATCTTGGGCGTTCCAGAGCGACGGGACCGTATGGCACGCTTCCAAGGTGACCAACTACGGTCAGCCACTTCGGGCGGCGAGGTTCATCGTTGGCGTGACGCTGGACCTGGGCGCGGGCACGCTAAGCTTTTCGTTCAACGGCCGGGACCTGGGTGTGGCCTTTGCAGATATGCCCTGCGACTGCGTGTACTACGCGGCCGTGGGGTTTGGCCCGATGTACATGCCGGCGCGACAGGCCGCGCGCTCGCTCGGTCTGCGCGGGGGCTCGTCCTGGCCCTCGGTGCCTCGCGACGAGGTCCTCCGGCAGCCGCTCATGGAGGTGGCGCTCTGGCAGTGGTGGTCGACGCACGAGGCAGTCACGGTCGAGGCGCTCCTGGGTCCGCAGAGCGGCGCGCAGGCGGCCGTCGGATGCCGGCAGGCCGCCGTAGAGGGTCCGCAGCGGGCTGCAGCGGCCGCCGAGGCGAAGAACGTGACAACGGCCTTTCGCGACGGGCGATTGGCGAGCCTGCGGCTGGGGCACGCAATCCTGGCGGGTTGCGACGGGGCGAGTGAGCAGACGGTGGACGACCTCGTGCCGGTCGTGCTGCCGTGGAAGGACGCGGCGGACCTTGCGTGGGCGCTGCGGCCATTCCCGGTGGTGCGCATATCGTCACGGCTACCAAGCGAAACGCGGCGCGCGCTGCTGGCGTGCAGGTTGGCTGCGAGCCGAGTGCTGGCGGAGTCGCAACAACGAGCGGCCCTGGGTCGCGCGCTGGCGTGGGCGCTCGTGCCGGGGCTGACGGGCCCACTGGCGACTGCCTCGGCGATCGAGGTGGCCGGCACCGTCGCGCTGGAGTGCTCATTCGTAGACACGCACGAGCACTTTGTGACGCAGGTCTGGTTCCACTGCAAGACGTGCGGGCTCACGAACAGGAAGGGTTGCTGCGCGTCATGCGCGCTGGTGTGCCATGCCGGCCACGAGATCATCTGCACGGACCGCACGAGCTTCTACTGTGACTGCGGCTGCTCGCTGGTGTGCAAGTGTCTGAGCGACGGCCGCCTGGCGCTGCCGTGCCCCACGGCGGCCACTGCAACCAGCCAAGGGGCCTTGAGTGATGTTCGTGTGCGCTGGAAGGTGGAGCCCGCCATGGCGGCAGAGGCCCAATCCTCGCGCGACGCGGAGACGCTCATGCAGCTCGCTAGCGCACCGACCTCGCACGATGCGCTGCCGGACCTCGTAACTGGCGTGGTCGACAATGTTTCGGTGTTGGCAGCGGCGCTTGAGGGCGACCTGCTGGCGACGTATAGCTCGCGCGAGGCGAGCGCCGCGGACCGCCTGCCGCGGGTCCAGTGGCGCGAGCTGGCGCTGTGCGACTGGACCAAGTACCTTTTGCTCCTGCGCGCCTCGGGCAGGGTGCCGGGCTTTTGGGCGTCGTTAGGCGCGTCGAGTACGGCACAGGGCGTCTTCGCGAGCTTGCTGTTTGCCCGATTTGCGCGCACGAGGCCTGCGACCGCAGTGCTGGCGAGCTGCCAAGAGGACCCGGGCGGGCCGATCGTGGATGCGCTGGTCCCGCTAGCTGCTGCACGCGCCGGCGACCTGTTCGAGAGCGGCACTCTTGCTATTCTGTTGGCGCGTCTGGCGGACCTGGACGGCACGGCGGACGCAAGCGAGGCGTTCTTGGCTAGCGAGGTGCTCGAGCGCGAGGACCCGCGATACGGCGAGGTCCGGCGGCGATTTGCTGGAACGAGCGCGGAGGCCGCGGAGGTGGAGAGCGACAAGGAGAAGGAGACGGAGAAGGCGAAAGCGAAAAGTATGGGAGCAGCAACGGCTGCTGAGAAGACGGAGGAAGACGATGAGGAAGACGAGGACGAGGAAGAAGGAGGCTTCGAGCAAGACGGGACGTGGGGCGGGCTGGGAGAGGACGAACAGGAGACGTCTGCGACATTCTGGCAGCCTGGGTTCGGCGCAGGTGCAAGCGACCAAGCAGCCGCTGATGCGAAGCGCGAGCAGGCGCAGGCGCAGCGACGCAAGGCCGTGCTGCAGGTGCTCGAGGTGGTGATCGCGGTGGTGGAGAATGTGGCAGCGGCCCAGGAGGCGGCTCTGAGCCGCACGCTGGAGGCGTCATGTGTCCCTTACATTCTACATGAGTACCTCTTTGGCAACTCCCTCAAGACGCTGCTCGAGGACGGCGAGGTGACGCTCCGGCTGCTGCGGCTGTGCACAGCCATCCTCGGGCGACCGGGGCTGGTCCAGCTGCGGTCGGCTGCGGCGCCGGGGCGCTGGCCCTTGACTCGGCTCTTGCGGACCATGTTGGACGAGTTCCGCGAGGAGCTGCAAGAGGCAAGCGACACCGACGCCCTGATGCAGCTAGGGCATCAGCAAGAGCAGGAGCAGCAGGAGCAGCCGCAGCCGCAGCCGAGGACGCTTCCGGTCGCCGAGCAGCAGGCGCAAGCGCAGGCGAGGGAGGAGGCGGCCATGGCGCGGCAACTGCTGGAAACCCTGGAAGGCGCTGCCAGTCTCCTGTCGGGCAAGTACGTGGACGAAGCGGGGCGGGAAAGGGCAAGTCACGTGGAGGGAGTCGGGGAGGACGAGGCCAGGGAGGACGGCGCCGAGGCAAGCGAGAGCGCGGCAGACGGCGAAGGTGCAACCGGGGCGGGCGGCGCTGGCGCTGGAGATGCGTACGAGCGGGCGGTGCGCGAGCTCATCTTTGGGACGGCGGACTTTCGGGTCGCCGGCGTTGCGCACCATTTCGAGGCGAGTGCGGAGCGAGAGGCCTCGCAAGGCGGCGCGACGCGCGGTCGCGCTGTCCGGCTGAACCGCGAGCTGCGGTCGCTGCGCAAGACGCTGCCGGTACACGTGGGCTCCACGATCGCGGTTCGCGTGGACGAGCGGCGGCCCTTTCTGCTGCAAGCGCTGGTGCTGGCGCCGGAGGGCACGCCCTACGACTCAGGGTGCTTTCTGTTCGACATTTACATGCCTCCGGAGTACCCTTCGGTGCCGCCGCGCATCCACCTGAGGACGACGGCGTCTGGCACGGTGCGGTTCAACCCAAACCTGTACACGAGCGGCAAGGTGTGCCTCTCGCTGCTCGGCACGTGGCGCGGCGGCGCGACGGGCAACGAGACGTGGACCAAGAAGTCGACGCTGTTGCAGGTGTTGGTCTCCATTCAGAGCGCCATCCTCGGGTCTGAGTTCCCATACTTTAACGAGCCTGGCGCCGAAGCCGAGTGGGGCACGCCCACCGGCGACCTCGCGCGGCGAGTCAGCGACAACGGCGGCTACGAGTACCTGCGCGAAGCAACTCTGAAGCACGCTGTCCTGGAGCAGCTACGGGCGCCGCCGCCGCTTTTCGCAGACCTCGTGCGCGTCCACCTGCGTCTCAAGCGCGCACACATCCTCAGTGTTGCGCAGACTTGGCTGCTTGAGGCGGAAGCCTCCGACACGCGTGGCCATCACGCTGCGCTCCTCGCCATCAAGCAAGAGCTCGTCACGAGCCTCGGCGAGCTGGCCTAGCACACAACCAGGAACGAGATGTGGCTGGAAATGCCCGAAATGCCGAGCAGTTTGTTGGCAAGGTCGGCAACTTGCTTGCCGTCTGCCTTGTTGCGTTGCGCTAGGAGCAAGCCGAGATCTTGCCATTGGTGCTTCTCCTCCAAGCGCGTCGCGGCCGTGCCCAAACATCCTCTCCGACGGCGCGTGGCGCGTGGCCGAGGTCTCCGTGCTCCTCCTCCGCGCACGCCGTCGGCCTCTATCAAGCTACTTTTAGGCCTAGCTAGCTAGAGAAGAAGCAGCAAGCGGTGCAAGAAGTTGCGAAAGCAGTACGTGTCATCCGATTTCCGTGCGCGTGCTCGCGCGTGCCTTGCGCACCATGCGTTCCATGGTGCCACCATCCCACCCAGGAGGAGGCCACTTCGCTTCGCTTCGCGCGCGGCGTGCGTCGTGTGCCCTAGCGACGGACTGCACACGTCAACTTCAAGTTGAGACATGGCTTGGAAACCTCGTGGCGTCCCCACTGAGGTTCGCCTTCGTCCCCGCCTCGATGATGCGCCACGTGCACCGCTCGCTGCGCGGGTCCAGACCTCGGCAGCGAGGCGAGGCGAGGCCGCGGCCTCCCGTCGCTCGCGCCGACTCGCGCCGCGCCCGCGCGCTTGTGTTGCGTTGCGTTGCGTTGCGTTGCGTTGCGTTGCAGCGGCCGCCGCGCGCATTGCACAAATCACAGGTGCGAGCTGGAGCTCTGGGACGGCGCCTGATTGCTGATGGCGGTGCGCAGCATGATGGCCGTGGCCACGGCCGGCCCGGGCCGCGCCGCCGCGGGCGGCCGCGGCGGGCGGGCCAAAGATGCGCTTGGCTGCGACGGCTTGGTCGGCGCGGTACAAGGGCCGCGAACCGGCGCACGTCCGCGAACCTGGACCGCCGATCCGTCTCGTCTCCGTCTTTGCTGCTCTTTGCTCCGTCTTGCTGCCTCACCGCGTCAAAGTCCAGCGCAACCCGGCAGTAGTAGTCCGGCCGTGCGTGAAGCTTGACTCACGAGGAGCACGTGAGCACACGAGCGAGTTTGATGAAGCGATGAAGCGCGTTGAAGCGCGATGAAGCTTGTTCGCTACGACCGAGACTCGACCCGCTCAGCTCGGCGACCCGGCCGCGGTTCAGGCTCAGGCTCAGGCTCGCGAGTTTCGACGGGAAATGCACTCGCCTTGGAGGACCGACTTGTCCGACAGGGGGGCCAGGCCTGGTCGCCTGCTGGCTGCTGGGGCCACGGCCTCGGCAGCCGGCCGCGACGCCCCTCGCGAGGGCTTAAGCCGGGCTTGCTGGCGACTCCTGGCGCTGGCCGATGCGCACCAGGCCCCCGGAGTCTTGCTTTTAGTGCTAACGTTACTTCAAGTTGGCTTGGCTCTGCGCTTCGAGGAGGGCGACGACGAAATAACGCGAGCAAGCTTCCTCCTCTTGGGCGAACAGGCACAAGCTGCTTGCTTGCCCTGCGCCACGGGTGATGATGCACCCAGCTTGTGCCAGCTCGAGCCTGGGGGGCTCGTCGGCACTGTCCTCCCCAAGCGGCCTTCACTACACTGGCTGCTGGGCGCAAATTTCGTGGGCGTTCGAGCTCTGTGGAAGCTTCTCAGTAACGCAGCCAGGCATGACACGAGAGAGACCCATGCCACTGGTCCACTGGCAGGCCACGACTTTCTACAACAGCCGCCGGCTGAAGAAGCTTTGGCTTCTCCTTGCTACATGCTCAAGCAACCAAGCAGCTCAGCAGGCTGCCTGCTTGGGCTGTCGTTGCATGATACGCGACGCGAAGATGCTGGTGCGATGCCCGGGTACTTCCTGTGCAGATACGCGACGCGAAGATGCTGGTGCGATGGCCGGGTGCTTCCTGTGCAGATGGGTTGCGCGCAGCTCAGTTTGAGACGCTGGGAAGCCATGCCGCCCGAGTCTCCTCCGAGAGCTGTGAGGTCGCGGTGAGTGCTGGCTGCTGCGTGAGTCAAGCCAAGGAAGCACGTCACGTCACGTGGCACTGCTTGCTAGTGCCGCCACCTGCCACCCTGCCACCGCCCCGCCTCGCCGCGGCTCGTCTCTCGTCAAGTTCTTCCACTTTCCAGCAGAGCTGCCCCCTAGCTGCGTCGGTCAAGGCCACGGCAGCCGTCGGCAGCCTGGCAGGTACTACCCGACGTTTGCGCGGAGAGAGCGTACGAGGCAAGGCAGGAGGCCAGGCCAGCCGCTGCAGCCGGTCCGCTACTAAGGCTTTGTAGACAGGCAGGCAGTCCAAAGTCGCGCTCTGGCGGACGCACTCGCCGCGATGACCCGGCCGCGGCCAGCCGGCGATGGGTAACGTGACAGACGGACGAGCTGCAGTGGCTACGGGGCCTACGGCACAGGCTTGCGGGCGGGCTGGCGGGCGGGCAGGCAAACCGTGCGCCCGCCGGCGCTTCGCGGGCTCAGACGAGCGAGGAACTTAGCTTCAGCTAGTAGAGTAGTACCTGCCGGGTGATGAAGGCGCGTGCGTGCGTATACGGTGATGGTACGGCCGATTTGCGGGTGCAACGACGGCGCGCCCGGCCGGACCCCCACGGGACCGGTGCACAAGCTGCTAGCTCAGCACAGACGCTTACATCTGGTCCGGCCGGCGGGGCCACTGTGGGCGCCGCGCGGTGCTGCGCATCTGGTCGCGTCAGATGTCAGTATCAGCTTGAACTTGAAGCAGTGCAGTGGCAGGCAGGAGGAGCGCGGCCACGCCGTGGTTCCGCGCCAGCGCCCGCGCCCGCTCCCGCGCCCGCGCCCGCGCCAGGCCGCGCGTCGGGGCGGCGTCGGAGGGTGGCCGGACCGCCGGCTGACTGGCCGATGGAACAAGCGCCCGCCTGCGTCGGCCAGCAGGAGGGAGGGAAGCGCGACCCAAGACGTGCGAGGTACGCAGCCGAGGCCGGCCGCAGCCGCAGCGCGACGCAGCGCACCCCCAGACTGCAGGTGCCTGCTTGGCCGCAGGACTCCAGCGCCGCTTGCATCCGACTCAGGACTTGTCCTCTAGATGTTAGTTCCAAGCGGCGGACGGGCGGTACGAGTTCAAGTGGCTGGCCGCAGCCGCCGCACGGCATGGCGCGCGCCTGACCAGCTCCAAGACGAACATCTGCCAGCAGCCTGCCTGGCCGCCATGCCCGGTCCTCGTCAAGGGCGGGCGGCCGCACTGCGTGGCGGTGGCCAGCCCGACGCCGGCGGAGCTGAGCGAAGAACTGCATCCTTCAGATCTCCAACTGCAAAAGCGATAAGATTGCCTGCCTGCAGTGGATTTTGTAGACGGGCGCCGCCGTCGCGTCGCCACGAACTCAGGGGCGACCAACGGCAGCTGTGCACGAAGCCGCGCCCCAGCCGGCCAGCCGCGCACCAGCGGCAGGCTGCAGGCGGCTGCAGGCGCGCCTGGCTGGTCTCGGGCCTGCGGAGCACGACTGCCTCCGCGTGGGACGCACCACCAGCTCGGCGTCGGGGGCCGGCCACGAGCCGCGCGCGGGTGCCTCCAGCGCGCAGCTCTCGCTTGCTTCGCCGCAGTGCAGCACCAAGCCACCCACCACCTGAGACAGCCAGCCAGCCAGGCCAGGCACGAGCGACCCCCCAGGTCGCTCGACCTGAAAGCTAGCTAGCTGGTGCAATAGCGAGAGCTAGCTTAGCGAAAGGCGGCGAGGGCGGCCAAGAGCAAACCCAAATCGATCCCCCGTGCTCGCTCGCCCGCTCGCGCAGGCTCGCAGCGACGTGCCAGGGCCTGCTGCGCTGCGCTGCGCTGCGCTGCGCTGCGCTGCGCTCAGGCTGCGCTGCGCTGCCAGGCCAAGGCAGGCCAGGCCCAAGCCACGCCAAGCCACGCCAAGCCAGGCGGGCGAGCCCAGGCTTGGCGCAGCTTCCGGCGGGAAGCAGAGCCGGGAAGGCGCGGCGAGCGGGTCTCCTCTTCGTCCAGGTTCGCGGGTGCCGGCGGGCGCGGGCTGCCGCAAAGGCCGCGCGAGGCGAGCGGCTCGGCGAGGCGCCGCTCCCGCGTCGCACGGCGTGGCGCCGGGAGTGCCGGCACGGGCGCAGACCAGCTGCGCAGCGGCGCGGGGCTTGCCGGCCGACCGCAGCGGACTCGGAGGCAACGCGGCGTGGTCCGGCCAGCCGGCCAGCCAGGCCGCGAGCGAGCGCACGGACGGCGCCTAGGCGGTGGGGGTCAGCCTCGAGAGCGGGCGCGAGCGCGAGGGCCAAGGCGAGGGGAGAACCGCTCAAGGCTGGCTGCCTTGCCTGCCTGCGGCTGCTGACATATTTTTGTGCAGGTGGTCGGCCAGGTCGCCGCGGTGACGCCGCTTCCTTGCGCAGGTGGAGGCGCAGCGAAGCTACCTGGACCAGGAACTGCAGCTTGGAACCGGCAGAGGCAGAAAGGGGGGCTCGTCAGTGAAGCGCGGGCGAGTGTGAGTCTGCGAGCGAGCGAGAGACACACACAGAAGCAGGCTAGGCCACTGGCAAACCGCGAGGCGGCATCCTGGCCCGGTCCGGGCGCGGCGTTGGCGGATTTTGGTTACTTGAGAGGCTGCGGTTATTTTCGCTCGTCTCTCGCCGTCCATGCCCATGGCCCAGATGCAGAACGCCAAGGCGCTCCTGGACGACCTCGCGCAGCACCAGGCCTGCCAGTGGGCCATGCCCATGGCGCGCCCGGGGTCCAAGATCGAGGAGCTACTGCACGGCATCCGCGTCGTCGAGAGTCTCAAGGCGCAGGCCAAAGCTTCTGCGGAGCACCAGCAGAACCACCAGCACCAGCACCAGCACCAGCACCAGTACGCCGCCGCCGGCCCGGCGCGGCTCGACGCCAGGGTCAGCCCGTTCCTAGCCCCCAAGGCGAAACTCGACGCCAACAATAATGTGGCGCCACCGCCAGCCCACGACGGCGCGCTCAACGCCTCGCGCAGCGTAAGTCTCGACGGAACCGAGGGCGCACCTGCGCTGCCCTCGCTGCGCGAACTCGAGTCGCTGCCGCGCGACGAACTCGAGGTCGTCTGCGAGCACCTCGGCGTCGACACCGACGGTAGGCCCTCTCGCGACCTCGTCGCGCTCGTCGCGCTGCGCGGCAGCTACGGCAAGGAGGGCAAGATGCTCGCGGTTCGTGAGGTACGCAGCCTCGTACAGTCCGTCGACTGTCTGCTGCGCGAAATGGGCCTTTTGCGTGAGGATGGGCCCGCTGTCATGGACTTGCTCAACGCGCGCTTCAAGAACCTCAAGCGCGCCACCGCCGCCAGCAAGAAGCGCCCTCGCGCTGCATTGATGGCCAACCCCAAGCCCGTACCCGCAAAGAGCCACCTGCGCCACCAGCGAAACAGTGACAACGAAGACAACAACAACAACAACAACAACAACAATAACCAACTCAACGCCACCTCGGTGCCGAACCGCGCCTCGGGTATGACGCCGCCTCCCAAGAACCAGCAGCAGCAGCAGCAGCAGCAGCAGCAGCAGCAGCAGCAACAGATGCAGCCCGAGGAGACTAGCTCGGACGTGACGGACCAGGACGCCGATGCTGTGCGCGAGGGGTGGCAAGCGGCCGCCAAGAAGCGCCGCACCTCCAACCTTCTCCCGCCACTCGCACAGGCGCCGCCCGTCTCCTTCGGCACGACCACGACCACCATGCCGGCGGCGACCTTTTTGGCCAGCCTTTCCGCTTCCAACAACAACAACATTCCCGCCAGCGACAGCCGCAGCAGCAAGAACACTGGCGACAAGAATGGGAGCGAGGCCGCCTCGCAGCTCCCCTCACTGCAGTCGCTTCTCACCAACCCGGCTCTCCTCCCCTGGCTGCAGCAGCACCTGCAGCAACAGCAGCAGAACCAGTAGCCCAACAGCGGGTCGCTCCGGCTGTCCGTGTCGCTCCGGCTATCCGCGTCGCTCCGGCTGTCCGTGTCACTCCGGCTATCCGCGTCGCTCCGGCTGTCCGCGCCGCTCGGGCTCCTCTCCACGTCGCCTATGTAACGTACGCCTCTCGGCGCCTTTTCGGTCGGCGGTCTCAAAACTTGCCTCAAAAAGACCGCGTCCTCCAAACACACACATGAACGGTACTTAATCTCCACAGGTACAATAAGATCAAGGTTCGTAATTCACGTTGCGTCCTTGTGATTCACTTTGCGTGTCCTCATATTTACATGATCAGGCCTTCTGGACGTATCAGCACGTGCTAAAGGACACATCCCAGTTCACCACGTCACCAGCACGTCCTTCAAGCTCTACCAGCTGCTAGTAGCTCTCTCTAGTAGCTACTAGAGAGCGAGAGCTCTAGCCAGTAGCTAGTAGCCAGCCAGCGCACCAGCAAACCATCAGCGCATCAAATTAGCCTCGAGCTGCGCCCGGCAATGAGCGAGACCCTTGACGAGGAGGCGCTGCTTGAGCGCTTGCTCGCGAGTGTCGGCGTGGACAAAGTTGAAGGAGGACGTCGACTTGAGCGGGAGCGCCGCCATCACCTCCAGCACCTCGGCGCGCCGATTGCGCGGCCAGAGCTCCAACGCCAGGACCATGGCATCCATGATGGAGTCCAAGAGCGTATCGTCCGGCTCTAGTAACAGGCGTATGACCTCCTGATGACGCAGCGACTCGCGCAAGAAGCGCAGCGCGGCCGGGGCCCAGGCCTGTGTGCCCACCTCGAGCACCTGCACAAAGAAGCGCAGCACTGCACGCCGGTCCTCGTCGCGCAGACCGGCGCCCCGGAGCAAGGCCGGCGCGAAGCTCTCCACGAGCTCGGCGGGCGCCGAGAAGAGCACCAAGGAGGCCTCGCTACCCCTGGGGCTGCCCAAGCTGCTGCCGCCCGCACAGCTGCCACTGCTCCTGGGGCTCATGAGCGCCGCGCGCGGGCTGCCCACGCCGCCAGTGCCCATGGCCATGGCCATGACGCCGCTGCCGACGGTGCCCACGCCAGCCTCCGACAAAATGTCCACCAAACGCCGCGCCTGAGGCCGCTCGTCCAGCTGTGCGCGCACGAGCACCATGAGGCGGTTTGCCAGGTCCATCGCCTGGCCTTCGTGCACCTCAGCACCGAGCGCCGCTGGCTCGCGCGCGCACACCACGCTCAGGGCCGCGACGAGCAGCACAAAGACTGCCGGCTCGAGCGTCCCGATGGCACGCTGTTGCGCGAGCAGCAGCTCGCTCGCGAGCGGCGCAACCTCACGGTGCGCGAGGCAGCCCACCAGGTGGTCCTGCAGGACCGGGTCGTCGGCGCAGCGCGCCGCCGGGCCCACAGCGCGCAAAATGCCGAGTGCCGAAACGCGGATGCGCTGGAACGGGTTCGGCCGAATCACCACCGGGATGGACAGCACGCAGGTGGCCAAAATGACCAGATCCTCACGCAGCCGCAGCTCCAGCTCCGGCGCCGCCGCAATCCACTCCGCCAGGACCAGAATGTGCTCCAGCGAAGCCAGCCGCGCCGGCGTCGCATCGTTGCCTCGCCCCAGCTCCAGCAACTTGACCACGTACGTGCAGCGCGACGCGACACGTGCCACGAGCTCGCGCAGGAAACCTGGCTCCAGGCATGAGGTCGTGCAGTCCTGCAGCACCAGAAACGCGCGAGAGCGCTTGTGCGCCTCGGCGCAGTACAGCGCGCAGTGCGCGGCGGTAGCCGCCAGGCTTGACGCAGTCTCGGGGCTGTGCTCCGAGAGCACCCCAAGCCACCTGCCGCCACGGTCCGTGCTCCCATCCGCGACGCCGTTCGCCACCGGTGTGCGCGCCGGCGCCTCGCTGCTCACCGAGTCCCCGTCCTCGGTCTCCACCTCAGGCGCTGAGGCGGTCTCTGCGACCGCCGAGAGCTGATGCTGCCGCAGCGCCGCGAAGGACGGCCGCGCCACCGCAAACTCTTCGTTGACAGCGCGCAAGGCCTGCTGGCTCTCCGCGCGCTCGATGCCCACCTCGACAAAGACAAAGTACAGCACGCGGCCCAAGTCAGTCGGGCGGAAGTTGCGCGTGAGGAAGGGCGCGTGCGCGACCAGACGCAGCACAGCACTCACGCGCTTGTGCTCCGCGTCCGGACGCAGCTCGCCCGATGCCTGGCCCTCGTGCGCCTGCGCCTGCGTCACCGAGGCTGCCTGCTGCGCAAAGTCCTCCGGCGCCGACCACGTCAGCGCTGGTAGCGAGCGCACCAGCGCGGCCAGCGTGTCCGCGGGCGCCTGCCCGAGCTGCTGCGGGTTCGCAAAGAGTTGGCTCAGGGCGTCGCGCGCCGCGGAGGCCTGCCGCTCCGTCTCAGCCGTCATGAGAAACTCCACCATGGCGTCCACTGTCACGTCGAGGGCCCGCTCAAGGCTCACAGCGTGCCACATGCGCCACGCCGCGTCGGCGCCACCGGGCTCCAGCCGCGTGCTCAGCCGGAGGAGCCGCGTCACCAGGCGCCCCGGGTGCGTCGCGCTCTGGGGGTACTGAAAGCGTACCCAAGGCTCCAGCACGCGCAGCACGTGGCTGATATGCGCATCCTGCAAGTACGGCGACACCCTGGCCGCACCCTGCACGATATCGTCCACGGAGCACACCTCGGCACGTTCAGCCAGAAAGCTCGACACCAGCACGGCGCGCTCCAATCCTGGTAGCTTTGCCGACACGAGCGCGGGCGAGAAGCCGGCCTGGGGTAGGCCCAGGAACGCGCTGTGCGGCACCCATCGTGACACAAGGTCGCGCATCTCGTGCAGTGGGTGAATGAAGAGGAGCGAGACCAGGAGCGCCATTTGCGGCTGCAGGCCCGGCGCCAGCTCTTTCTCGCTCGTCGCGGACGCATCTAGGGCATACAAAACGGCAGATGTCACATGCACCAGGAAGAGCGGGCCTTGCTGCTGTTCCACTTGCTGCTGCTTGAGTTCTTGCTGTTGCTGCTGCTGCTGCTGCTGTTGCTGCTGCTGCTGCCGACGCTGCTGCTGCTGCATTTGATGCTGTTGTAGGCGGCGCTGCTGCTCAGGAGTCAGAACCTCCAAGGACCGCGCGCGCGCAAGGGGAGGCGCGTTGGCTGTGGTGGCCAACGACGGCGAAGATGACGATGACGAGGAGGACGAGGAGGACGAGGAAGACGAGGGGGGGCGCGAAGGCAGCCGAGAGCCGGCCTTGAGCTGCTGTTGCGCCTGCTGCGCCTGCTGGCGCTGCATCTGCATCTGCATTTGCATCTGCATTTGGCGCTGGCGCTGGCGCTGCGCTTGCATCTGCTTCTGCATCTGGGCTTGCATTTGCACGTGCATCTGGCGAGCGCGCGCGTCGTTGGCGTGCTGCGGGTCAATTCGTTCTGTGGCCCAACGTGCAGGGTCGAAAGAGCGTAGGACGGCCTCATAGTAGTGCTTGAGCATGGCGTCCAGATTCTGGCCCAGGAGGGCGCGCAAGCCGAGCTCCTGGTAGCGCTTGGAGCCGGCGGAGGAAGCGGAGAGCAGCTGCAGCGCGGCGGACTGTGCGTCGGCAGACTTGAGGTTGCCCGACTCGAGCACCGTCACGAAGGCGTCCGAGACCGCGGTGAGGCGCGGCTTGCCCTCGCGCGCCCGGCGCCAGGCCCGGATGAGCAGGACGGCACGGTCGCGCGCCTCGTCCGGGTACGTGAAGGTGTCGAGTTGGCCGTGCAGCACGTACATGCGCAAAAGACGGGCCGCCGCCTCGAGCACAGCCGGCGCCCAGCGCGACATGTGCAGCTGCGTGACTTCGTCCATGGCACCTGTGAGCCACGCACGCACGGTCTGATGCACGCGCTGCTCGAGCTCGCCGCCCTGGTAGCAGTCGCGCAGCGAGGCGAGCAGGCGGATGATGACGCCATTGAAAACAACGTTGCGCGCCTGCAGCGACTGAAGCGCAATCTGCTTCTCGACAACGCCGTGGCAATCCCGCAGGTGGCCGAGCGCCGTGAGGGCCGCGGCGCGCACGTTGCGGTCGGACGCTGTCAAGTACTCGTGCACGAGCGCGCGAACGAACGGCGGCTTGTTGCCATGATCGACGCGGGCCGCGCAGACGAGCGTGCACTGGTTGCGCCACCAGGCGATGAAGTCGCAAAAGCCCGGTTTGCGCCCCACGGTGCGCGCCAGCTCCTGCACGCGCGCGCCGCCGCATGAGTCAGCCGTCACGCTGGCGCCGAGCAGGCCAAGGAGCAGCTTGTCCAGCGCACGGCGCAGAAACGGGCTCTCCGCCGTGGGCAGGTCCGGCCCCTGGATACGCGCCAGCGCGTGGCGCGCCATGGCTTCCACCCTTTCGTGCGGGTAAGTGGCGGCAAGAAGCAGCGAGGCGCCCGCCTCGGCCGTCAAATCGGCGCTCTCGAAGCCTTTGTCAAGCGCCGCGCACAGCACGCGTTCGAGCGTGCTGACGTTGTTGCAAACCTGCGCAGTGTCCTGTGGGTCCTTGGTGTGTTGCATCGTGCAGACCAGCTGCAGGCTGGGCGACTCGACCGTGACCATGATGGCCTTCTCCGCGTGCATGTGGCCGAGCTGGCAGAAGCGGATGAGCGCGTCGCGCCCGGCGTCGACGAGCGTCATGTCGAAGCCAAAGGCGCGGTCCACGCAGTTGCGCAGGAGCTGTTCGCTCTGCTCGCCCAGCATCGGGAAGCAGCTGAGCGCCTCGGCCACCGTCACGGCGGGCGAATCGCGGCCCGAGAGGTGCACGACGAACTTGGCGTAGCCCCGGAGCGGTGAGCGCTCGCCCTGCGGCACGCGCTGCGCGACCTTGGCGAGCGCGTTCAGACAGACGGCGCGCTGTGCACTCGTGGCGCGCGCGCCGGTGAGACCGCGCGCCAGCGACTCGTCAAAGACGCGCGGAAAGCAGCGCGCCAGCTCCGCAACCGCCGCGCTCACGAGCGCCGCCTCCTGCGCGCGTGGGATGGCGTCGTCCAAGAAGAGCGCGCGCGGCGCCTCCGCCAGCGCCTCGAGACCCAGTGCCGGGCACGGCGCGGGCAGGCCGCCGAGGTACTTTTGCAGGTGGTCCAGGCCGGAGATGCGCGTGTCCGGGTTCTGCACGCGCCGCAGCAGCTCCCCGCAGAGCCGCGCATGCTGGGAAGGGAGGTTCTTGTCCGAGGCAGCCGCGCGCGCACGCCAGGCCACGAGCGCCTCCATGGCGTCGAGGGACGATGGCAGGTGCTTGCCGCGGCTCGCGTATTGAAATGCATACCCGAAGATGACCTCTACTGCGCCGTCGCCCTCGGCCTCAAGGCCCACCGGCGTGCCCTCGGCGGCGCTACCGGGGATGGCCTCGGGCTCGCCTGAAGCGTCTTCGTCCGCGCGCGCCTCGCGCCGGAATCGGTCCGTCATGTGCACGACGCAGCGGAAGCTCTCCTCGATGAGCTCCGCGCAGTTGGTCGTGTTGAGTAGCTTGGCAAGCGCCTTGAAGAAGGACTCGCAGGCCGCGCGGCACGCCTCGTCGCGTCGCAGCGAGAACTTGACACGCCGCGCAAGCACGCGCATGAATGGCACAAACTCCAGGGCGCTCGCGTTAAAGTACACCTTGCCCATGCGCTGAGCGAAATTGTCAAGCGTGCGGGGCAGCGAAAACCAGGAGAGCCGGCCGATGAGCGCCGCGCATGGCTCGAGCGCTTTGGGCTCGAGCGTCTTGCTGTGCTGCGCGAAGTGCGCGAACGCGATGTCGACGAAGGTGTCGACTGTCGCCTGGCCGGCCTCGTCCAGCGGCTCCACGACGGCGGCCGCTGAGACGCCTGCCAGCAGCTCCAAGAGCGTGCTGAAGAGCAGCGTCTCGGTGGCAACCCCGGCCTCGGACGCGAGCGCCTCGGCCCGCCGCCGGCTCTGCTGCGGCGCCATGGTCACGGCCTGCTCGCGCACGCGCAGCAGCACCTTGCACACTGGGACGACCGTACCGGTGCGGTCGCGCAGCAGTATGGCCAGGTACTGGAGCACTTGCTCCAGGCCGCGTTCTAGGTCCTCGATGGCAACCTCCTGCAGGGAAGCCACGCGCCGTGCCGGGAAGCCTGCCTTGACCAGCTCCGCGGCGCCTTCCGCCGTGGGCCACACCAGCCCAAACATGCGGCCCACGTGCGCCGTGTGCAGAAGCTGCAGCTGGAGGAGCGCATCGTTGAGCGGCTTGTCCTCGCAGACCGCCGCGCTGGGCGGCTTGGGCTGCGGCGGAGGCGACGGGGCCTTTTTTGGCGTCGCCACCGCCGTATCCTCTTTGTCTTTGGTCCTCTCGTTGCCCTTGGACTCCTCCGCCGGATCGCTCAACTCTGGCGTGGGCTTTGGCTGCTGCTGTTCTAGCTGCTGCTGCTCCTGCTGCTGCTCCTGCTGCTCCTGCTGTTGCTGTTGCTGTTCCTGCTCCTGCTGTTGCTGCTGCTCATCAACATCGTCCCCGTCCAGCGCCACGTCCTCCAGCGCCGCCGGTGAGGCCGTCTCCGCCGTCGCCGCGCCGCTAACGGCGCCGCGCAGCTTGCGGTCGTCCTCCTCCTCCGCAGCGTCGGGCCGCTCCTCGGCTGGCTCGGCCGCCATGGGCGCTGGCCCCCGGCGCGCGGGGCCCGGCCGCCTGCCCAGCCGCCCCTTCGCCCGCCCGCCCGCCCGCCTGCCCGCCCGGCCCCCCCGCCCGCCTGCCGCCGCCGCCGCCGCCGCCGCCGCCGCCGCGATCCCGCTCTAGCTAGCCGCGCGGAGCCGAAGCGAGGAGGGCCCAAGCAAGCGGCACTGCACGGCCACGACAGGCCACGTCGCGCTCGCCCGTTCCCGTTCGAGCTCGGCTCGGTCCAGCGCGCGCCAGCTCGACACGGCGCGGCGGCCCGCGAGCCGCGCTGCCGCGGCCGCGCGGCGCTGCACTGCTCGCCTCGGCACGCACGGCAGACGAGGGCTTGTGCATGTCCACGTCCATGTCGAGCTTGGCACAGGTACGGGTCCAGCACAGCTAGCTCCTGAGCATGGTCTCGTGGAGCCAGGTTAGGTTAGCTCTGGGCCTAGCATGATTCAGAGGGTAGTGTCGGGCCTGCCAGACCCGCCACCGCACGCCGCACGCGCCGCGCCGCTTGAACTGCTGCGCCGTGACCTCGGCAGCTTGTACAAAGGATCATCTCGCACGGATACGATGATGTAGTAGCGTTCTCCCACGCAAGAGCTAACTTACTTAGCCGGAGCAAGGGGAGAGTCGGTCTCCCTGGCTAACCCGCCGGACCCGCCTCTGTGTCACGACGCTCGCGCCGCTTGCGCCGCCAGCGCTGCTTGCGCCGCAACATCGTGGGCATTAGCGTCTTGTCCGAGGACCTTCTGTTCTGGCAGTTGTCCGGCAGAGTCTGGGCAGACGCAGCCTGAGCCGCAGCAGCGTAGGCGCTCGTGCGCAACAGGTCGAGACTCTCTCTCTCTAGCTAACTTAGAGGCAGCCCGCCACGTGCGCCGCGCGCCTGCGCCTCGACCGCATTGTGCCTGCCCTGCATGTCATCAAGAGATTCCGCTGCACGTGCACTGGCGCAGGTGCTCGCCCAAGCCAAGTCAAAGTACGACTTGGGCTCCGCGACCTGCCGCGCTGCCGGGCTGCCGCAGACCGGCCTCGCAGTCTCGCGCCGCGAGCCCGCGGCTCTTGGCTTCCTGGCCAGCGAGTCAGCGCGCGGGCGAGGAGCGAGGCGTGGGTTCGCTGCCGATGCAGCGCGCAGGTGCTCGCCCGCGACGTAGCTAGCTAGCTAGCTAGCCCGCCTCCAGAGCTCGAGTCGGCCCGGCGTCTCGCGAGACGCGCCCGGCCGTGCATCCGCTCGGCCGAGCCGGCCGGTCGCACCTGCGAGTCGTGGCGCGCGGAACGCCGCGCGCGCGCTGCGCAGTCGCGGGCTTGCGGGTCGGGCTGGCGGCGCCCTCGCATCGCAGGAGCGTGGGCAGGTCGGCCCGACGAGAGTCTGGGTCGGCGAGCCCCGCGCGCGCGCCCCGGGCGACAGAAGCGCGGTCTTCCTGGCAGAACGAGAACCGCCCGGCGAGCGCGCGCGAGCGGCGGCACGCGCGCTGCGTTGGGCGGCCGACGGCGGCGAGGCACGGCGGCGCGAGCACTCGTGCGCTCGCTAGCGCGCGCGCGCCTCTGCTCTGCTCTCTGCACGCCGCTCGCCCGCTCGCACCCGCGTGTGCTCGCTTCGTGGCGGCACTAGCTGAGCATCGGCGCGCTCGTGCCGCTCGTCGTTGACGTGGAGTTGTCCTACTAGCTCGCTCGCTCGCTCGCTCGCTCGCTTGCTACAAGGCAAGAGCTAGCTCATCTGGGCCATCATGGGCCAGGGGTGCTGCGGGCTGGCGCGTGAGGGCGATCCGGAGCCCAGCGCGGCGGCGCCTGTGGACGTGAACGCGTGGCGCGAGGTGGAGTTGTTCGGATTGAAGCAGCGTGGTGACCTGAATGGGCGCAGCGGCGTGCTGCGCAGCGCCACAAGGAGCACTACAACCGGCGAGGTCCGTTTTGTCGTGGAGGTTGGCAGGAGCGCCATCAAGGTGAGGCCGCAGAACCTCGTCTTTCGGCAGGAGCTAGCGCCCGGCCATACTGTCGCCTTGCGTGGGCTGAAGGACACCAAGGTCCTGCTGCAGCCCAGGGACAAGCCCCCAGTACTCGAGCCGCAGAGCCTGGAGGGCATTCTGGCGCGCGTCGTGAGTGTGCAGGAGGACGGCCAGGTCGTCGTGAGCGTGCTAGACGACGTCGGGAGGACGCTCCTGCGCGTTACGCGCGACCAGACCGAGGTCGTCCCGGATCTGGTCGTCCCGGATCCCAAGCCCAGGTCGCGCGCGCGCACAAACACATATACGAAGACGAGAGCCCCACAGGCACGGGCTAGAACACGGGGCCGAACCTGCTCCGGGGCGAGGGAGCACGAGGACGAGCTGGATCGTGAGGAGCACGATGCCTCGCGGCCCGAGGAATGGGATACACTGCGTGAGGAAGGCCCCGAGTTCTCCGTGCCGGAGGCCACCGTGCTGGGCGCCGAGTGTGGCGCTTTGGCCTTTGCGGACTTTGCCGAGCTGGCGGCCTGGCACCCGGGCGAGACGACCACGTTGCGCGGTCTGCGGACCAAGGAGCTCAACGGCACCACCTGCCTCGTGGTGGGCTACGCCCCTAAGGACGCGTCTGAGCCCAACAAGTCGCCCCGCGTCATCGTGCGCGTTCTCGACCCGCGTCATCCAGACAAGGGACTGCGTGAGATCTGCGTGAAGCAGGAGCGGCTCTGCCCACGTTCCGCCTGCGCCGCCCTCTTGTGGGAGCGCGGTGCTGTTGCCATTCTGCAGGGGCTGTCCTCGCCGAGGCTCAAGCACCTCAACGGCGTGGAGTGTTTGGTCGAGGACCGTGCTGCGACAGCCGACCTGATGCGCGTCGTCGTCGCCGTGCGCGACCCCGAGCAGGCATTTTCACGCCGCACGCTCACGGTCGACCAAAACAATCTCAGGTGGCCTTACGCCAACACGCTGCCGCCCATTGCCACCAATATTACGGCCCTTGACTCTGCCGTACTCGTCGCCTCCTAAGAAGCGTGGCTAGCTAGAGCTAAGCTACTCCGGGTGAGAGAGACAATCTTTGACCATTGGAACAAGGCCAGGCTGACTGGCACTGTGACTCACATCGATTGCCAGATTTTTCCCGCTCCTACGCCGACGGCACCGAGAGGACACATGCAATATGTCTAGGAGCGCGTTGTTGCAAAACGGCTTCGTCTGATCCAAACTGCCGTCTTTGCCCTTGGGGTCGAGGTACGTTAATAAGAGTTTGTTTTTGATGTTCTTGGGCAAAGAAAGGTCGGGGCCAAGGTACTCGCTCAAGTCTCTTGCTCGGCGTGCCCAGGCAAGCTAGCTTCCTTCGCGCTCAGCTTGTCTTTGCGTGTCGAACGCAGACTTTGAGCTACCACTCACTTTCGAAGAAGAAGCTCTACCGAAGGCCTAACGTTGGACCAGGTGTGCCGGCCCGACGTGCTTTCGCGTGCGCGCGCGCGCAACTTGAACTTGGGCTTGACCTGGAACGGTCTCTCGAGCTGCTTGCTGTCTGTCCCTCGTCGCGCCTTGTCCGAGTCCTGCCGTCTGCGCTCCCTGGCAAAGTTCAAACCGCGGGTGGCGGGAGCGCAGGGGCGCGCGCTCGCGTGCGGGCGGGCGGCGGGCGGCGGGCAGAGCGCGCGCGTGGGCAGAGGCGGCGCAGCACAGGCCGCGAGCGCCTGCTGCCGAGCAGGCAGATAGCTAGCTAGCTGGCCGCGTGAGCGGGCGTTGAGGCCCGCGGCGGATCCGCGGGGATCCGCGCCGTGGTGGTTGGGCTGGGCTGCTTGCTGGGCGCCGGCATGGTGGTCGTGCTGAATGTGGCGGAGAAGCCGTCGATCGCAAAGCGCGTAGCGGAGGTGCTCTCGCGCAACCAGTTCGCGTCGCGAGCTGGTTTCTCGCAGTACAACCGGTGCTTCGACTTTCCGTGCGCGTTCGCGATCCCGCCGCAGTATGCGGCGCAGCAGCAGTTCGAGATGGTGGTGACCTCGGTGTCGGGCCACCTGATGGAGCTGGACTTCTCGGACGAGTTTCGCGGCTGGCGCAGCTGCCAGCCGAGCGCGCTCTTCGACGCGCCCGTGGTGCGCAAGGTGAGCGCGCAGGGGGAGAACATCGCAAAGACGCTGCGACGCGAGGCGCGGCGAGCGCGTGTGCTCATCATCTGGACCGATTGCGACCGCGAGGGCGAGGCGATCGGCGCGGAAATTGCAGAGACGTGCCGCCAGGTGCAGGCCAATCTGGTGGTGAAGCGCGCGCAGTTTTCAGTGGCGAACGATGCGAACCTGTGGCAAGCGCTGGCGCACCTGCGCGACCTGAACAAGCGCGAGGTGGACGCAGTGGAGACGCGGAGCGAGATTGACTTGCGTATTGGATCGGCCTTCACGCGCTTCCAGACCATGGACTTGCAGGAGAACATGGGGCTAGAGCAGCGCTTGGTGAGCTTTGGGCCGTGCCAGTTTCCGACGCTCGGGTTCATCGTGGAGCGCGCCGAGGAGATCCGGCAGTTCGTCGCGGAGGACTTTTGGACCATCCGGATGGCGGTCAAGCAGGGCGAGGATGCCGCGTGCGACTTCCGTTGGGCGCGCGGCCAGGTCTTCGACCACCTCACGACGCTGGTCCTGTACGAAATGTGCGTGGAAGCCGGCGAGGCGCGCGTGGAGCGCGTGCAGCAGCGCCCCACGTCCAAGTGGCGGCCGTTGCCGCTGTCGACGGTGGAGATGCAAATCCGGCTCTCGCGTGCGCGCGGGCTCGCGTCGGAGACCACGATGCATGTGGCCGAGGCGCTCTACCAGCGCGGCCTTATCAGCTACCCGCGCACAGAGACGGACATCTTCGACGCGAGCTTCAATCTGCAGGAGCTCGTTGAGGTACAGCGCGCGCACGGCACCTGGGGCGGGTATGCTGCCTCGCTCTTGGACGCGGGCGGCTTTCAGATGCCGCGGCCGGGTCGCAACAACGACCAGGCGCACCCGCCCATCCACCCGACTGCGTGCGTGCCGCTGGAACAGCTGCAGGGCCCGGAGCGCACCGTGTACGAATTCGTCGTGCGCCACTTTCTCGCCTGCTGTAGCCAGGACGCGCGCGGCAGCAAGAGCTCCGTCACGGCCAGCATGGGTGGCGAGGTCTTTCGTACGGACGGTCTCGAGGTTCTGGAGCGCAACTACCTGGACGTCTACCCGTACGAGCGCTGGTCGGAGCGCAGCCTGCCGCGCTTTGAGGAGGGTGCGGTCTTTGTGCCGACGGTACTGGAGATGCACGCAGGCCGCACGTCGCCCCCTGATCTGCTCTCGGAGCCGGAGCTCATCCGACTTATGGACCGCCACGGCATTGGCACGGACGCCACGATCCAGGACCACATCAAGACCGTGCAGGACCGCTCGTACGCGACCAAGGTAGGCCATGGCGTCAAGCGCTTTCGACCCGAGCCACTCGGCTTTGCGCTCATCCAGGCGTACAAGCGTATTGGCCACGAGCGCGAGATCTCCGGGCCGACCTTGCGCGCCTACATGGAGCGTCAGCTCAAGGACATTTGCACGGGCCAGCGCACCAAGGCCGACGTTGTGCAGGCGCTCGTCGTGCGTTTTCGCAACATTTTTCGCGCCACGCTTGACCAGGTCGACCTGCTGCACCGGGCGGTTGCGGAGAACCTCGCTGGGTATGAGGAGTTCGCAAACAACCTGGCGGCCGCTGAGGGAGGCGGCGCTGGCGGGGGAGGAGGAGGAGGAGGAGGTGGTGGAGGAGGAGGTGGTGGTGGTGGTGGTGGAGGAGGAGGAGGAGGAGGTGGTGGTGGTGGTGGTGGAGCTCCGGGTGGCGGCGGGGGCGGCCCTGATGGGGGCGGGCGGAACAGCATCAACAGCAACGAAAACAACGGGAACAACGTGGACGCAGTGCAGCGGCTCCTGCAGCGCGGTCAAAGCCAAAAGGTGGAGCAGATCCGACGCGAGTACCGGCTGAAAAAGCGCGGGATGGCCAAGTGCGGCAAGTGCGGCAAGCAGGCCATGGACCACTTCTTCAAGACGGTAGACGGAAAGCCGGGGCCGCGCGGCGGTAAGACAACCGCGCAGCTCAACTGGCTCATCTGCTCCACATGTGATGAGGGCTCGGAGATGCCGCGCGGCACGCTGACGGCCTCTGAGCACTCGTGCGCACTGTGCCAGAGCCAGGTGGTGAGCGCCAAACCGAACGAGTGGGCGTTCTTCGTGTGCCCGCGCTGTTACCAGCGGCCGCCCAAGTCCACGGACATCGAAGACATGCTCATCCGGCGCACCATGACATGCCGTGACTGCGGCGAAGAGCGCTGCCCGCTCTCGGGCAAGGTGGCCGGCAGCGACGTGGACATTATGCCGTGTGGCAGCGCCTCGTGCGAGGGGGGCGCGCTGCGCCTCGTAAAGTTCGCCGCCAACCAACCCGGGGACGCGCCGCAGTTCCAGCTCCGCTGCAAGAGCAAGGCCTGCAAGGCGCGCATCTACCTTCCGCGCAGCGTGACGCGCGCTTCGGTCCCGACACCCGCGCGGCCCTGTCGCGCCTGCGGTGCCAAGCAGGTCAGTTTGGAGTTCAAGCCCACCGCGCTGCCGCCTGGCTGGCTCTCGCCGCTCGTCGTCTGCGTTTCGCCCACGTGCAAGGACCGCTCCACAGAACTGGATTGCATCCTGGAGTCCTACGGCGGCCGAAGCCGAGGCGACGCTGGGGGCGGCGTCTCGACCTCGTCCTCGTCTGCGCCCAAGACTTCTGCTCGACGGGTTCGGGCAGATCCGCCCATCGATGCTGGCTTCGGTGGTGTCGCAGCTGTCGGTGGCGGCGGCGGCGGCGGCGGCGGTGGTGGTGGAACTACGATCTCGTGCTATTCATGCGGAGAAGAAGGGCATTTCTCGAGCAACTGTCCGAACAGAGCTGGCGGCTCCAGGAGCATGGACGGCTTCGGCGGCGCCGGAGGGGGCACGAGCACGATCACGAGCGCCGCGGCCAATGCCACATGCTATTCATGCGGAGAGGCAGGGCACTTTTCGAGCAGCTGCCCGAACAGAGCTGGCGGCTCCAGGAGCATGGACGGCTTCGGCGGCGCCGGAGGGGGCACGAGCACGAGCACGAGCGCCGCGGCCAATGCCACGTGCTATTCATGCAACCAAGTCGGTCATTTCGCCAGCAGCTGCCCGAACAAAACGGGCGGCTCCAGGAGCATGGACGGCTTCGGCGGCAGCGGAGGGGGCGCGAACACCAGCGCAGCGGCGAATGCCACGTGCTATTCGTGCAACCAAGTTGGCCATTTCGCTAGCAGCTGCCCAAACAAGGCGGGTGGTGGCGGTGGCGGTGGCGGTGGCGGTGGCGGTGGCGGTGGCGGTGGCGGTGGTGGCGTCTTCGGACGTGCTGGTCCGATTAGCAATGCAGCGGCAAATGCCACGTGCTACTCTTGCAACCAGGTCGGGCACTTTTCAAGTAGCTGCCCAAACAAAGTCGGTGGTGGCGGCTCTGGCGGCTATGGTGGAGGCTATAGCGGCATGAATGGCAATGTCAGTGGTGGTGTTGGCGGCGTTGGCGACGGTGGTGGCAGCAATGTGTGCTTTTCGTGCGGCCAGCCGGGGCACTTTGCAAGCAGCTGTCCCAACAAGGGCAACGGCAGCAGCTACGGTGGTGCTGGCGGCGGCGGTGGCAGTAGTAGCTACGGTGGCAGTGGCAGCGGCGGCGCTGGCGGCGGCTATGGAAGCCGCAGCGGCCGGTCAAGCAGCAGCCGAGGGCGCGGTGGCAAGCGGTCACGATCGTCTGGGTCCAAGGGCTGGAAGCAGTCAAAGCAACGCTTATGCCCGACGTGCAACACGCCACTGGAACCGCGCAAGCGCAAGTGCAGGGCGTGCGACGGGGCCTGAGAATGGAGGCACCTCTCCCACTCTTGGTATCCCTCTTTCCCTCTCGCTCGCATCGTGGGCCACCTCTGAAGATGATGATGATGCTCACGGTACTTGCTCTTTATTTTTGCTTCTGTGCAGTGGCATGTGTTCCGCTGGTGACGTTTCTTGACAGGGATCGCTCTGTGAGCTTTGGAGGGCACTCGCGAGGGCGCCTCTGCGTGTGATGCAGCGATCACTTCTTGAGCACCGTCGCAGCATCCGCCAGCACGAGCGCATTGACGGCCGGGAGCACGCCAAAGACGAAGGCACCAGTCCTGGTATCAAGCTTGGGCGCGAGATACGCCTCGTTGGCGAAGAAGAGATACTCTATGAGATGCACGACGACGAGCATGCGCTTGGCGTCGCGGGACGCGTCGGGTCCCGCACACATGCACCGCGTCGCGGAGAGCGAGAGCAGAAATACATAGTAGAGACGGCGGTACGTCGGGTCGTGGGCGAGCTCTGGGCGCAAGAAGGGTTGCACCTCGGTCGTTGGCGTGGCCGGGCTCGCAATGAGGCGGCTGTACTCCGCGTCCTCGACCTCCAAGTCGTCCTTGTTAGTGGCCAGGTCCGTCTTTTCGCTGATGAGCGAGCGAGGTAGTAGTCGCTACCTAGCTAGCCCGCGTGCGCGCGCGCGAGCGAGCGACCGCGCAGCGGCGGCGCACAGCCTGCGCGCCGCAGGCGCGCGCAGAGACTTACGCGACCTGGGCGAGCTCGAGAACGCCCAAGGCCTGGAGCAGGCGCGTGCGCAGGTTGGCGGGCTCCATGGACTTCGTCAGGGATTTGATCGGCCTCGTCCCCGAGCGAGGCCGCTTCGTTGCTCGGCACCTGGGCGAGGCGACGCTCCTGAGTCTGGCCTTTGGCATCACCGGCGGCTGGGCTGGCGCCAATCTGCTGCCGAGCAGCGTCGGCCCTCTGGTGCCATACCTGTGCGGCACGGTGGCAGGGTTCTCGCTGAGCTCTTTTATCCTATGGCACACGGAGAGCAAGAGCGCCCTACGAAACGCTGAGCTGTACCCGGACCTCATCCAGCTACGGCTTGCAAGCTCCTTCACAGGCCTGGACCTTCCCGAGTCGCTGCTCCACCTCGGCGAGCCTGGCTTCACGGCGCGGAAGCATTCGCTGGCTGCCAAGACTTGGCTCATCATTGCCTCACATGGGATCGCCAGCGAGATCAAGCAGATCGAGAGCCGTCTTGTGGATGGCGTTGTGGATGCATACATCCAGCAGGCTATACATGGGACTCACGACAAGGGCCAGATTGTCTTGGCCAAGAAGTCCTCTCGCTAAGCTAGGTAGCTACGAGAAGCTCTCGCTGGAGCAATGACATTTGAACAAGCGAACGCGTATGAATCGATCGATGACATCCGAAGTAGAACTCGAGAGATTGAAGAAAAGAGCAGAGGGAAGCGAGCGTACGGCAGCGAGCGGCGCGCGGAGATTTTTAGGTTACAAGGTAGCGTTCAAAGTGGGACACAGGCAAGGCAGGCGAGGCTGGCCCAGCGGTCTGGGCTTGAGTAGCAGCTTCAGACTTGCAAGCCGGCCACGAGGCGTTGAAAGTCCGCGTCAAGCGCAGCGAGCGTGTCGCGCGCGCGCTGCAGGCTCTGGCCAGCAGCGTGGGCGTCGCCGGGCAGGTCGTGGTAGGGGCGGAGCGCGGCGCGCAGCTGGTCATTGCGCGCGCGCGCGGCGTCGAGATCCTGACGCTTGCGCAGGAGCGCCGCGTGCGAGAGGCGGTCGAGGTCTACGTTGTGCAGCGGCGCAAGCGCCGCTCGACGCGCCTCGGCGTACTCGGCGCGCTTGAGCTTGAAGGCGGCGGCGTCCTGCTCGGCGTCCTGCACGACGAGCGAACGCGCCTCGTCCTCGGCCTGCACCTCCCCGAGCTGCGCCTGCAGGCGCCTGCGCGTGTCGTCTGCCGCTGCCACCTGCTCCTGCAGGCGCGCGCGCCGCGCGCGCGCGGCCGCGAGCGCCGCGCGCAGCGCCTCGTCGCGCGCCCCGGCGTCGGCCCAGGCCGCCCAGAACGCGGCGTCGCCGCCGGCGCCGCCGGCGTCCACCCGAGCGCCAGCGCGCCCGCGCCAGCCGCGCGCCCGCGCCCGCGCCCGCGCCCGCCGCGCCGCCGTGTCTCGCCGCCCATGCCGAGCGCCCGCTGCCGTGCCGGCCGGCTCGGCCGTTGTCGCTCTGCGCAGGGCTCGTACACTGCACGGGTCACCGCCGGCGGGGTCAGGTCCGCCGCGACGCCGCGGCGCCGGCGGCCGGGCAGAGCGCGGCCAACGTCGAGGCGGCGGCGCGGCGGCGCGGCGGCGCGGCGCGGCGCGGCGCATGCTGCGCGCGGCGCGCGGGCTGCAGGCCGCGGGCGCGGCGGGCGCGGGCTGCGCGGGCGCGGCGCGCGGGCGCAGCGGGTCGGGCGCGGGCGCGGGCGCGGGCGCGGGCGCGGGCGCGGGCGCGGGCGCGACCGGCTGCCGGCGGCTGCGCAGCATGGGGCTGCGCGCGCTGGCGCTCGCGGTGCTCGCGCTCACGACAGCCATGGTCTGGCGGGCGTGGCTCCTGAGCGGCGTCATGAATGCATCGCTCGCAGTCGAGCCGCCACCGCCGCAGATGATGCAGCAGATTGGGCCGCTGCGGGTGGGCCGTGAGGACGCAGGGGTCCACTCACACGAGGAGGAGGAGGAGGCGGAGGAAGAACCTACCGGTCGCTCCGGCGACGGCGACAGTGGAAACGACGGCGACAGCGATGCCGACGGTGTGGATGGACCGCTGCCGGCGCACCAGCGCGTCTCGGTGCTGGTGACGCGCGATTCGATGGAACGCATAAATGAGCGCGAGCAGCGCGCAAACGAGAAGCTGCGCGACCAGAACGAGCTGGTGTCCTTGTGGGCCAAGAGCAAGGCGCCGGTGAGTGAGGCGCTCAAGCTTAAAAAGGACCTCATCGTGGAGCGGCACTTCACGAGCACCAGGTGGTTCGAGGAGGGCCACAAGTACTTCGTGTATCAGCCGTCCGGCGGCATGAGCAACCAGCGCATCATCTTGGAGGATGCGCTGCTCGTGGCGCGCGCCCTGGGCCGCACGCTCGTCGTCCCGCCCGTGTGCCCGCATACGAGCATGTTCTGGAACTACAACAAGGTCGACTGGGACCGCACCGTGGAGGGCTTCCAGGTCTTTGACCAGGCGCGCATGTCGCGCGCCGTGCGCACGATGGGGCTAAGTAACATCATTCTGCGTCGCTTTGTCGAGTCCAACGAGCCACGCACCTTCCCGCGCTTCCATCGTGTCGAGCTCCCGTACAAGATGGCGGACCGCGAACCGCCCTACACGACGCAGGACCTGCAGCGCCTCTACGGCGACGATGAGTCCGAGATCCTCTTCTTTGCCAAGTACTCCATGTGGAAGCGCTTCGCCTTCACTGAGGAGGAAATGTCCTTTGCGCGCCGCCACGTGCAGCTGCACCCCGAGCTGCGCCGCGTGGCCCGCGTCGCCGTCGACCGCCTCTACGCCCACCGCCCCTTCGTCTCAGTGCACGTGCGCTTCCAAGACCGCGACACGCAGCTGCTCACCGACAAGCTTGGCCCAGCCTCCAGCTTCGTGCGCCGCCTCGCGCAGCACAACGCTACCGGCGCCTCCAAGGAAATGTATGTGGCCACGCAGCCCACACGCTCGAAGTCTACCTTCTTTGAGGCCTTCCGCAAGGCCGGCTTCACTCTCAACTTTAGCTCCGCGCTCGCCGACGTGCCCGAGGTCGGCCTCTTCCTGGCGCGCTTCTCTCAATCCGACATCCAGGCCAGCCTCCTCGGCCTCATCGAGCAGCTCATCTGCGCGCGTTCCACCATCTTCCTAGGCACCGGCTTCTCCACCTTTTCGCGCTACATTCGCATCAAACGCAATGACCCGGTGCTCTTCTACGACCTCTCCCTCCTCCCAATCCACTTACAGGAGGACCCGGACTTTGTTGACAACAGCGACACCCCCGCCATTCGCGAAGCGCTCGCCATGGCTGCGCCCACGTCCAGCGCCGCACGCCACGAGTTAGCGCTCGTAGCACGTCCTGCGCTTTGTGAAGATGCAGTGGTTTCGCTCGCCCCCTGCTGACCACGCAGACAACAAGGATGCCCGCATTGTAGCATAAAATGAGAGCTGGTACCCCTACGAGAACGCAATGCTGGCATGTAGTAGCCAGGGACCGTGCCGAACGTGCTTGCCGGAGCGAAGCCTTGATGGAGCAATATCATCAATATAAACTCCAACAGAGCAAGTGGAGTCAACGCAGTTCGAATAGCTCAGTGGCAGAGCGCGACCTTGACAATGCCCTTACGGGTCAATTAGATCGGTCGAGGTCGGGGGATCGTAACCCCCTTCGAATACTTTTTTTTTTCATACCATGGAGGTTCCAAAAGTTCCGGTCCCCAGAAATTGGGTGGCTCCAGCAGGCCCGGCAGGCCCTTGCTGGAAAGCCACAGCCCAGTCGTAAGCTCTCTTGGACTACTCGCTTGCTCTAGCCTAGCTAGTAGGGAGTCGGGTGGCACGGCCTCGCGCAACATCGGGGTTGCGCCGCCATCAGCGCAGGCGTGCGCTTACAATGTCCTGCGGATGCCCCGCCATCACGCTCGAATTTCGTTCGAATAGCTCAGTGGCAGAGCGCGACCTTGACAATGGGCCCCTACGGGTCATTTAGATCGGTCGAGGTCGGGGGATCGTAACCCCCTTCGAATAATTTTTTTTTTTATTTTGTGCCAGCCAATCAGGGGTTCCAAAGGTTCCGTCGTGGGCGGGCTACTAGAAGTAGTGACGAAGCCTGAGCTCCGGTCGCGGCGTCTTCAAGTTGCCAGTCGCTGCCTGGTCGGTCGCCGGCGGGCGCGCACCAAGTGCCACCAACCACTGCAGTGACTGCACGACGTGCGGATAGCGAGCCAGCACGATTCTGTCGCCGGGTCGCGACGCGCGTACTCTTTTGCCTCGGCGCCACGACGCGCGGCGTCCTGGACGCCTGCGCTAGTGGGCCGCACGAGGCCGCCGCGGCCCGGTCCGGGTGCGGCGGGTGCCGCCGACGTGACCAGCGGCCAACGTTACTACTACTAGTACACTGCACTGGCAATGGTGGACGACGTGCTGGAATAGCCGGTTCCGTGGTTTCCCACTGGCCAATAACAACAACACCTCTGCGCTGTGCGCTGCGCAGGCCTGTGCAGTACGAGCCTGCCGAAGCTGGCAGCCGCAGCGGGTCGCCAGCCAGCCAGCACGTGCTTTGCCAACCTTCGACACGTCGTCCGCCGCGCGCGCCGCGGGCCCTCGCGCGGCTCGCACGGCTCCGGGCGGCGGCGGCCGTGCGTCGGTGACTATGCGCGTCGGTCCCGGTCCAGACTCGCCGCGCGACCCCTCGCACACGGGCCAGGACCTCGCAGCGCGAGCCGCGCCGGGGGGTGCTCAGCGAGTCTCGTCGCGGCACCCGCCCTTTGCGCGCTCGCTGGCCGGTCATCGCGTGCCGCCTCGCGCGTGCCGGCGGGCGGCGGCGCGGCGCGGCGCGGCACGATGCCGGCGCGATGCGGCGAGCGCGAGCGACGTGCCGGCGGGCGGCGGCGAGGGCAGACCCGCGCGGGCGGCGGCGAGCTGCGCGGCCTCGGCGACGGGAGGCGGCGGCCGTGCAGCGCGTGCAAGAGCACGTGCTGGCGGCGCAGCGGGGCGTGGCCGCGGCATAAGTAAGCTTAGGCCTTAGTTGTTGGCCTTAGTTGTTGTCAAGTTGTGCGTGCACGCTTTCTTTCTTTCCAGCGCAGGCAGTCCAGCAAGTCAAGTCCGAGGGCGCTGCCCCGGCGCGCCTCGCGCCCTTTGCGCGCGGAGGGCCGCACGCGGCGGCGGCGGCGGCGGCGGCGCGCCTGAGCGCGCGGCGAGCGCGGCGAGCGCGGCGAGCGCGGCGAGCGCGGATGTGGATGCAGGATTTTGAAATTCACAACAACATGGGCCTCGGCGGCATGACCGGGCGGCGGCAACCGCGCTCGTGGCCGCACCGCGCCGCGTTGACGGCGGCGCTGGTGGTGCTGGCGCTGACCGCGGGCGCGGCGCGAGGCCAGTGCAGCTCGGACGAGGAGGGCATCCTGCTGACCGACTGCCCTTTGAACGAGGTACGGCTGGAGGACGGCGACTACATGGACTTGGGCTTTGGCACGGTGGACGTGCGGCTGCCCTTTCTGATACAAGGCGCGACAAACGACGCCTACACGCGCGACGGGTCCATCACGATGACCGGAAAGGGCTACAGCATGGACGGCGGCGCGCGCACGGTGCCGGGCCCTGTGCTGCGCATGGCCAAGGGCGCCTCGGTGCAAGTGCACTTTCATAACGAGCTGCCGGACGACGGCACCGGGTACCTGAAGAGCAACATCCACACGCATGGTCTTCATGTGTCGAGCCTTGAGGACGACGTCTCCGTCAAGGTGGGCCCCTCGGACTCGCATCTGTACAACTATACGCTGCCCACAGACCATGCTGGTGGCACGCATTGGTACCACCCGCACATGCACCCAATGGCAGTGGCGTTCACGGGCTCGGGCGCCGCCGGAATGCTCATCATTGATGATGCCGACGACGGCAGCGAGGTGCCACAGGAGCTGCTTGACACGCAGGAGCAGATTCTCTTCTTCCAGCATGTGGACCCGGCGCGCCTGCTGGCCATCTCGGACGGCCTCACCGTGGAGGAGGCGCCCCAGAGTACACATCGCCGCGATGTGACGGACTCGACGTTTGCACTTGACGCGACCGAGGTTGGCTACGAGGACCCGGCCGAGGCCATGGCCGTCTACCGCGCAGACGGCTTGTACCTGGTGAACGGCCTGTACCGGCCCCGCCTCGAGATGCAGCAGGGGGTCTGGTATCGTTGGCGGCTAGCCCAGGTTGCGCCAGTGCGCGACCTGATGCTCAATATCTACGATGCGGTCGAAGGCAGCGGAGGCCAGTGCGAGGCGCGCCTGCTTTCGCGGGACGGCGTCTACCTTCCGGACGGCCCTCGCGCTCTCGACTTTGACGCCAACACGCTCGTACACCTTCACCCGGCGAGCCGGGCAGACCTGCTCGTGCGGTGCAACGGCGAAGTCGGGTCCAAATCGGAGGTATACGACAACTTTGGCGGCTTCGGTGACAACGGCCTGCTCGACTGGGACCCGAACGGCATCAACAATTACGCGGACCCGCGCTCGTGGAAGCGCGAGGTGCTCTTGACGCTGGACATCATCGCGGCACCTGCGGCTTCGAGCCTGCCGGCCGAGTTTCATTTCACGCCGTGTATGCCGTTCTACCTGGAGAGCCTCATGAACCGCGAGGCGAAACCGTACAGCGGCTGGACGGCCGCGGAGGTAAACGCCATCGCCGGCACCACGGCGCGGGAAGACTTTGCGGAACGCTGGAGCAACGGCAACACCGAGTTCACCATTGCCATCTCTCCCTGGGGCATCAACGGCGTGGAGTTCTACAAGGAGTGGATCACGGCCGCTGACACGATTTACCCTGACTATTACAACGTCTCGGTGATGCTGCTCGGCGAGGTGCAGGAGTGGGTCCTCACCGAGTCGAGTCGCAACCACCCGCTGCACATCCACGTGAACCACTTTCAGCTCCTGGACGATGGCTTTGACACGACGCTGCAGGCCTACGACTTCACGAACTACAACAGGGCGGGCGATTGGGTCGATACGGTGCGTCCGCAGCCCGGTCAGACGCTGCACTTCCGCTTTGAGCCAGATACATTCACGGGCCGCATTGCGCTGCATTGCCACAACATGGAGCACTCCGACGATGGCGCCAAGGCGGAGGCCTTCGTCATCGGCAACCCGGACCTGGCCCCGGATAGCATCGTGGCCTCTCTCACGCGGCCTTGGTCAGGCTACTGCCCGGACCCTGTCGAGCTCATCGTGCCAACGCCAGCGCCCACGTTCTTTCCCACCACTGCGGAGCCGACTGTCTTCGTGCCGCCGCCCACACGGCAGCCCACGGCTCGGCCGACGGCGGAGCCCACAACAGGGACGCCGACAGCCGCGCCCACGCCGGGTCGCCTGCGCATCGCCTTCAACAACATCGCCAGTGACACTTTTGCGCACGAGGGCGTCGTCGTATCAACGCGCGTGCTAGAGGCGCGCTCCGACAAGGTCATCCAGTACTGCTGGCGTCGAACGAGGGGCGCGTTTCTGGATGAGCTCGAGGACGAGCTGGGCGAACTTCTCGAGCAGGACAGCTGTGACCTGAGCGCCGAGAACCTGACCCGTCTTGAGGCGGTCTACGCCACCTCGCTCACCAAGCCCAGCTTCGCCATCCGACCGTACGTGGTGGCGTCGAGCGCATCCGGGTCGCCCATCACCTTCATGTACAAGCTCACGGCGCGCCAAGACAACGTCGTGGACTTTGTCGGCGAGGTCTCGTTCCGTGTCTACGGTTTCCCAGACGCGCCCGAGCTTACGCTCTCGGAGACGCGCGGCACAGCCGGCGTCACGCGCTTCACGCTCGCGGCCTCCGTGCCGGAAGGCGATGCCACCGGCTACGAGTACAAGTTTGCGTTGGAGCGCGACACGCTCGGCGCGGAGCCTGTCTCCATCTCGGAGTGGAGCTCCTCGCCCACCCTCGCCGACATCGTGCTGCCCTTCACGCAGGACACGGAGACGGTCTCCTACACGGCCGTCGTTGCCTTCGTGCGCGACCCGTACAAGGCGGTCTCCAAGAAGTCCGCCGCGGAGTACGTGCGACTCGCCGTGCCGTCCTCTATCGACGATGTGGACGTGCAGACCGCCCTTGATACCGAGGATCCGGCCGGCGGCCTGCGCAACCAGCTCGCCTTCATCTCGGTCGTCACGCGCGCACAGCAGGCCGTCTCGGACGAGGCACTTGCCGCCTACAAGGCCGACATCGCCACGCAGCTCGAGCTCACGCTGGCGCTCCTGCACGAGACGGCCTTTACCACGGAGCTGGGCGAGCTCGTCATGTTTGTGCTCAAGGAGATCGCGCTCAGCCTTGACGATGACGATACCGCGCTCGCGCGCCGCGTTGCTGACATGTACGAGAGTTCTCTCCTGCTTTGGCGCAACGCCATTCTGCGCGTCATTGCCGAGGCCGCCGACGCCAATGTTGAGCCCAATCTGGCCTTCGAGGTGCCGGAGGGCGCCATCGGTGTTGCCGCCGAGGTGCTCGAGGAGCTCGTCTCGCTGCCGCAGCTCTGCCAGTACAACTTCTCGCTGACCTCGTTGCACGCAGACATCGTAGAGACGGTCCTCTCGCCACGGCTGGCGAGCCAGAGCGCCTTCCAGGTGGCGCACACGCTGGTCAACTCCTTGTCGCGCAAGGAATACTCGCACGATGTCGCCGGCCGCTACGTGCCCTCGGACAGCACCACGAGCAGCTTCCTCGATCTTCCCGCCAGCCTCTTCGACCCGGGCCTTGCGCCGATCTACGACGAGGTCGTCGTCTCGGTTGTGCTCTCGCAAGCTGCCGCCTTTTGCGCGCAGGACGTCCTCCTTGGCACGTCCTCGAGGCGAGCCCTCGATGTGCAGGACGAGGAGGGCTACGACCAAGACGGCAACCCGCTCGCGCGCGACATCGCTCTCGTCAAGGCATCTGCGCCTGTGCTGGACGTGCAGCAGACAGTGGCCACCGGCGTTTTGTCCATCTCGCTCACGCATTCGTCGGTGGTCTTCGCCGCCTCTGCCAAGCGCGTCAACGTGAGCCTCGAAGTTCTTGAGGACGCCCTTGCGGCCGATGGCAGCGGCTCCGCAGTCGAGGTCGCCGATCTTTCGTGCGGCATGTGGACCGGCACAGCCTGGAACGCCGGCAGCTGCACACTTCTCAGTGCCATCGAAGGCGTCCTCACGTGCGAGTGCGGTCCGATCGAGGACGGGTCTCGCTTCGCCGGGTTTTACGAGTTCGACATCCTCGGCGAGCTCGAAGAGGTCACGGCCCGCGTCGACGGCGCGCTCCTGGCCCGTCTGGGCGTCGGCCTGCTGGGCAGCTGGCTGCTGCTGTCCATGTGGTTGTACAAGCGCGACCGCCGCGACGCCACGCGTGTGCAGCGCGGCGCCGTGTTGGCCTTCTTGGCCGTGCGCCATTTCCGCAAGTACGAAGCGAGCCTGCCCTTTTTGCGTCGTGACGCCTTCGGCAAGCTCAAGGCAAATGCGCGGCAGCCCGAGTCGCCCGCCAAGTCGCCGAGGGACCTCCTGCGCGACGTTGGCCGCGCGCACTCGGTGTTCGGGCTTTTCACCTTTAACGCTGAGATGAGCCGCGTCACGCGCAGCTTCGTGCTGCCCCTAGCCGCGCTCACCGCCCTGGCCGGCGTCTATTTCATGCACCGTGTCGAGGCGCAGTTGGCGGGGTTTGCAGGCCAGGTCGGCGCAAACGTCTCCGAGCTGGCTGTCGCCTTCAACACGCTGCTTGTTGCCTTTGTCGTGCTCACGTACAGGTATGCCCTGCGCTCGCTGGCTACCTCGGACCGCCGTGTCCTGCGCGCCGTGCCGCACCTACAAGCTCAAGCGTTGGCGCTCGTGCCGTCTCCCTGGCATCCGGCCCGCCCGGTAGGCCTCTCGCGCCGCGCTCGCCGCGCGCGCGAGCGCCAGATGCGCGAGAATTGGCAGGACGGCCTCGAGGGGGCGGAGCAGCAGCAGCAGCAGCAGCAGCAAGATCAAGATTCGAGGCGGGGCTTAGACCTTGAAGCGAACCCGGCGGATTCGGACAAGCTCATGTCGCAGCTCGCCAAGCCTGAGCTGGAGCGCCTGCGCAACCGGCAGATGCAAGTCTTCCTCAAGCGCGGCCAGCTCGCGCACATGAAGGGCCAGCATGACTTTGTGCTGCATTCCAAGTACTGGCGGCTCGCACAGGGCGTGCTGAGCTCCGTCTGGTTTCTGCGGCTCTTCAACGACGGCATGAACCGCATCTACGGCGGCAAGGCCTACGTGTCTACGGCTCTTGCGCGCCACGAGCGCGCGCTCAACAAGCTCGAGAAAGGGTACGGCCTGCGTCCGCGGGTTCTCTCGTTCGCGCGCCTGCTGTGCGCGATCCTCGTGCTGGCAGTGCTCGGCTTCGGCGTCTTTGGTGTCTATTTGGGGGCGCAGGGCTTCGCGGCGCCCGCCGACTGGGCCGTTGACGCCATTGTGGCGCTCGCTGTCGCAATCTTTCTCGTCGAGCCGCTCGTTCTCTTCGTGCTCTTCTTCGCGCTCTTCCCGCGTCACCAGCGCAAGCATATCCCGCCCATCTTCAAGGTGCGCGGCCCGCGCTACTCGTGGGACAGCCGCGTATCGGCGGGTTCTGCGGTCAACCGCGACCGCCTGCTCGACCACGCGGATGGCGAGGACGCCGCTGGTGCTCTCTCCAGCACGGCCGCGACCGTAGCCCGCCTCAAGGGCGCCACCAATCTCCCGCACATGGACTCTTCAGCGCAGCGGCACCACCAGGAGCAGCGCGACCTGCGCAAGCTCGAAAAGCAACAGCGTGATCAGGTGCGGCAGCGCGACACTGAGGACATGCCGCACCTGGGTCGACGCCTCGCGGGCTCCGACTACGGCGGCAAGTCTTACTTGGGCCGCGCTACGACAGCCACGACGCACTCCGAGCGCTCCATTGGCTCGGGCACGTCCAGCGGCCGCGGTGTGGGCCTCCTGCGGCTCTTTTCGCCAGCCGCGCCGGCCGCGAGCACGGTCGCGACGGACGATCTTTACACGGAGGCGGAGGACGAAGACTACGAGGATTCCGATGACGGCTACGAGACCGTTGGCTCGGACCGTACGGGCCGACCCTCACTTGCAGCCCACCGCCGTCCTACACGCCACCGCCGCACTTCCACAATTTCAGCCGTCTTCAATCGCGCGAATTCGCGTCGGAATTCCGTCTTTAAGAATGACGATGAGGACGAGGACGACCCGGATTTTCGCCCGGATGACGTCGACTTTGTCTGAGACTTTCAATTTGTGTGACTTCTCCTCGCCCAATACCAACCCCAAATCATGTTTTGTACTTTTTCCTTTTGCAGTCCGCGTCAACTTGATTGGCAAGAGAATCTGACAGTCTCACAGTGAGCTGAGGTGAGCTGCATGACCCTGGGCAGGTTGCAGCGGCGCAGCCACGGGCGACCATTCCCGGTTGCACAACTTGAGCACTGCGGAGACAGGAGAACGGTGGGGAGCGCTCCTCTTCTTCTTTTTTTTTTTGCAGAGCTGGCGGCAGCCTTTCGCAGCCTTTTACAGCGTTTTTGCGAGATTGCGCAAAGCGCGGGCCTTCTCCGAGTCGCTTCTCGCCAACAAGGCTGCTGCTTCCGCGCACTTCCGCCGCAGAGCGCGAAAGCACCTGGCTGCCAGGACAGGCGAACAACCTCGAAGACCGCACGGGCGCAGGGCGCGGAGCCGCGGGGGGGGGCGGGTGCAGCGGGGCGGCCTGGCGGGCGCGATGCCTTCCTCGAGCCTTATGGAGCAGGCGCTGGACCTGGTCCGAGAAGATGGCATCGTCAAAGTGGAGTAGGTGGACGCCCACCCCCTTCCCCCGCACACACGCATGGAGGGAGGCACGGACAGCCAGCCGACTGACGGAGAAGCGAGGCAGCTTGCGCAAAGAGCGGATGCCGCTAGCGGAGCTGAGCGAGCTGCTGCAGCTTCTGCAGCGCAGCAAGCACGCCCGCAAGCTTGCGTACGTGGAGCGAGAGACGAAAAGTCACGACTAGCATGCACACGACCCCATCCCATACTCACGCACGATTTTCGTCCGTGCACAGCTTGCGCGACTGCGCACTCACGCCTGCAGCCGGCGTGCACCTACGCGACATGCTCCTGGTCAACACTAGTCTATGCAAGCTCGAGTACGTACTTCTACTCGCCTGGATGACCGCGCTCGACGCTAACCCCGGGTCTCGCACAGCCTCATGGAAAACGCGCTGGGCCCAAGCGGCGCGCAGCTTCTGGCAGCCGGCCTCGAGAGAAACGGGATCCTCGTCGAGCTCAAGTGGGTTCCACGCAGGCAGCTTCCCGCACAAGGAAGATAGCACGGCACGTCAAACTCACGAGTCTCGCACAGCCTCTCGCAGAACAAGATCGGGGCCGACGGCGCGGGCGCGCTCGTGGGTGCACTCATGCACAACTCGAGTCTACGGAAGCTCGCGTAGGTTGCCTCGCTCTGGTCGAAAAGGATCTCGATGGCTGACGAGCCAGATGTGCCCCCACATGCGTCCCAGGCTGGCGACCAACCGTCTCAGCGACAGCGGCGCGCGTCTCGTGGCTCCCCTGCTGAGTGGCAACGCGACGCTGCGCATTCTGGATCTCAATGCGAATCGCTTCACGAGCGCTGGCGCGGCGGCCCTCGCCGAGCACATGCAGCACAACACAACCCTGCGCGACCTCGAGTACGTTGGTTTCTTGTCTTCCCTTGCCGGCATTGGGAAAGAGGGGACCCGCTTGATGCTGACACGTGCGTCACATTCAGCCTCGGAATTAACTCCATCGGCGAATGCGAGGAGCTCGAGCTCTTCCTGCGCGGCACCGGCCTCGTCGTGCTTCGTCTCGCGCGCAACGGCATCCAGGGCAAGGGCGTGCGTGCGCTGGCCCGCGGGCTGGAGGCCAACAAGACGCTCAAGGAGCTCAAGTACGTGACGCGATTGATGTCGACGCGGGCGGCCTTTCCTGCTCACACTAATTCGTGGCGTGGCACAGCCTGGTGCACAACCGCTGCGGCGTGGAGGCCGCGTGCGCCCTGGCGGAGGCTCTCGAGAGCAACCCTGCTCTGAATGGGTTCTTGTACGTGCAGATGCGCTGCTTGTTCGAGCAGCACGACGAGCTGACGGTGAGCGAATGGTCCTGCAGTCTCAACATGGAGCACAGTGACGTTGGCGACGTTGGCGCGGCGGCGTTCGCGCGCGTCGCCGCCTCGACCTCCGTGCTGCAAAAGATCGCGTAGGTTGTGCGAACTGCCTGGATAGCTGCCAGGCGGCTGGCTGCCTTGTGACCTCCGTCGCTGACCCAAGACGGTCACGTACAGCTTCAAGGGCAACGGGATTCGCGGCGCCGGCGTCAGAGCTCTGGCGAAGGCGCTCGAGACCACGACGGCACTCCGGGAGCTCGAGTAGGTTTGCGTGCGCAGGGCCGCGCCCGCCTATTTGATGCAAAGATGGACCTCGGTCTGACACCTCCGCTGCGCAGCCTCTCATGGAACCGTGTGGAGGGCTACAGCGCGCATCAGCTCGCCAAGGCGCTGCGCTCAAATGCCACCTTGACGTGGCTGGAGTACGTTAACTTGGCTTGTTTCGCCTGACGCATTCGCATGGCTCCAGGTAGAGACTCACGCGCGCACGTGCAGCCTGCAAGAAGCAGAACTCGGCGCGGCGGGTGCCAAGTTCATGGCGGAAGCCCTCAAGACGAATGATACCCTCGAGTACCTCAAGTGCGTGCATAGCGCGCCACCTTCGCAGCTGCTTTCGGGCGGAACTGACATTCGTACGCCCCACTTCGCACAGTTTGCACCGCAACAACATCAGCTCGGAGGGCATTGAGGCGCTTGCCGAGGCGCTTCTCGTGAACGATGCGCTCACGATACTCATGTACGTGAGACACGGCGGCGTACACAGCGGAAAGTCCTTTCGTTCGGGAGGAAGCAAGGGGTCGCTCACCAGACGTGCTTGCACAGCCTCAGTACGAACGGAATCGATGACTCGAGCGTCTCAGCCCTCGCCGAGGCGCTCAAGGGTAACACCACGCTTGCCAAGCTCGAGTACGTTGGCCAGAATAAGAGACCATGGCGGTACCTGGCGCGTGACGCCTGACGTTCATATATTGCCCTGTCGGGACAGCCTCTCCAACAACCAGATTCACGACGAGGGCCTTGCCGACATTGCAAGCATGCTCCGGGTGAACAAGGGCCTGCGGTACATCAGGTACGTGAGACGATCAGCGCGGTCGGTGTGCTCAGATTGAGCTGACGCGAATCGGATTCGGCAATCTACCTTTTACTCTTTAGCCTCGGGCTGAACAGGTTCGAGAACCCGGGCGTGGAGGCTTTGGCCGACGCGCTCGCGAACGACAACATGACGCTGCGTCTTCTCCGGTACGTGCGCCTGCCTGTTTGCAGGCTCAGTCAGGACTCTTGGGGCTTTGGGGCAGGAAGCGCTGACTGACCGTGGTGAGTGTGTGCAGGCTGGACTACTGTCGGTTCGACCTGGCGGGCATCGAGGCGCTCGCGCATGCGCTCAAGACCAACGAGACGATTGTCTACATTGAGTAAGTCAGGCAGGCGCTCTCGCGCGCGCTCTCTCATCTTGGAAAATAGCGGCTGACCTCCGGCTGGGCTGTCACGTCTCGTCTCCTCACAGTCTGGACGGCCAGATGCAGACCTCGGATGAGCTAGAGGCGGAGTTGGATCTGAACAACGGCATCGACATTCTCAAGACGGAGCTGGAGGAGCTTGAGCCCCTTGCGACAGAGGTGTACTACGCCGCGCTGCTGTCCGTTCGGTACGCGCTGCCGGCGACGCGGGACGGCACGACAGTGCTGGCTGCACGGGGCGCCCGACCGCCGTCGGAGATGTACGAGATGGATTGCGCCAAGTCGCGGCGTATCATCGAGCTCGACGAGCAGGTGACGGCGGCGTACCACACGATCAACGGATACGCAACGACGGCGTCGCTCTTCACTCCGTTTCTTGTGTCTTCGGGCTACACGTGAGTGACGACAACTCCAGGAGCGAGAGCAAAGAGCGAGAGAACAACAAAGAAGATTTGGATCACTTTAGGCCGTCAATTTGAAAGAAAGCGGGGCCAGGCCTCCGCGCTGCTCGCGGGGCGCGAAACACACACATAAAAGACAACGATTACACGAGGTGGTCGACGACCTTGGTGACCTGGGCGAAGGCGCGGGCGCGGACCGTGGTGGCATTCGGGATGATCCCGTCGCAAAGACAGACGGCGCCGGGCTCCATGTAAGCGGCAGCGCCGACGCGAGACGGGCCAATCTGGAAGGCGCCATTGGTGAATTGATGCCCGGCGAGGAAGGCGCCGGTGTCGACGATGGCGTTCTCCTCGACGGTGACGAGCTGGTGCTCACGCAAGGTGGTAGTAAAGAAGAGGGCGCCATCACCAACGGCGCACCCCATGAAACGCGCGAAGCTATTGTAAAAGGGCGTGCCGTGCAGGACGGGCGTGAGGAGGTTCTCGATCCAGGCGGTGAAGAGCTGATAGGTGCAGTAGGTGCTGTGGCGGCACGGCAGCTCGTGGAGGCGGTCGCCGAAGCCAAAGGTCCAAAGCGCGACAAGACGCTGCACGAGCATGAGGGTAAGCATGGCGAGCAGGAAGGAGAAGGCGAGCAGCAGGATGGCGATGTTGCGGTTGATGTCGAGGTCAAAGAGCACGAGCTGCGCGAACTCGTAGGCCGGCACTAGGGCGAAGGTGATCATGGTCATGATGATGAGGCGCGTGAGCAGCATGACAATCTCCTCGAGCACACCCCAAGGTGCGTTGCGCAGGCCCTTGGCGACCTTGAGCTCCTCCTCGAAGTTGGTGGGGAAGGTGGCGCCGCGAAACTTGCGGTGGTTGGACGGGAGCACCTCGCCCTCGCCCATGATACTGAGGCTTGCGAGGCTGGCGAAGGGCTCGAGCTCGCAGTCGCGGGCCAAGACGGACCAAAGGCCGGCCTCGCTGCGCTTGCCCATGGTGACGTAGCCGCGCCGGTCGGCGATCTCGGTTTCAACAAAAATGAGGCCGGCCATGGCGCCGGGGCCCATGTGCACCATGTCTGCGTTGGAGGGGACGATCCACTCGGCGGCGGAGAGAAAGGCGGAACTCGAGATGTTGGCGCCGAGTGCCCACTTGTACAGGAGGATGCTGCGCGACTCCTCGATGAAGTAGACCCAGAGCTCCTGGGCAAGCGTGTTGAGGTAATCGACTGCCCAGGTGCGAATGACACGGCCCTCGGGAACGTCTCCCGGATACAGGCGGCCGAGGATGGTCCACTTTGCGAGGGGTACGAGGAAGGAGACCGAGAATGCGACGGTGAGGAAAGCAGAGACCCAATAGACGAGGTCCGCGTAGCGAAAGTCGGTCGGGTAGCCGCAGGCGTCCCAAATGAGCTCATTCACGACCGCGAGGTTGGCCATGCATGCCACCATGAGGAACTGAAAGGAGAGTTTGGCGACGAGCTCCCAGAGCGAGCGACGTACGCTGGCCTTTTCGACGTAGGTGTCGGGTTCTGCGTTCGCCGTCTCGCCCTCGTGTAGGACCGCCAGTGGGGCAAGCTCCGCGCCGCGGCCCACGAAACAGCCGGGCATGACAACGGAGCCGACGCGCGTGTGCGAGCCGGCACCGAGGATCACGCGCCGGAAGCGGAGCGTGCGCGTGCGCGGGTCGAAGGCACGGCAGACGACCTTGGCCTTGATTTTGGCCCCGGGTCCGACGTGTACGAGGTCGACGTCGCGCAGGAGAGTCTTGACCTTGGCGGTGAGCGGGAGCTCGGCGCCCATGAGAATGTAGATGACGTTGAGCGTGGGCGTGTCGACGAGCCAGCGGCCGACAGAGATCTCCCACATGCTGACGAGGCGGTCAACGAACCACCAGCGCAGGTAGGGCATGGAGTTGATGTCAATCTCGCGCGGGCCCCAGCGGCCGAGCACGAGCCACTTGACAAGGATCATCTCTATGGTGAAGGTGACGAGCCACATTGGGATGACCGGGAAGAGCAGCAGGCCGAACATGTGCACTGAGTCAGTGACCTTGTAAGACGTCCATGGCTCGCCAAGGCCCGACTCAAAGCGCAACCAGTAGCCGTAGTGGTAGGGTGGCAGGATTGCGGCCGCCATGAGAAAGAAGATGGCGAGGACGCCGAGCAGCTGGATCGCGGCCGCGAGCGAAGCGGGGAGTGGCGGGCGGCGCAGGTGACGCAGCTGGTCGAGCTTGACGTGCGTACTGCGCTTGGCCTCGACGGCCTCGGCGAGACGACGCACGGTGCGGTGAGTAGCGATGAAGTCGGGCTCGAGCGGCTCGATCAGGTCCTCAGGGTCGGAAAAGCCGATCTTGCCGGGCGAGGCAGACTCGGCGGCGCCAGCCTCCAGAATCTGCTCAAGGTAGCTCTGCACGTCCACCATGGCGACGGAGCTCATGCCGGCCTCGAAGAGGTCCTCGTCGGCTTGGAGCGTGTCCATGCCGATGGCCTCGCGCACGTTCTCGAGGAGCCAGGCAAGGCGCGCCTCGGGGGTCTCGCCGACGTAGAGCTCGTCCGGTTCGTCGTCGGGTTGGAAGCTGGACACGTTGACCGGCACAGAGATGGCAGAGAGGGGGCGCGAGCGGGCCGTGAGGTTGGTGGAGGCGCGGATGCGACGCGTGTTGCTGACGGCCTCGGCCACGACGGAGAGGGCGTCGGCGAGGTAGGCATCGCGTGTGGCACGGCGCTGGATCTTGCCGCTGGTGGTCTTGTGGATGGAGCGCGGAGCGATGAGCACGACGGCAAAAGGCATGAAGCCGTGCTCGCTGGCCACGGCGGCGCGGACTTGCTCGGCGAGGGCCTGCGCACCCTTCATCTTGGCGTCCCGCACCTCGGCAACGATAACGACTTCGTCGTTCTCCACAAGAGAAAAGGCGGCGCAGCATCCAGGGCGGATCGAGGTGCTGGTCTGGTCCACGGTGAGCTCGACGTCCTGCGGGAAGATGTTGCGGCCGCGCACGATGAGCATGTCCTTGATGCGGCCGCAGATGAAGATCTCGCCGTGCATGATGAATCCCATGTCACCAGATCGCAGGTACGTTGTGCCGTCAGACGGAACGAGCTCTGCGTTGAGACGCTCCGCGGAGACCTCGGGGCGATTCAGGTAGTCGCTGGCCTTGGCGGGACCACCGATCCAGATCTCGCCGACGTGCTCGTTGGGGACCTCCTGACAGGTGTCCGGGTGCACGATTTTGAGGACAGCAAGCGGGCTGGGCCTGCCGTTGCCAACGAGGTCCTGGCCGAGCTCGTTAAAGTGCGCCTCCTGGACGCGCGTGCCGGGCTCCCGAGAGTAAGTGGCGCTCAGGCGGACCATGGCGGGCACGCACGGGGGATAGTGCGAGGCAACCAGCAGGGTGTTTTCAGCGATGCCATAGGCAGGGTTGACGTGCCACATCTCGACACCCTGCGGAGCAAAGGTCTCCACGAAGCGCTCCATGGTGTCACGGCGCACGGGCTCGGCCCCGTTGATGTAGCGCTCGCAGCAGGAAAGGTCGAGCTTGGCACGCTGGGCGGGCGTGGTCTTGCGCACAGCGAGCTCGTAGGCGAAGTTCGGCGCTGCTGTGAGGGCGGCGCGGTAGTCGGAGATTGCCTTGAGCCACAGGTACGGTTTGCGCAGGAAGCCGACGGGCGACATCAAGACGGTGGTGTTGCCGTTCATGAAGCCGTGCAGAATACTCCCGATGAGGCCCATGTCGTGGTAGAACGGGACCCACGTCATGGCGGTGTTCTCCTCCTTCCAATCGAAGGTGACGCGGAGCATGCCCAAGTTGTGATTGATGTTGGAGTGCGTGATGCAGATGCCCTTGGGGTCACCGGTGCTCCCACTGGAGAACTGCACGAAGGCGAGCGCCTCCGGATCCGATTCTGGCACATCTTCCACCTCCGCCAGGGCGGGCGCCTTGTTCACGTCGTGCCAGGAGAGGCCCTGGGGGAACTTCTTGACGCCGATGAGCAGCTTGCGCGCGCGCAAAAACTTGCCATGCGTCAGCACGTGCTTGAGCCGGGTCACCTCGACGGCCTTGGCCACCTTGGCCAGGCCGGCCTTGGGGTTGTTCGGGTCCGGCGGAAAGGTGGGCACCGCCACGAAGCCGCCTGCCAGGCACGCCATCATGGACATGATGAACTCTACGCCCGGGAAGAACATCATGAGCACCATGTCTCCGGGCACCATGCCCCACTTCTCGCGCATCGTCTTGGCGATGCCCAGCGCGCCGCGCACCATCTCGCTGCGCGTCGGCCGGGACACCTCCTTGCCCTTGTCATCGAGCCAGATATAGAGCGGCCTATCTGGCTTCTCCCGCGCAAGCCGCACGGCGGCCTGCACGAGCCCTTCGCTCGCCACCTTTGCCACGAGCGCCTCCTCTTGGCGTCGACTGTCCACCTCGCCTTGCGGCTCGTCCCTCCCTTGCCGCCCCATGGCCGCGCCGCCCTGGTCGCTCGATCGGGGTCTGCCAGCCGTGGCTCGCGCCTCGCTAGCTAGGCCTCCTGCGCTTTACTAATTCGCTAAACTTGTGTTGCGAAGTGGTCGTTCAGCAGCGCTGTGCACTCACTGCCTTGCACAACTCTGCCTGCGCCATTAGCGCGTGCTGTGCTGGCAGCCAGGTAGCCCCGGCCCGGGCCGCGGCGCACCTCCGCTTTCGACTCGGCCGCTACCTCCGACCAGACCGTAACTCAGGTCCCTGTCAGGCTGCAGTCACGTGCAGTGGCAGTACGAGTTGCCGGCGCCGCGCCGCCCGCCGCCGCGCCGCGCCGCGCTGCTCCAGGCGGCGCAGCTGGTGCCGTGGCACGCGCGCAGGCGCGCTCAGGCGGGCGGGGGGAATTCACCGCGGCGCCCAGTGGCCGGGCGGCCAGCCGCCTCGGTCGCGTCACAACCACCACGCACCACCACCGTGTCTGCCGAGCTGTGGTCCCACTCGGCGCCCTCTGCAGCGCAGCAGCAGTCACCGTTCTCAGGCCAATCTCGCAGCGCAGCGCAGCGCAGCGCAGCGCAGCGCAGCGCAGCGCGGGGCGACCGCCGAGGCCCGAGGTGAGCGCGCACGAGCAGCTGCTGCGGCGGCAGCTGCGCCGCGAAGTTGGCAGAACTTCCGCAGAAGAGCAGTGGGCCGCCCCGGCAGAGGCGGCGCCACGGCACGCGAGGCGGAACGCGGCGGGGGCACTGCGGGCAGTGCGGTGCCGACCGCCCGAGCGGCACGCGCCGCGCCGCCGCGCCGCCGCGCCGCGCCGCGCTGCGCGGCGCCGTAGTCGTACCGCGCCCAAGCCTCGCTTCGCTTCTTGTGTTCCTTGATCAGACGCGCGGCGCGCGAGCGAGCGAGGGCGACGGGCACGGGCAGTGGCGGCCGGCCGGTCGCCTGGGTTTGACTCAGCCTGGCAGGCAGGCATTCGACCTTCGAGCGTCGCGAAAAAGCATGCACGAGGAGCAGTAACGTCTACGAGTAGGAGCAGGCTGCGTTCTGCCGCCGTCGCCGCTACGATGACAGTGAGTTGACCGTACCGCGGCCGCGGCCCGCCGGCGCAACGAGTGCGCGAAGGTTGACTCACGACTGTGCAGGACGGCCCGGCAACTCAGCCTGAGGCTGGCTGCAGTGCCCAACGACGGGCCTCCGGACGGCCACGGCTCGCCAGTACGTGCAGCCAATTCCGCAGCACGGTCTCCGAGACTTCCAATCTCTCCCCCGCTGCTTGAGCAATTCTCACATTGTCTCACACCTAGTCGACTCCGCGCCGTGATGTCTCGGGAGACAAAGAGAAGGTACGAGCGTCAACGCGAGGTTCCGACGCGCCGCCACGGCCCGCCAGCCATGGCAGAAGCGAAGCCACGAGCGAAGCGAACTCGAAGCGAAGCGAGGTGCGTTGCCACTGGCAGATTGGTCCTTGATTGTGCAGCCAGGTCAGCGGCAGCACGGCCCAGCAGCCGCAACAGGCACGGCACCTGACTGCGAAGGTGAAGGGCCTGCGATGAGCGAGCGCAATGCACCGCAGCTCCGCGGCACTGGCAGGCGCGCGCAACGGCGCAGCGGCGTCGCCTTGAGAGGGCGCGAGCGCGCGCCCACTTGTGGCGGAGCAGCCTGAGCGACGACTGTGAATCGCTGAGCATCTTGCTCGACTTGCGTCCGGGCTAGGGGCTCGGCCCGGCGGGCCGGGCCAACCCCGCGGCCCGGTCAGTTGCGAGTCTTGCGACGTTGAGACTAGCTAGAAGGCAGTGGAAGCGCCGCCGCAGCGCGCCGCCGGCGGGGCAGCGCCGCAGCATGATAGGCTTACTGTTAGTACCAAGGAGGCGTCGCCCGCCCTGGAAAACCTTCACATGTCCGAAGACGAGAGTCTCCTGCGTTGCGTTGCGCTGCTTGCGCAGCCCCCAACTCCGACCCCGAGCGCGAGCATCGACTCGTGGCGAGCATCGTGGCAGCAAACCCGTGACAATGTGGTCCTTGAGGTCACTATCGTGGCGAGCATCGTGGCGAGCATGGAATCGTGGCGAGCCTCGTGGCGAGCCTCGTCACTGTCGCTGACGAAGGGCCTGCTTGTGGTCCCATGAGTCATACGACCTCACATACGTCGCACGCACACCGTCTGCTTGGCTGCTTCTTTAGAAGACGCCCGGCGCTTGCTCCACGCCATGTGTGAAGAATGATGACCCGGCCTCGTACAGAAAGCGTGGCTGCAGCCAGATGACCCGGCCTCGTACAGAAAGCGTTGCAGCTGGCTGCAGCGCTAGCGACAAGAGTAACGTTACCTAGCCAGCAAGTGTCAAGCAAGACAACCTCAGCGCTTCAGTCGTCGTCAAGGCATTCATGTCAGAGTGGATTATGCGCCCGCCCCGTACATTGTCAACCTGCACTAGAGCGCCTGCAGCAAGAGTACGATGTCTCAGCGCGCTTCTTGCCTTGCCTCCTGCCTTCTTGGGCATGACAAAGTCGCTCTGGGCCTCCTCTCATCCACATCTCCCATAATCGCCTCATCCACTCGTGGCAGCTAGCTCAGCTGCAGCGCTAGCGGCAAGAGTAACGTTACGATGCCTCTTCGCAGCCAGCAAGTGTCAAGCAAGACAACCTCGTCGTCGTCATGGCATACATGGCAGAGTGGATTATGCGCCCGCCCCGTACATTGTCAACCTGCGCGCTGGAGCGCCTGCAGCAAGAGTACGATGTCTCAGCACGCTTCTTGCCTTGCCTCCTGCCTTCTTGGCCAAGACGCGGCATGACGAAGTCGCTCCGGGCCTCCTCTCATCCACATCTCTCATCGTCGCCTCATCCTCTCACCCATCGTATCATTGTGCCAGCAGGTCGCCCGCTCAGCTCTCCTTCGACGATCCAGTCTCTCTCCCTCGATTCAGATGATGTGCTCTCTCTGTGCTTGCCTCGGCCTCGCGCAGCAAGTTCCCCGCGCGACGCGCCCGCCGTGAACGGCGTGGCTGGCGGATGATGTGCCACTGGCAGTGCAGGCAGTGCGATGTGGGCCGGGCCCCCGGCCTTGTGGGCCTCGTAGTTGGAGACCGCGGCGCGTCCCGTGGCGCGGCGGCGGCAGTTCCTGGCGCGGCGGGATCCAAAGAACGCAAAGCCGCAACGCGCGAGCCCCGCGGCAGCCAGCGAGCGAGCGAGAGCGCGGGAGAGAGCAGGCGCGTGTCATAGGCGAGATGATGATGAGCGCGGGCGCCCGCGGCGCTGCGCGGCCGCTGTCAACGGCGGCGCGCGCGTCGCTGTCGGCGCGGTTGGAGGAGGAGCTGAGCGCCATGCGCGAGGGCGGCACCTACAAGTCGGAGCGCGTGCTGACGGGGCCGCAGGACCGGCGCGTCAAGGTGCAGGGCTGGGACGGGAGCGTGCTCAACTTCTGCGCCAACAACTACCTGGGGCTGTCGGACCACGAGGAGGTGGTGCGCGCGGCGCACGCGGCGCTTGACTCGCACGGCTTCGGCATGAGCTCGGTGCGCTTCATTTGTGGCACGCAGGACCTGCACAAGGAGCTCGAGTCCAAGATCGCACGCTTTCACGACATGGAAGACTGTATTCTCTTCCCGTCCTGCTTTGACGCCAACGCCGGCATCTTCGAGGCGATCCTCGGCCCGGAGGACGCCATCATCAGCGACGCGCTCAACCACGCCTCCATCATCGACGGGGTGCGCCTCTGCAAGGCGCGCCGCATGCGCTTCCAGCACATGGACATGGCGGACCTCGAGGCGCAGCTCGTCGCAGCCAAGGACGCGCGCACGCGTCTCATCGTCACGGACGGCGTCTTCTCCATGGACGGCGACGTCGCGCCGCTGCGCGAGATCTGCGACCTGGCCGAGCGGCACGACGCGCTCGTCTTCATCGACGAGTGCCACGCCACCGGCTTCTTCGGCGAGACAGGCCGCGGCACCATCGAGCACTGCGACGTGCACGGCCGCGTCGCCATCATCAACTCGACGCTTGGCAAGGCTCTCGGCGGCGCCACTGGCGGCTACACCGCCGCCTCCAAGCCCATCGTCGACCTCCTGCGCCAAAAGGCGCGCCCCTACCTCTTTAGCAATGCCGTGGCGCCCGCCGTCGTCGGCGCCTCGCTCAGGGTCTTTGACATGCTCATGCAGCCCGACAACCCTTTCGTGGCCCGCGTGCGCGCCAACACCCACCTCTTCCGCGACCGACTCTCCAAAGCTGGCTTCACGCTCTCCGGCGACTACGACCACCCCATCGTCCCTGTCATGCTCGGTGACGCCCGGCTCGCCGCGGACTTCGCCGATGACATGCTCAAGCGCGGCGTCTACGTCATCGGCTTCTCCTTCCCCGTCGTCCCGCGCGGCCAGGCTCGCATCCGCACGCAGATGTCCGCCGCCCACACCGAGGACGACGTCAACTTCGCCGCCGACGCCTTCATCGAGGTCGGCAAGGCTCGCGGCGTCATCTCTTGATCAAGCTTGTAGGAATCCGTGGGATCCAAGCCTGCTGTGCAGCGAGTCACCACAATGAATCAATGTTCCATGCGAACTTGTGACGGACCGCCCGCATACCGAGGCGCCGAGGTGGCGCCCGTTGCCTGAACAAGACAAACACCTCAGCTGTCTGTCTGCTGGAGTGGGCCACAGTGGCCTCGATGCAGCAGACTCCCAGCGAGCCTCCGAGTCAGCGGCCTCGTTCTGGGCCAAAAAAGAAAAAAAAGTATTCGAAGGGGGTTACGATCCCCCGACCTCGACCGATCTAATTGGTCTCATAAGAGGCCTATTGTCAAGGTCGCGCTCTGCCACTGAGCTATTCGAACAATCCTCATTGCGTGCTCCTTGCGAGGGAACACGGGGGAGGTGAGTTTGCAATCTATATCTATTAGTCATAAAAAGTGTCCCGCATTCGCGTTGGCTTCGTGTCGCTGTCACGCTGTGGTGTCGTGCGCAAGCCTTCGATCATCGAGGTACGTCGACGCTGTCGACAAGCCTCATGACCTCCCAGAGCCCAGGAGCGACAAGGCAGCCAGTCACATTGCATTGCCACTGGTGAGCTGTCCCTGGCAGTGGGTGACGGCTACGCGCTTGGCTGCCGGCTGGCCTCATCACGACAACCGTTTTGGGATTCCTGTTGCCGTCCCTCCACCTGAACGCTACTTTATACCGCGCGTGAACCGCACAAGAGGTCACTTCGCGCTCATCGCACCGCGCATGACGCGTACCTGTCTTGCCTGCCAGTACTGCCTACTCGGCCTACTGCACCTCGTGCAGCTCGCTCGTCTCATCAAGGCATCTTTTGAGTTGGAAAATGTGGCCGGAGCGGCGGAAAGCATCATCCTGCTTTTACTGTTTGCTCTGTGCAATCCACGCAAAGACGGGCTGCAGCGCGAGGAGCGGCAGCCAGATCCCGTTGCTGGCAAGGTGCCAAGATGTGGAACTTTTCAGCATTGGCGTAGAGGTTGGCGTAGAGGTTGGCGTAGAGATTGGCACAGAGGTTGGCGTAGAGATTGGCGCAAAGGTTGGCGTAGAGATTGGCGCAAAGGTTGGCGTAGAGATTGGCGCAGAGGTTGGCGTAGCGATCGAGCACGCTTGCGACGCCAACATGAGCAGGTCCTCGCTCCCCTGAGCCTCGAGCTCCGCGAGGTACAACGTGCCGCAGCTCTCCAAGGAGCAGAGGATGCATTGAAGATAGGCGTAGCCGGTGTCCAGCTGGACCATTTCAGCAAGCGTGTCCATATGCGTAGCGTTGAGGGCCTCGCCAGCCGGCGGGAGGCTGTCTTTGAGGCTCCCGCACGCCGAGTCTTGCTCGCACGCCGAAATCTCGGGTCCACAGGTGCTCTCGATGGCGTACCGCGTGCACTCGCTGCATGACGTCTCCGCGACTGCCAGCAGCTCGGTAGCGCCAGCGTTTTCAAACTCCGCGCGGTACGCGGTACCGCAGGACTCTATGGAGCAGAAGACGCACGAGAGATACGTGTAGCCGACGTCCAGCTGGACCATGTCAGCAAGCGTGTCCACATCCGTAGCATTGAGGGCCTCGCCAGCCGGCGGGAGGCTGGCTTGGAGGCTCGCGCACGCCGAGTCTTGGTCACACGCCGAAACCTCCGGTCCGCACGTGGCCTCGACGGCGTGCCAAGTGCACTCGCTGCATGACGCCTCGGCAGTTGCCAGCGGCTCGGTAGCGTTCAGTCTCTCCAGCTCAGAGGCGTAGAATTCACCGCAGCCCTCCACGAAGCAAAAGACGCACGAGATGACAGCGTACCCGTCATCCAGCTCGAGTAAGCTAGCAATCGTGTCCACATCCTCAGCAGAGAGGGGCCAGTTGCTATTTGGGAGGGTTACTAGCAGGCTGGCACACGCTGAGTCAGATGAGTCAGATGACCCTCGGCATGCATCGAATTCCGCCTCGCACGCATCCATCATACCGTCAATGGTGCAGGTCTGTGCCCTTGTGACCACCGCAAGGGTCTGGAGCATGGCCAACAGCACCGCAAGGCTCTGGGGACGCATTCTCATCGTGTCTTCCTGCACTGCCTCTAGCTAGCTAGCTAGCCCGCTGATTAAAAGATTTTGCTCTGCGTGCATCACCGCCCATCGCGCCGGCGGCGGTGCCAGCCTGATTGCGCTAGCGAACGCCCACGCTCGCCCCGTCGCACACGCTGGCCGAGTGGCTGCAGCCAGGCTGCTTGCCCGACTGTGAGACCGACCACCCATCTGGCAAATGCCAGGAAGTTGGAACTGGCCGCAAAGCGCCTGGCAGCGCCTGGCACGCCTGCGCTCGCCTGCGCTCGGACTCGGACTCGAACAACCGCGAACAACCTTCGTTGCGACGCTTACGTTGCGCAGCCCTGGAAGGCCGCGGCAAGCATCTCGTGCCATGACTTGCCCATGAGCGCGCAGCACGAGCTGGATGCGCCTGCCGAAGTGCGGGGTGCAGGCTGCCTGTCGCTGGTAGCGGCCACTGGCAGGTGAAGTTGGCCACTGCCAGTGTGCACGCCGCGAGGACCGGTGGCACGCGGCGGCCCGAGCCTTCAAGCGCCTTCAAGTTGACAGTACGGACTCCGGAGGTCTCGCCAGCCAACCAGCAAGCAAGCCACCATGATCAACGCCACGCCGGCCTGGTCCAGCCTGCTGGCGGCCGCCCGAGCCTCAGCGAAGATTTGATGCTCGGACCGTCTGCAGTGCGCGGTGTCGCGCGGCATAGTCGGTGGCGCGGACACACATCATGATGCGTACTGTGCGAGCTCGGGCTCGGGTATTGGCGGTCTCCGCGCTCTGCGTGACCGGGTTTGAATCAACTTGCGTTGTTCCTCTGACACCGCGTGAGCAAACTTTGCCCTTCGCTCACCGCTCGTGCTGTTGTGCACCGGCGGCGCGCAGGCAACCGGTGCATGCGGACGGGCGCACCGCGTCGATCGCTACCTTCTGCGTGCTTCTGGGGCTCCTGAGGAGCCAGAGCGTGCTCAGTAACATGGGGTTTCATGTACACGTGCACCTTTCGTGCGCTGCCTTTTTCATGAATCAACTTGCGTCATCATAAAGCTCACACGCATGCCCGGTTTGGTATCCGCCGGCCGAGTACTTGATAAGATCTGACGCGCCGACACTGCTTGCGTGGTGTTCTTCGCATGTCTACACGTCGTAAAGCGTACCTTGGGTTGCCGCACATGTTCTGAGCCGCTTCACGGTGCGTTTGCGCTTCAGATCCGTGCGATTTCGTATTCTCTGCGAGAAATGAGAAGGCGCGCTCGCTCCAGTGCTCCAGCGGCGAAGCGTCCGAAGGCGGCGCTGCGTGGCGCTGTCTTGCCTGCCAGTACTGCCACTCGACTTGCTGCACCTCGCGCAGCTCTTTTCGCTCGTCTCATCAAGTCATCTTTTTCAGTTGGAAAATGTGGCCGGAGCGGCGGAGAACGTCATCCTTCTTTTACTGTTTGCTCGGTCCAATTCATGCAAAGATGGGCTGCAGCGCGAGGAGCGGCAGCCAGATCCCGCTGCTGGCAAGGTGCCAAGATGTGGAACTTTTCTGCGTTGGCGTAGAGGTTGGCGTAGCGCTCGAGCACGCTTGCGACGCCAACGTGAGCAGGTCTTCGCTCTCTTGAGCCTCGAGCTCCGCGAGGTACAACGTGCTGCAGCTCTCCAAGGAGCAGAGGATGCATTGAAGATAGGCGTAGCCGGTGTCCAGCTCGGCCATTGCAACGAGCGTGTCCAAGTCCGCATCAGAAAAAGCCTCGCCAGCCGGCGGAAGGCTCTCTCGGAGGCTCGCGCACGTCGAGTCTTGGTCACACGCCGACATCTCGGCTCCGCAGGTGCTCTCGATGGCGTACCGCGTGCACTCGGCGCATGACGCCTCCGCAACTTCCAGCAGCTCGGTAGCGCCAGCGCTTTCCAGCTCCGCGCGGTACGCGGTACCGCAGGACTCTATGGAGCAAAAGACGCACGAGAGATAGGTGTAGCCGACGTCCAGCTGGACCATTTCAGCAAGCGTGTCCATATGCGTAGCATTGAGGGCCTCGCCAGCCGGCGGGAGGCTGTCTTTGAGGCTCCCGCACGCCGAGTCTTGCTCGCACGCCGAAATCTCGGGTCCACAGGTAGCCTCGACGTTCTGCCGAGTGCACTCGTTGCAAGACGCCTCGGCAGTTGCCAGCAGCTCGGTGGCGTCCAACCTCTCCAGCTCAGAAGTGAAGAATTCATTGCAGCCCTCCGCGAGGCAAAAGACGCACGAGATGAAAGCGCCTCCGTCATCCAGTTCGGCTAAGGCAGCAAGCGTGTCCACGTCCTCAGCAGAGAGGGGCTGGCCGGTTTCTGGGAGGGTTGCTCGCAGGTCACCGCAAGCTGAGTTGGTACTGCATGCCACGATTTCCGCCTCACACGCATCCGTCATGGTGTCGTCGGTGCAGGTCTGTGCCCTTGTCACGACCGCAAGGATCTGGAGCACGGCCACCAGCACAGCAAGGCTCTGGCAACGCATCATCGTCGTGCCTCTCTACTCTGAGTTAGCTGGCTCGCTCTAGCTAGCTAGCTACTAAGCGAGAGCTAAAAGCCGGCAGATTGAGGTTTTGCTCTCCTTGCATCACCATCGCGCCGCCGCCGGCAGAGGTACCCATCCGGTTCGAATCTGATCGCGCCAGCAAACACGCAAGCGCTTGCCCCCGCCGGCTGCGGGCGGCGGGCCGTCCCACAAGCTCTCCTCGCGTTGATCTGTACCAACAGTGGCACTGTCTGGCTGTACCTTAGCTTACTTGCCTTCCGATCAGCCAGGAAAGGCCGCACCTGTGGCCGCTGAAGCGGCCCGGCCGCTCACGCACCTGCACGCGCCGGCACTCCGAGCACTCGGACTCCGAGTCGGACGACTCGTCGGACGACTCGTCGAACGACTCGTCGGACGACTCGCAAGCTTCGTTGCCGACGCTCGTCACGTTCAAGTTCAAGTTGCGCAGCCCCGGCAGCCACTGGCAGGCACCTTCAAGTGAGCCCGCCGTGATGTCAAGTTGCGAGGGCCGGACGGGGCCCGAGGACCCCGTGGCCTTTGCGGGCCGCCGCCGCGGCTCATGGCCACTCACGGTCTTGACAGATCCTTGACGATGCCCAGCCTGAGGTACCTACCACGTATCGTTACCTGTCACGGTGGCAGTCTCGCAGATGGGCTCGCCAGCCAGCCAGCAAGCAAGCCACCTTGATCAACAGCCTGCAACGCTGACCCGAGCCTGTCGCCAATAACGTTAGAGTGAAGTTTCGATGTTGCGCGACGTAAATTTACGTACAACGTAAGTACGTGCCAGTGCGTCGCGGGCTCCGAGTCTGCCGCGGCGCTGACTCCGAGTCCCACCTTTGCAGCGCCGACCACGACTCGGGACTCGGCACCTTCAAGTTGAACTTGAACTTGAACGCGTTCAAGTTGACCCGGAACTTGAACACGGCTGGCGAAACAAAACGAACAAAGTTGCCAGTGAGTGTCAGTGAGGCGGCGCCGCGAGACGGCCGCCGCCGCGTGGCAGCGCACGGCACGGCGACAACGGCGCGCGAGGACGGCGCAGCGCGCGCCTGGCCGGGCGGGAGGAGAGGAGAGGAGAGGAGAAGAAGATGCTGGCCAAGGCAGCGGTGCTGTGCGAGTGGCTGTGCGGCGGCGAGGAGCTGCGCATCGGCAGCGAGCGATGGCGCGTGGTGCGTCGCGTCGCGGACGGCGGCTTTAGCGAGGTGGTGGCGGTGCGCGGGCGCGGGTCGCCGCGACTCTACGCCGTCAAGCGCATCTTGCTGCAGTCCGAGGAGCAAGTGCGCGAGGCCAACTGGGAGGTGCAGGTGCATCGGCTCGTGGGTGGCAACATAAACTGCATGACGCTCTTGTCGAGCGAGGTTGGCGTGCCGCGGCGCGGGCGCAGCGAGGCGCTCCTACGCTTTCCGCTCTACGAGGGCGGCAGCCTCGTGGACCACCTTCTTGGGCTTGCGCGCGAAGGTCGCCAGCTCTCGGAGCCGGACGCCCTCGCCTACCTCGCGCAGATCTGCCACGGGCTGTCGGCGCTGCACGGCCAGAGCCCGCCGCTCGCGCACCGCGACCTCAAACCGCACAACGTGCTGCTCGCCGACGATGGCACGCCCGTGCTGGTCGACTTTGGCAGCGCCGCCGTCGCCGAGGTCGACGTCTCCTCGCGCCAGGCGCGCCTCGCGCTGCAAGATCAGGCGTCGCGCCAGACCTCCATGGCGTACCGAGCGCCCGAGCTCTGGGAGCCCACCGACGAGCCGACCTGCGTGATCGATGCGCGCACCGACGTCTGGAGCCTGGGTGCCTTGCTCTTCGCCATGCTCTTTGGCCAGGGCTTCTCGCCCTTTGAGTGCACGTTTTCCTCCTCAAGTTCGTCCGCCGGGCCCCCGGGCGGCCCGCCCTCGGCCGGCGCGCCAGGCCTCGCCAAGGCTGTGCCCCGCGAGTGCACCTACCTCGGCATCATTGGCCGCCTGCCCATGCCGCCGCAGCACGACCGCTCCCCGGCCGCCGTGGAGCTCATCCGCTGGATGCTCACTGTAACGCCAACGCAGCGTCCGACGCTCGACGACGTCGTGCGCCGGCTGCCCTCCGTGCAGCAGAGTCAGCACCAACTCAATATCGTTTGAACAAGGAGCAGATGCGAGCCTCGACGCAGGACGGCGAGACCGGCTCGACGCGACGCGAGGCGAAGATGACTGTTCTTCCTGGGGAAGGGGGCTACAACACAGTGCTCGCCGAGCTAGCTTGATGAGGGCGTTGTTGGGAAGGCGCTCTCCGCGAGCCGGAGCACGTCCGGCAGGTCGATTGCCGGCCGCCGCTGCGCGCGCGTCGCGCCCAGCTGCTCCCGTACCGCAGTGGCTTTGCGCAGCAAGGTGCGCAGCTCATTGGCGGCCTCGCGAACGGTCTGGTTGAGCGCCGCAAGCCGCTCCAGCGCCTCGCGCGCCTGCGTGTCCCTACTGTCGCTGCTGCCGTCGGCGCCAGCCCCGCCGCCGTCTCTGTCGGGCCCAGGCGCGCTGCACGCACTCTCCTCCGCCGCGTACAGGTCCCGGATCTCTGTTTGCGTCTGCTTCAGGCGACAGCGGACCGCGGATCGCGCGGACTGGACTTGGGCCCTGGCCCTCTCGGCCTGCTTCCGCGTTTTCTCCTGCAGGAACTGGTTCATGAGGTCCTGCATACCATCATCCGCCTCGTCCTCCTCCAGGCTGCTCCCGGTGCTCATGGCGTCCGAGCCAAGGCGCGGCGCCTGTGCCGCCGCCTTGCGCTTGGTGCCGCGCGTCGCGCCCTTGGCCATGGAGCTTCGGCGGGCAGACCGGGCCTGCCTCCGCGCGCGCCTCGTGCTAATGTGCGCCCAGTGCCCGTCGCCGCCGCCGCTGCCGCCGCCGTGCAAGTTGCCGCAGTGCTGGGGGTGAATGATCCCCTCCGCCGACTCGGACCCGAGGGCGAATTTGAAATTTGAAATTCCTAACCACCTTGCAAAATGGCTTGGACTGCTCAGGCTGCTCCACCACCTCCACCTCCATCCCGGCCGCGGCCCTGCACCTGCAGAGCGCCATCCTTGCGGGCGAGGGCATCGCGCGAGGAGGCACAGGCTGGGCCGCGCACTGCGTGCGAGCGAGCGCGATGGAAATTCTCGCGCGTAAGGACGCGTCCCTTGCAGAGGACGCAACGATCGAGGCGCTGCAGCGCGTGGCCGAGGCGGCGCGCAAGGGTACGGGTGCGAAGAGTGCGAGCGTCGCAGACGTGCTGCTGCGACTCGCAGCCACTGCAACGGCGGCGGACGATGTCGGTAGCCTGGGCGCGCTCTTCGACGCGGCCGAAGCGCTTGCTTCCGCGATGCTGGAGAAGCCCGAGTGGCTCGACGAGCCGCGCAAGGCGCTCGTGGGCGTCTTTGTGCGCATCATCGAGGTGCTTGGCGAGGGAGGGAGCACAAACCTCGCAGACTATGTCGGACTCGACCTCATGCGGTCCGCGTGCTACCCGATGAACGACCTGCTGCACGCCGCCGCTAGTTTTTTCAAATCCAGTCGCTGCGCCACCAAGCTCGACGCGGAGCACTGGCAGCCCGCGCGCACCGTGGCGCGTCTGCTGCGCACCGTGGGCGACGTGCCCACCCAGGTGCAGCTTCTCGAGTTCCTTTACCGCACCTGCGCGGTCGACAGAGCGTTTCGCACTCGGGGGCTCGCGAATCTGGTGCGCGCCGAGGGCGTCGACCCGGCGCTGCTGAACGAGGTTCACCTCGCGCGCACGCAGGACGCCTACATCGCGCGTCTGCACGCCTCGCTCAGTGCCCTGCACGCGCGATTTTTTCCCACGGCGGGCCTTGTGCCCTGTCGCCGCGTCGTGCTGACGGGCCGCTCGCGGGCCACGGGGGAGCAGCGCGAGCTCGCCATTGTGCAGGACCACCCGCGTCTTTCGCTCTACGTCAACTGCACCAGCCTCACCATTGGCCACGCCACCTGCGAGCCGGTCACCATCCTCCTCGCGGACGTGTCCACTGTGGACTCGTGCCCGTCGCAGGCCGCCAACAGCCACCTCAGCGTGCGCCTTGGCACGCCTGACAACCTGCCTCGCTCCTTGCACGCGTGGGACAGCCGGCCCGTCGGCCTCGACGCGGTCCTCGCTGATCTCGCAGATCCGGTCCTGCTTGTCTACGCGGCTGCCTTCCGCGTGGAGACTGCCGCCACGCTCCTTGACAAGGCTCTCAAGCGTAGTGACCAAGAGGGCTCCAAGCAGCGCAAAGAGCTGCGCGTCTCCGTGTGCCGGAAGCCCATTTTCGTCGCGGCTACTCACACGACGCCTTCTTACGAGCTCCTTGACGCTTCCGAGGACCGCGATGCCTTTGAGAAGAAGGCAGACGACAAAAACAAGAACAAGAACAAGAAGCAGCGCAAGGCACGTGCTTCAGCTGCTGAAAGCGCCGCCAACACCGCCATCGCCACCTCTGTCGCTGCCGCCAATGCCGGTCCTGCGGCGGCGAAGGAAAAGCAAAGGGAGCAGGATGACAAAAACCAGAGGCAGCGCCTGGCTGCTGCTGCTGCTGCTGCTGCTGCTGCAGCAGCTGCCACAGCGGCGGCAGCAGTCGACGACGACGACCACGACGAGGAGGAGGAGGAGGAGGAAAAACATGAAAAAGAGAAAGAGCGCAAGAAGCGCAAGGCCGAGCTGGCCAAGAAGCACAAGGAAAAGGTGGCCGCTGAGAAGCTGCAAGAGCAGCAAAAGGCCAAGGAACAGCAGCGCCAAGAGCAGCAAAAGGCCAAGGAACAGCAGCGCCAAGAGCAGCACGAGGAGGCCGAGAAGCAAGCAGAGGCCACCGGGCACAGGGACGGGCCACCGTCCGTCGATGCGGAGCGCAACCAACTGCTCACGCGCAGCTCTCTGTCCAAAAAGACGGTGGCAGGGCTGGAGGTGTATGCGCGGGCTCACTGCGCCTCGGTGCATGCGCGTTTCTTTGAGCGCGACAACGCAACCATGTGGTATCCCGGTGGGAAAAAGCGGCGATGGCAAAAAGATGATCTCATCCGCGCTTTGCTTGCGGAGCTCGACGCGCCGGCCAAGCGCTGCACCACGGCCAAGGTCAGCGAGCCAAAGGACCCCAGCAAGGATGACAAGCGGCGCAAGCAGGTTTGCGAGGTGCCGGAAGCGGAGAAGAAAGCCGAGGCGGGGGACCTGGAAGCCATGAGCGAGGGCGACGAGGAGGCCACGAGCGAGGGCGATGAGGAGCAGGTGGGCCCGGCCGCTAGTGAGGACAATGAGGACGATGCGGCTCTGTCCATGGGTCTGGTCGGCGACGACGAGAATGAGGCGATCCCGGCGACAATGGGCTCGGGTGAGAGCGCCGCCTCGCTGGCGTCTCTCGTGGAGGTGGCCAAGGACAAAGCAGCGGCCGACCAGGGCTCGTCGTCGGGCGAGCGCGGCGACGCGCCGGCATGCATGCTGCCCGCGGAGCCTGTGACGCCCCCCTCCAAGGCGAGCAGACCGACCTCTGCGAACAAGCCCAAGGTGGCGCGCCACACGCCCGCGCCCAAGGCGGTAGCGGCCAGGACGGACCGGACGACGGAGCCGGCACGGTCCGACAGCGTGGGCGGTAGCAAAGACGTCGTGGTGGTGCAGGACCAGGCGACGATGCAGCTGCTTAGGGAACATCTCAAGACGCAAGAGGCCTTCATGCGTCGTTGCCAGGACCAGTTCCGCGCGAACGAGTCGCGCATGGACCAGCTGGCGTCCGTGCTGAGCAACAAGGGCCAGCCACGATCTGTCGTGGTGGAAGCAGCACCCGCAGCGGTGGCCACGAGCGTGGCGGCGGCGGAGGACTTGGCGGAGCCGGAGACAGCGGCGCAGGAACAGCTGGATGCTCGTGACGCGCTGCGGGAGCAGGACCCTCACGCGTGCGACATGTTGCGGCTGGCGGCCGAGGCGCTTCGCGCTAATGTGCAGCGCGCGCAGCACGACTTCGAGCGCGAGCGCATGCAGGTGGCGCGGCGTCTCGTGCGTGCGTCGCGGCGGGAGCAGGCGCTTGCCGCGCGGCGTGTGCGGTCCCTGCGGCACTCTTTGAGCAAGGTGGTGGCGCAAATCCGGGCCAAGGCGCTCGACCTGGACTCACTGGTTGCGCAGCGCGCGGCTGCGCAGCAGCACGCAGAGAGTCTCGTGCAGAGCCAGGGCTCTTTGGCTGGGCAGGAGGATGTGGTCTCGGTCAGCGGCACCCGGGACCCCGGACGCCTCCTGCAGGAACTGGACGCGTTTGGCAAGGCGCAGGTCCGCGCGGCGAAAAAGCGCAAGGCGCACGTACAGGACCAGCGCAGCAAGCTGCAGCGGCTCGTGCGCACTTTTGACGAGCTGTGATGCTGCTAGTGACAACCACCAAGCGAAGAACGAAGTTTTTTTCCCGTGTGCGCCCGTGTGCTTTGGCAAGACGAGGAGGACCCGTGCAGAGGCTCGTGCACACAAGGTTTGGTCGGGCTGTAATGCAGCTGATCAGGGCGTGATCATCTGCTGGTGCTCGGGTGCATTTCGTTTTCAACGAGCGTTCTTGCTGCTGCTAACGACGACCGCCAAGCGATGCATGAAGTTTTTCCGCGCTCGTTGGCGAGGCGCTCGTCTTTAAAGACCAGCGTGTTTAAAGACCAGCACTACAAGGCGCAGCTGCCGTGTTGCCAAGGACGGCAATCAAGCGATGCACGTAGGCCTTCCGCGTGTGGTAGCGGAACGCCTCTGCATTGCAAAGGCACGAAGAAAGATTTGCAAGGCGCCGACGTGGAGGCCCCTTAGGGCCAGCTTAGCGATACCGCAGCGGTCCGTGCGCATCTAATTTTCAGTTTTAAAAGTGATGTGATGTGCCGGCATCCTCTGGGTTGTTTTTCCGGGCCACGACGAGGACGAGGACCTAGCTAGGCCGCTGACTGTGAGCGAGCAAGCGTTGAAAAAAGGTTTGTCCGGGTGCTCTGGCACGACGCACACGCGCAGTGCGGGCCCGCTACAGCGGATCATGCGCTTCTTTTACGACCTACAATGCTGCCATCCTCTCGTTCGCCGCAGCGCCGCCCTTCGCGTGCTTGCATGCCACAGTGTTGTTGGGGACTTCCTCACCGCACGTAACTTGCGAGGCTGTGCGTGCACTTGAGTCGGGCGGCGCTGGGGCCGCGCTACACAGCCGCAGCGGCCAGCCGGCACAAGCAGCGCAAGCAAACGCGAAGCGAGGATCATGGCGCTGGAGTCGCAGGACGCGGCGACGCGCGGCTGGGAGGCGACGTGTGAGGCGTCGTTTGGCGGGGATGAGGGCGCGCTTGCGGTGGTGGCCGCCGTGGAGCGGCTGTACGAGGGCCAGCGCGTGGGCGAGGCTGATGTGAGCGCATCGGTGGGCGAGCAGCTGCGCGCGCTGGGCTGCCAGGCGGAGGGCGGCGCGTGGACGGCGGAGACCGAGACACTGGGCGCGCTGTGGCGCGCCAAGGACGCGGCACGGCAGGGTTTCCACGCACGCAAGACCCGCGAGCGGTACACGGCGCTGTGTGGCGAGCTGGCTCGCATCCTTGACGGGCCGGCGCTGACGGCGCGCGGCAACGCGGCCCAGGAGGATGGCACGTACGAGGAGTCCGAGGCCATGGCCTCGCAGCAGCGCGAGGCGGTGCGCAGCTTTATGCAGCGGTACGGCGCGAATGTGGACTTCGCCCCTGCGGTTGCGGGCTTGCACGCAACGCTGCGCGAGCAGACCCAGCACGAGGACGTGGTCGGGTGGAGGGTGCAGGACGCGGCGCTGGCGGAGCGCGGGCTGGACTTTAGCAAGGACGTGCTGCAGCTCCTGCTGGTGGACCTGCGGTGCCGGCTGCAGGGCGAGCGCGCCGCGGCGGACGACCCGCAGCAGGAGCGCGTCTTTGCGCTGGACGAGCAGCTCTCGGACCGGCGTATTGAGCGTCTCATGGCGCTCTTCCCGAGCGCCTCGACCACGGGCGGCCGCAAGCGCGTGGCGCAGTCCGGCTCGCCGGCCGTCGACCTGGAGCCGCCGCGCAAGCGCGTCAACCGAGACGGCGGTCGCGACGCGGCCTGCCCGCAGGACTCGATTCTGCACGGCGTGCTGAGTCGCTGCGTCCTTCTCTGAGTATGCTTGAGCGTGCGACGGGAAGCGCGTCGCAATGCTTGAGCGTGCGACGGGAAGCGCGTCGCAATGCTTGAGCGTGCGACGGGAAGCGCGTCGCAATGCTTGAGCGTGCGACGGGAAGCGCGTCGCAATGCTTGCGCGTGCGACGGGAAGCGCGTCGCAAGCGAGGACACATGTGCCATAACGGAGCATCGAGAAACCAACAAATGCACGCGAAAAGACAGCAGGGAATTCTATCGAGAAGTAAATTAGTGGTGGTAGCTAACAATCTATCGTACGGGTGACGGAGTGACGGAAATCAGAACAAAAGAGGGGGGGGGAGGAAGTCTCAGTGTGCGTGCGAGCATGAAGTATTTACAGGAGCACTTCCTCGTGGTCACCGACCTCGTGCAGAGGGTCATCGTGGTCATCCTCGCCGCCGCCAAAAGGCGAGAAGCGGCCGAGAATGAAGCGTCCGGCCAGCAGACTGCCGAGAGCCACGACAAGACCGCCCTCCACACGGCGCTCACGCAGCGCAAAGGCAGCGCAACCGCCCAACACGACGGCTACCCACGGCAGGCTGGGCAGCGGCGACCCGCTGCTGCGGCGCGAGCGCGAGCGCGAGCGCGAGCGCGAGCGCGAGCGCTGGTGCTGGGCCCGCACCGGGGCCTCGGCAAGCTTGGCGCTCGAGGCGTCCGCTGCCGGCGAGAGAGAGCCAGGCGCGCTTGACAGCAAGGTGACCGAAGACCCGGTCGAGGTCCAGCTGGCCTTGCGGTTCAGGAAACCGACCTCGTCGTCCTCGCCCTCGACGTCGTCCGCGGCGCCCACGAAGAAGAGGCCGTCGGTGTCCTCGCCAGCCTCGGGGAGGTCGCCGGCATGATGCGTGTGGTCAACCGCCGTGAAGAAGTCCCAGTCTGAGGTCTTGTGCAGCTGCTCGCTCGAGGCGCTGGGCAGCATGCCCATGAGCGAGGCGACCCTGAGCTCGCGCGCGCCGCGGCGCCGCCTGCCGCTCGCGTGCCGCTGCAGCGCCCTGGCCTGCGCCTGCTTGTCCTCCCCGCCGTGGTGGTGGTGGTGGTGAGCATGGTGGTGGTGATGATGATGGTTGCTGTGATGCGGGTGGACGACATGCCCGTGGTGCCGGCCCTGCTGCGCCGCCGCGGCGCGCAGCGCCACCGGCATGCTCGCTCGCTCCCTGGCTGGCTCGGCTGGCTGGCTCAGGCAGGCAGGCAGGCAGGCAGGCAGGCAGGCAGGCAGGCCGGCCGGCTCGCCCGCGCTCGCCACCCGCCACCGCTCAAACCAGTTCTGCTCGTACCTGCCGGCGCTCGTGCGTGCCTGACGTCAACACGGGACGCGGGCCCGGCGCGGGGGGCGCCGCGCGAGTCGCCGCGCCCTGGTGTCCGGCGCCGCCTGCTCGCGCGCGGCGCCCGCGGCGCCCGGGCTCCGCGCCGCGCGCGCGCTGCCCCCCGTAATCGCTTTCACGCGCCCACGCGCGCCCTGCCGGCGAACCGCGCCCTCCCTGCCTGCCGCCGCCGCGCCGCGCCCGCTGCTCAGCGGCTGCTGACTCGCAGCGCTGATGAAGCGCCGCCACCGGCACCGGCACCGCCGCGCGCCGGCCGGCACGGGTCGCGGCACGAGCGCTCGGCGCCAAGGACGAGTCCGAGTCCGAGTCCGAGTCCGAGCGTCGAGGCGAGAGCGCGGCTCGGCTGGCTGGTCCGCCCGGGCTGAGGCGGCGCCGGCCGGCAGCCTGGGCCCGCGGCCGCGCGGCGGGACTCGGCTCGACAGATAGTGAAGTTGAGGCTGGCCATGGCTGGCCAGGATGGCCGGGATGACGTCAACCGCGGCCGCGATGTGTTTTGCTTGCGCCAGGTTAGCGCCAACAAGCCTGCGCGCGGCGAGTCTCGAGAAGCCCGCCTTCATCACAGGCCCAAGCTGACCGCGAGCTCAGGGCCTCGCGGCCGAGCGCGGTCATCGATGTCCGTGGCCTCTCTCTGCCCGGATGAAGAACGTCAAGCCTGGCAGCCTGTGGCAGGCAGAGAGGCAGACGACCGCCGTGCGACCGCGCTCGACCGCCCCGCAGTTCTTCGCGGCTCCGTGGCTCACGATAACGGCGCCGCCAACCGAGCCGCGAAGGCGCCACGGCAGGCGGACAGCAGACTGAGCAGAGAAGCTGGCCGCTTGCGCCTTGCGCGGCTCGTGCACGGCGTGCCGGGACGAACCTCGGAGTCTTGCTCTGACTCCATCTTGGTGATGATTAATCTGGAGCTGGATCGTGGGTGGGGTCACGACGACCCTGGCTCTGACACGCGCCTCCCTTATATGGACCCTGTCGCACCGGAGCATCACCTCGTAAATTAGCGAGGCCCGGCCGAGTAACTCAGTGGTAGAGTGTGCGCTTCACACGCGTGAAGTCGGGGGATCGTAACCCCCCTTGGTCAGTTTTTTTTTCAACTTGGACATGTATGTTCCCCGGGTTCCTATTGGCCTTTCGTGCTCTCGTTCAAGTTCAATTCGTCTTTCTTTGGGCTTTGGAGCTCTTCCTCGGTCTTCTCAGTCCTTGGAACTGCGTTTTTACCGATGAAGCAAGAATGCCCCCTTTCTCGCAGCTGACGAAGCAAGAATGCCTCTTTTTCGCAGGTGCTTGCTTTGGCTGACGGTGGAAGGCGACAAAACCGAGAGCAGGCATGATCTTCGGCAAGCGGTTTTCTGCTTGCAAACCTTGGCCGAGTAACTCAGTGGTAGAGTGTGCGCTTCACACGCGTGAAGTCGGGGGATCGTAACCCCCCTTGGTCAATCATTTTTTTTTTCTTCAAATGGCTGGCAGCGGCAGGCAGCCAGCCTTCTGACGCATGCAGCACAGCGCGATCGAAGGCCGCAAGCGCCGCAAAGTGCCAAAGAACCCCGCAAAAATATTCATCGTGACAGTGAGTGTTTATTTTTGCGCTCTCCGAGGCACGCATGATTCGGAGGGCCTCGTTGGCTCACTGACCAGTGAGCACCAAACACGACCACTGGCCATACCAAGCGGCCCATACAAAAAAATCGAGGAACACGGGGAACGTTCGCATGAGGAGAAAAAAAATTGACCAAGGGGGGTTACGATCCCCCGACTTCACGCGTGTGAAGCGCACACTCTACCACTGAGTTACTCGGCCGAATTTCGCAAGCAGAAGCTGCTTGTGACTGTTCATGTTAGTCCTGTCAGGTTTGACGCTGATATCGATTTTGCAGTAGGTTTCTTCTCGGGGCGCGCCACGAGCTAGCTAGTAGTTAGGAGACCGTATCGGAGCGGTGTCTTGGCTGTGCGCTCCTACTTGCAGAGTCAACTCTTGCAGCGCTTCTTGCTTCCACGATCAGTCAGTCTGATTCAGTCACTCATTCACTGCAGCGCAGGAGGCCATGTGATCGGCGGGCGGGCAGTTCGACTCGATGCACTGATGCAGTGCTGTGCGGGCGCGGGCTCCACATCGAGATCAGCCCCGTTCTCGGCCGAGCACGGGCAGGCGCAAGTGAACTACTCCGGACTCCGGAGTAGTCTCCAGCTGTCTAAGAACTTGAAGGCATCTCTCCTTTCTCCGCCGCCAACCGCTGGCCGCTGTTGGTGCGGCCAGTGGGCTCCTGGGCGGGCTGCGCAGTGCAGAGGCCTCCTCACTGTCCCTCATCAAGCTGGCGCCGGCAGGGCGAAGTGGTGAAACGGCCGTGCCGGAGCAGCGGCGCCCCGGCGGCCGTCGTCGGCGCGACTCGGGCGAGACCGCGGCGGCGAGGGCGCTTGGCGCAGAGCTCGAACCATGTCTCGCGCACGCGGGCTGCTGGACTGGGTGAGCGTGGTCTCCGGGCGCGACTGCGAGCGCCTGGAGGACCTGCGCGATGGCCGCGTCCTCGTGGAGGTGCTTCGTGAGGTGTAGGTGGGACGCGAGGAAGGGATGGATGGATGAAAGCTGGTGCTGGCGCTGGCGCTGGCGCTGGCGCTGGCGCTGGCGCTGGCGCTGGTGCTGCTCGTGCTCAGACCAACTGATTGACTGACGCTCGCTCACGTGTTTGCTTGCTTGCTTGCGTGCTTGGAAAAATGCAGGAGCGGCGAGGATGAAGAGGTGGGCGGGCTGACGGCGTCGCTGGAGGGTGTCTTGCACCGCGTGGGGCGGCTGCTGGCGCTGCCGGCCGAGAGCCAACGGCGCGAGCGGTTCGAGAGCGAAGCCGACGAGGTGGCCTCGGCGGTGCAGCTCGTGCTCGGATATGCGGTGCAAGGGCCGCGGCGCGAGGCAAGCGTGGCGCAAATTATGGAGCTGGACGGGGAGACGCAGCACCTTCTGATGCTAGAGGTGGACGCGGCACTGAAGCGCATCGCGGCGGCCAAGGCGACGCCGCCGGTGGCCTCGCCCTTCCCCAAACACGCGTCGGCGTCGGCGGCGTCGGCGGCAACACCGGCCACCGGAGTCCGGCGCGGGCGCGGAAGAAGCAGCGACGGTCGACGCCTGCAGCAAGAGAACGACGAGCTGCAGAAGCGCGTGGACGACCAGGAGTCGGAGCTGGCACGCGTGCGGCACGAAGCGCGCGAGGAGCTAAGGCGGCGCGAGCTGGAGCTGGAGGCCGCGCACCAGGAGACGCAGGCGGCGCTGAGCGCGCGCGTGGAGGCACGCGACGCGCAGCTGGCCCAGGTACAGACGGCGCTGGAAGAGGAGCGACGGCGCGCCGCCGAGGCCGAGGCCCTGCGCGACCAGGTAGAGCTCCTGGCCGCCCAGGCCAAGGACGCAGCGCGCAAGGACGCGGCGCTGGCCAAGCTGCGCGAGCGGCTGGACGCGGCGGCCGGGCAGGCGCAGCGCGTGGCGGAGCTGGAGGAGGCCAACGAGAGGCTCGTGGCCAAGCAGCTGGACGCCGAGGCACGCGCGCAAGCCGCCGCCAAGCTGCGCACCGAGCTGCAAGCCGCCAAAGCCGCCCTTGTCGAGCACCAGATGCGCACCAGCGACCTCGAGGCGCTCATTCAGGACCGCGACGCGGAGCTCGAGGCACTGCGCACCGACTGCTCCTCGCTCCTCCGCCAGCACAAGCAGACGCTCCTGGACGCCGACGTACGCTCTGGCGCCGTCGACGCTGCGGACGACGACGCCGCTACGGCCATGCAGGACGCGAGCGCCCTCGGCATCTCGGAGTTGAACCCCGCGGTGCGCGAGGAGCTCGAGACGCTGCGCACCGAGACCAAGCGCCTGCGCGAGGAGCTCGCCGCGCACTCCGAGGAGAGCCTCGCCAAGCTGCGCGTCGACGCCGACTCGCTGCGCCAGCTCAACGAGCGCCTGCAGCATGACCTGCGCGAGGCCACGCGCCGCGGTGACCGCTGGGAGGCCGAGGCCCACACGCTCGAGGGCCGTGTGCAGACCATGGAGCGCGACGCGCAGGATACCGCGGACCGCCACGAGCAGGAGCTCGCGCGCCTTACCGACGAGGCGTGCGACGCCGCGGCGCGCCACGCGGACGAGGTCGCCGAAATGACGGCGCAGGCCGAGGCCGAGGCCACAGATGCTGCCAACCGCCACGCCGCAGATCTCGCCCGCCTCGCCGCGGCCGCCGAGGCCGCCGCGGAGGAGGCCGCCGCACTCCACGAGGAGGAGCTCGAACGCATGCGCGCCGCCGCGGCCGACGCCGCCGCAAGCCACACCGAGGAGCTCGAGCGCCTGGGCGACGAGGCCAAGGAGGACGCCGCGCGCCACGATCTTGCGCTCTCGCGCCTGGCCGACGAGATGGAGAACGAGCGTGCGGCCGCCATGCTCGTGGAGCAGTCTTGCCACGAGGCGCTGCGCCAGGCGTGGGAGGAGGACAAGGCCGCGCTCCTCGCCGACATCCGCGAGTACAAGGCGAGCCACTCCGCCAGCAACGACCAGCTGCGCGCCGAGCAGGACCGCCTCTCCTCGCTCGAGCAGACGCTCGCCGAAACGCTCGCGGCCAGCGAGGCGCGCGAGGCCGCGCTCCAGGCGACCATTGAGCAGGGCAAGCTGCGCCTCAACAAGGAGCACGACCGCGCCAGCGCTGCCGAGAAGCAGTGCGAGGCATACCGCCTCAAGGCTGGCGAGCTCTCCTACACCAACAACCAGCTACGTCGCCAGCTCAAGTCAGTCCAGGTGCAGCAGCGCTCCTCCTCGGGCGCCGGCTCGGACGACGCAACGCCGGCGTCCGAGGACCTCCTGGCCGGCATCAAGCGTCTCGCCGCGCAGAACGAGAAGCTGCTCGAGGACAACGAGCGCCTGCGCAACCGACTCGCGACCTCGCCCACCAAGCGGCCGCTCGCGGCGTCCGCCGGCAAGGGTGTCACCGAAATGGTGCGCAACTACGAGACCGAGATTCAGCACCTGCGCAAAGAGATGCACATGCTCACGATGTGGCGCACCAGCGAGCTCATGGCGCGCAAGGAGGCCGAGAACCGCCTGCAAAAGTTGCAAAAGACCGTCGATGACCTCGACGGCGAGAACACCAGCTTGCGCCTCAAGCTCGAGCGATCGCGCGCCGCCGCGCCCTACGCCGGCGTCGAGAATACCCATGCCAACCGCGCAGCTGCCTCCTCCAAGCCGGCCGCCAGCGCTAGCCCACGCAAGCGGGCGTCGCATGCCCGCACCAGCTCCAAGGACTCTGCTGCGGCCATGGAGCACAAGGCCGACGCCTCGCCGCCCCCGGCGCCGGCATCGACGTCGCCAATGCGACGCAAGGCCGCGGCTGCTACGCCAGAAGCACAGCTCGACGAGAATGGCCAGGAAAAGTGTAACCAGCAATGACCACGAGCACGAGCCGTCGCGCAGGTCTTTGCCGTGAACGACAAATGGCCTCAGGCCAGGGAAATTGTAACCAGCAGTGAGCTAGCTTAATTCTGTTTGAGAGCTGTTTGAGAGCGGACGGGCCATGCCGTGCCGCGGATGCTGACTCTGCACTCTGCCTCCTCACAACACTTGTCACCACGCGTCAACAGTCGCGCCGACGATGCCGCCTCTGCCTCTGCCTCTGCCTCTGCCTCTGCCTCTGCCTCTCGATCACTTGTCACCACGCGCGAGGAGTTGCGCCGCCGACGCCTCAAAGTCCCGCACATAGTCCAGGAAGTCATCTTCTTGGCGCCAGGTCTTCCAAAGGTCTTGTTCAGCCTCTGCAGCCCGCCCACGCACCCCGCGGGGCGAGCCCGCCTCGCTGCTACCCCCGAAGGGCATGTCTTCCACCAGCTCACGCGCCTTGGCTTCATGCCGCCTCGACGGGACCAGGGAGCTTGCGTACAGATCCAGATCCTCCTCGTCGCCGGTGAAGAGGTCGCGCTCCACCTCCGGCTGCACGTCACGTCCACTCGCCCACGACACGTCGATCGCTGGCAGTCGGAGTGCCGACTGCTCTGCGCGGAGGCTGTCCAGCTCTGCTGCGTGCAGGCGCTGCAGCTCGTCCACCTCAGCCTGGTGAAGCTGACGTAGGCGCCTCTTCTCCTTGACACGGAGAGCCTTTTCCGCCTCCAGCTCGCCCTGTAGGACCCGAACCTGCGCCTCCAGCGCGCGGGCAGCCGCTTCGGCGTCCTTGGCGCGCTGCCGCCAGACCCCGCCGTTGGCATCATTCGTTCTGCGAGGGCTGGTAGCAACGTATGGCCTCGCATTAGCTTGCGCCTCAAATTTGCTCTCGTCGCGAGCGCCCACACGTGCACTCATGTCCATTAGCAGCGTACCGCGCGAGCCGGAGCCGGAGCCGGAGCCGGAGCCGGAGCCGGAGCCAGTGCGCGGCCGCCTGCCGCTGCCCCCGCGGCCCGCCTCCACTTTGTACGTCGGGCTCTTGGGCGGCCGCATGAGTAGGTGCGCTGGGAGAGTCGACAGCGGGCCCGAGTCAGGCACCTTGCAAAAGGGCTCGGTTAGCTCGCCCTGCTGCAGCTGCCGCAGCAGCAGTCGGGCGTAAGCGTTGCGGTTGCGCCGCCACTCGACGCTCGACATGGGCTCACACAGCTTCTCGAGCCACTGCTTGACACGGATCTGCGTATGCCGTGTCGACTCGATCTGCCCGTCGAAGCGGTCCAGCTCGCCCAGCACCCGCAGGAACTCCTCGTCGCCCTGCTGCAGCTCCGCGTTGTACCTCGATTGCCTCGCCCGGTACTGCGCCTGCGCCGACGCGCGGCCGGCCGCCGCCGCCAGAGAATCGCGCCGCGCTGTCCTCGCCCCCGCCGCCGACGCCCTGCCGCCGCCCGCGCTGCCGCCGCCGCCACGCTGCCGTCGCATCCTCCCGCCGCGTCGCGTGCGCCGTGGCACGGCCTGCCTTGTTGTTGGAGCTTGAACTGTTGAAAGGTTTTTGCCATCCCGGTGGCCGCACCGAGGCGCAGATAGGCCGTACGCGCCTACCTTGCTCAAGGCTTTCCCGCCGCCTTCACCGAAGCGAGCATCAGCCTTGCCGCGCAGACAGAGAGAATCGAGGACAAGCTTGCGTCGTACCAAGCAGGTGGCGGCCAAGCGATCCGACGCAGCAGCGTAGCTAAATTGGCCTCAGGCTTCGCCGGGGTGCTGAAGCTGCAAAGGCCCAATGCAAGACCGAAAGTATCAAGAAGCACAACGGCGATAACCTGTTGGTCGCCCCGCGCACGCGGCTGCAATCTTGTGCTCCTGTTTGCAATCGTCGTCCACGTGAGCTGGCGCAGTCAGCTTCTCCATGTAGGTCGCTGCTGTTTTCTGTCAAGGAACAGCACGCAAACATGGCTTTCAGCCTCGTGACTGAAGTGACCGTCCTTGCCTTGGACCCGATCGCGCGTCAAGTACACATCAAACACGAGTGATGGCAATGCGCTCCTGGTTCTTCTGGATGGTTACGGGTTGGCCGCACTGGCAGGCGAACACAAGCGCGATCCGGAGCTCGTTGTCTTACACATCACGAAGGGAGCTCCACAAGCAAGCAAACAACGCGACTTGCGTGCGATTGGACTTGGACTGCGTGGCGCCGGACGTGTGCTGCTTGTTGGAGGTTCCGACAGGGCGCCATGGGACTTGGTGGGCCCGGGCGCCATGTTGCGGTGGGCGATCGCGACGGCCGTCCTCGTGTTCGAACGACGAAGGAGCTCTTTGGATGCAAGCAGACGAATGCGTGAAAGGCTGCATTCGGGCGCGCTGAGAACGTGGCCTCATGACATTAGCGAATTCAAAATCGACCACTGCGCGGCAAATTCGAAATCGTTCATCGGCTGTGCGCACAGTGGTCAAGATGGTCAAGCAGCGCGGCGGGCCAGTGGAGAAGCTTGAAGCGTCGCACGAGGGCCGGTTGCAAGTGGCGGCAGTGGCGCTGGCCGTGGTGTTGTGCCGACGGCAGCGGACGGCCACGACCTGGGGCGCGGGCGAGGAGAGGCCGTCCGTAGGCCCACCAACGCAGCGCGTCCAGGTTGCGGCGGCCTGCGAGGCCGTGGACCACCTGCAGCTACTGCTCATGGTGCAGACCGGGGCTGGCGACGTGGCAGAGGCCAGAGCGGCGCTGCAGCGCGTGGCCCGTGAGCGCGTCGGCCTTGCGAGCTTCGTCCGCCAGCTCTCCAACGCGATGCTCGGCGACCCGGACGCCGGCCGGCGGGGTCTCTTGCTCTGCAAGACCCTCGTCCAGGTCGACGCGGAGCTTGTGGCGCACATCATGCTGGGGCAGGTGGCGGCCAGCCTGCGAGAAGCGCAAGGGGACGGCGACCTGGATGTGACGCTGCTGGACAGCACGTTCTACTGCCTGCGCGTGGCGGAGGCGGCGCTCAGCGGTGCCGATACGGTACAGCGCGCTCGGCTCTCCACTGTCCTTCTCGAACTGCAGACCGTGTGTGCCGCGGACGGCCGGTTGCGGCTGCCGCTGCTGTACGCGATGCAGCTCTCGGCGGCCGCCACATCGGGTTGACCACTTGGCGCAAGGTGGCGACGATTTCGAAACCGTAGGAAACTGCACAAAAGAATCTGACTTACTGTGAGCAGCATGCTATGTGAAGGAGAGATTGGAATGTACACGACCATGAGTGAGTGGGGAAGGGCTCTTGGACGGAAGACGCGAGCTCACTGAAGAAGCTGCTTGGAGAGTGCCTCGATGCAGAACGGGCCGACCTGCAGCAGCGGCAGGCACGGATGTGGGGTTTCGGACCGTGCATGTCATAGGCGCGTCGTTTCCGTCAGTGATGGTACCATGGTACTGGTGGCTGACGGCGCAGACAAGGAGTCGCTGCGTCGTCGCACTTAGCTTCAGCCACCGCGCGGGCGGCGGCGCTCGGCGCCCCAAAAGCGCGCCGGGCGGTGCGCCGTCTCGCGCGCGCCGCCAGCCTCAAGCGGGCCTGGCCGTTGCTCGCGCAGGCGGCGCTCGAGCGCCTCGCGCTCTTCCCTCTGGCGCTTGCGCCTGGCGGCCGCGTCCTCCTGGAAGCGCTTGCTAGCCTCCTCGTGCTCCCGCTGCTGCCGCTCACGCACGCGCAGCATGTCCTCGCGCTGCTGCGCGCGCAGCGCCGCCTCGCGCTCGCCGTTCGCGCTGCGCGCGCGCAGCACGAGCCAGACGGCGAGCGCCGCCGCGGCCAGCACCAGCGCCGCCAGCGCCGCCAGCGTCGGCGGTGCTAGCGGCAGCGCCGCGACCGCCGCCGCGCCGTCCGCGCTGCCGTCGGGCCCCATCGCAGCGAATCGCAGCGCAGCGCAGCGCAGCGATCGCGGCGCAGGCCAGCGCGGCCTGCTCGTACTGGCAGGCTGGTCGCGCGCCGCGTCCGAGTGCGAGTCGGGGCCGAGCTCAGGCTCTCGAAGACTCAGTCTCCGGCAAGGGCGAGGCGACGGGAACTGAGCGCGCCCCCTGCTGGAGTGCGCACCGCGACGAGAACGTCATATTCCAGAGAAGTCGCGCGTGACCTCTACCTTCTCAGTGACTGCAGTGAGTGACTCGGACAGTGCCACTGCAGTGGCCTGGCTTGCCCGAGCTGGCCGGCGCGGAGGCTACCGCCGTGACAAGCGCGGCGCCGCCACCCGGCCGTACCGGCGGCGGTGGTCGGCGGCCGAGGGCTGCCACGGGCGCGGCCAGCGACTCGGGGGCAGCAGCCTGAGCTCAGAGCCCAGCTGGCAGCACTGGCAGGCAGGCTGGCCGCCGGCTTCGGGTCCGGCCGGCCGGCCGGTCGGTCGGTGAGGTGTCAGGCGGCGTCGGGGCTGGCGGGCGCGCGGGACGGTCCAGTCAAGTTCCCGGCCGCTGGTCGGGCTTCGGTCAGAGATGGTAGTAGCCTCGCTGGATTAGCGCGAGCTTGGCGTAGGCGTGATCGCGCTTGCTTTGCTTGGCATTGCGAGCTCGCTTGTCCCAGCTCGCGGGCCGGGGCTGGCCGGGCGGGCCGGCCCGGCGCTGCGGCGGGCGGGCGTGCGGCGGCACCGCAAGCGCAAGCAGCGGTCGGTCGGTCTGCCGGTCGGCAAGCCGCCGCTCGCTACTACTACTGTCGGCAAGCTTGGCGCGTCGCCTCCCCCGCTCGCGACTCTGGGCCAGCCATCATGATGGCCCACGGCGGGAGCCGCGTCCTTGACGGTGCCACGTCTCGACCCTGCCAGTCTAGCCTAGCAGCCAGCCAATCCAACTTTGCAAATTAGCAAATAGCAAAAGTGAGCGTCGCGTCCGTGGCGTCTTGCTGCCCCCTGCCACCATCCACACGCTCCCGACGGGGCCACAATGTGCGCGTAGTTGGAGGCTCTCCAAGCGTGGCTCTAGCTAGTAGAGGCTTGGAGGCGGAGTGAGCCTCAGATGAAAGCATGCTAGGCTACGCCGTTGCCAGTCCACCTCTTGGGATGGCCCGGCGCTCGTCAAATCGGCAGAAGAAGAGCGAGCTGTTAGTTGCTGGAGCTCGGGGAAGGCAAGCTTGAGGAAAGCCTGATTCGAGGTCGGCCAGCCTGGCCAGCTCCGGGGCATCCTTGGGTTGATTGGTCTGCTCGCTTGCTTGCCCGCTTGCTTGCTGAGCCTTGCTCGCTGGCCAGACAGGCCACACCCGACTTTGGCTCGCAGCTCGCACGCCGTGCCCCTCTCCCGGCCTCTCGTGATAGCTGGCCTCTGCTCGCTCGTGCGCGCCGTGCGCGCAGCGCGTGGCGCGACGGTCTAAAGTTCGTGCGGTGCACGGGGAAGGACACGCGGCAAGGCCCGGCAGGTCCGCGGAGCGCCGCACAGAAGCAGACCGGCGGCACGCGCGGTGGTAGTGGTATCCTGCTGCCACCACCACCAAAGAGCTACTCCAGGCTGAGCGGCCGATGCCACGCTGCGCCGCGTTCGCGCCGAGCCGCGCCGGCATCGAGAGCCGTGACTTTCCTGCCGCGCCGCGCCGCGCCGCGCCGGCACAGCGCGCGGCACGGCTGCAGCCAATCCACGGCGGCCACATCTTCACGCGACTCAAGGCACACCACCACCGCGACGTCGGTGGTTGGCATCTGGAGCACGTGGACAAGCAAGCAAGCACGCGTGCGTAGCAAGCAAAGGCAAGCAAAGCAAGCAAGAGCTAGCAAGGCAGGCGCCAAGGGCGACGCGCGACGGATGCTAATGTCTGCTGTGCGTAAACCAGGCGTGGCGGGGACAGGTCCTGGACTCAGCAAGACACAGTGTCTCTGGTGCGAGCGCGACACCTCCGGGCAAGCGCGCGGGCCAGAGGCTTCCGACGATCTGGCGCCGAGCCCAAAGGGGCGCACGGTTTGCTCGCGTCTCCGAGTCGCGTTGCCTACGGCAAGCCATGGATTAGCTAGGCTTGGCCTTGGCCTTGGCCTCGCCGCCCCTGGTCGCCGCCTCCGCGGCACACGCTTGGCAGCACCCCCCGTGCTCCACCAGACGCAAAGGTGCCCCGCACTTTTCCCTGCCTGGGGCATCGAGTTGTGGACCGTGTGCGGGCCAAAGATCGCTCGATTACCCGCGAGGGTGGTGCTAGGGGCGCGGAGCGGCAGCGGCTACGGGCGCAGGGGAGAGCTTAGGCGCCGCCACTGCCACAGCCGCGCGTGGCGGGTACAGAGGCCACGGCACGCGCCGTTCGCACCGGTTTTTTGCTCGTAGGCGCCGCAGGAGGGGAGAGACTTTGGCACGGCGCTGCACGCTTCGCTTCGGCTGGAACGCACCTGCACTTGGTAGCTCCCTAAGCTCGGCCGCTCCCGCCGCCGGCTGCTACCGGAATCGCTACCAAGCTCGGTAGTCTAGAGAGAGCAAGGCATGGTTCCTGGATCGCTTTACCTGTGCACGCGCCGCGTATTCGCTCGCTCGCTCGCCCGGCGCGGCGCCGCGGCGCCAGCAGCAGCAGCAGCAGAACCGCAATCGACCTCGAGACACTGCTGAGCTCGCCAGCGAGCGCAAGCTAGCTAGCAAGCAGCAGGAAGAACAACACAACAGCAAGATGGGTGATAAGCACGATGGCTCGCTGTCGCTGTCCGTGGTGCAGCCGTACCGCAAGCAGCAGGTGCAGGTCGCCCTGGTGACGCTGGCGGTGCTGACCGCGGCTGGCGCCTACATCCTGATGCTCTTCATTTCGCTGCCTGTGTCGATCCACCTGATCGTGAACCAGAGCAACGGCTGCGATCCGGAGATTCAGGACGACTGCTTCGCGCCGACGGACGAGTCTCAGCGTCAGCTGACCCTGACGCTGACGCTCCTGCGCAGCATGACCTTCCTCATGGGCTCCCTGGTCGGCACCCTGAGCGACCGCCTGGGCCGCCGCCCTCTCCTCCTGGCCGCTCTCAGCGGCTACACGGCCGCTGGTGCGCTCTTCCTGGTGGGCTGGACTACGCAGACCCTGGCCCTCTTCATTCTCGGTGGCATGGTGCTCGGCGCGGCCTCACCGGTGACCCCGCACGGCATCGCGTACGTGTCGGATGTCTCGCGCCCGGACCGTCTCGCCACCAACATGGGCATCCTGCAGGGCTTCGGCTACTTCCTCGGCCTCCTCACCGGCGCCCTTCTGGCTTTGGCCGTGAGCCAGGCCACCACGGCCAAGGACCCGGTCGACGGCGAGGCAGCGATCGAGCCGTACAACCGCCTCTTCGAGATCTCGTACTCGGTCGGTCTTTCCTTCGCCGCCTTCACCGGCATCATTGAGCTGATCTTCCTGCCTGAGTCGCTCCATGCCGATGAGCGCACCAAGCATATCGACTGGAAGCGCGCCAACCCTTTTGGCTTCGTCCAGCTTATCCGCAAGAACTCGTACCTGGTGTGCCTGTGGGGCAGTGCCATCTTCGCGTGGACCGCTGTCGGCGCCGGTGAGAGTGTCACGGGCGGCTGGTGGCTGCGCCGCTACACGCAGAGCAACATCAACGTCTTCATCTTCTTCGTGGTCATGCTCTGGATGACTTCGGCTTTTGGCGCTGCCATCATGACCCCCATCCTCGTCAAGCTGCTCGGCCTCAAGGGCGCCATTCACTTTGGCATGATCTGGACCATGGGTGTCGGCTTCGCCTTCGCCTTCGCGCCCACCATCAAGCTGTCCTACATTGCGGTTGGCATGTCCTTCTTCGCTGCGCCCGTTGTTCCAACGCAGCTCTCGCTCATCATGGGCCAGGTCCCGGCCACGGAGAAGGGCGCCCTCGCCGGCGCGCTGCGCAGCTCGGAGGCCTTCTCCAAGCTTATCGGCATCACCCTCTTTGGCAACCTCTTCGCGGATTACATTGCGCCGTTCGTTCCGGACGTCTCCTGCGTGCCCCTGGACTACTCCTCCGCGAACGCGCACAACACGTGCGAGTGCGGTGTGGACACCTGCCCCACCTATGACGCTACCAATGCCTCGGGTCGCGCTGTCGGCGGCTTCTACTACGAGGCGGCCAAGTGCTCGCTCGGCTGGCTCAGCCCCAAGTTCGCTGCCAAGCCCAGCAAGTACATCCCCTTCCTTGGCGCCGAGGAGACCCGTCCCATTGTCGTGCCGTCGTACATCGAGCTTGGCTACGTGACTCGCGACGAGTCCTGCTCCGGTGCGGGTGGCGAGGGCACCTCCGTGACCCTCGATGTTGCTCGCGAGTGGTGCGTCTCCCCTTCGACCGGCGTCGGCGGTCTTTTCAACCAGGAGTTCGGCTGCCCTGGCTTTGACATCTCGCTGTACCTCGCTGACTTTGCTAACGCCGCCAACACCGCCGCCTGCGAAGCCGTCCCGGTCGAAGCCAGTTGCAACATGACGCTCTACGGGGAGCTCAACTACAACTCCACCGAGTTCGCGTTCTTCAGCGAAGTCTTCGCCAACGTCACCAGCAACAGTGGCGAGGAGTGCGCTCAGATGGGCACGGGTGAGCTCAACTTCTGCTGGGAGGGCGTCATCGGCGACTTCCCGGGTCTCTTCCCCTTCCTTTACCTCACTGGCCTCGGCGGCCTTTCCTACCTTTGCTTCATCATTGCCGAGATCTTCTTCAAGCAGAACGACCGCGAGTTCTGGATGCACAAGGAGATCGAGGATACCAAGGTCGAGGCTGCCATCCACCCGATCGAGTCCTAATTATGCCACTCCAACCCAGCGCGTACACCGCCGTGCTATTTAAATCTTCAACTCCGATGTCTTACTGTCTTCGACGATGAAAGCCTACTGTCTTCGACGATGAAAGCCGCCTTGGATGAAAGCCATTGGAAAAGAACGATCGCCTCGAGCCACAAGCTCGAACTTGGAGTCTTACGAGAGTTATGGGTAGGAGAGATGCTTGGTGGCGTTCTAACAAACGAGAAAGAGCCCCGCCCCTCGTCCACCGAGGTGGAACGAGAGGTCGGGGCGAGAAAAGGTTGTGGCTGAGCGAACGCTGCTGCTCGTCGCTCTACTGCTTCTCGCTTGCTATGATCCTCGCTCTCCGGCGATTCAGATCTGCTCGCGGTCTGGCATTGCTCGCTCGGCGAGCTGGCTGCGGCGTCTTGGACTCCGCGCGATGCGTTGATCTTGAACTCTTGTCCCAGATCCAGGCTGTCAAACATTTGGTCGTTGACTACCAGGATCCCGCGCTGCAGCTGTTGGTCTCGCTCCGCCCGCGCCGGTCGAGGTCGTCTAAGAACTTACCGATGTGTGTGACCTCAGCGCGAGCGTGCTTACAACAGACTGCCGGCGGGCCTCATCTCGACCGTGGGCTCTTGGCCCTTGTCGATGTGATTGACTAGCTGCCATCCTCCCAATAGAGTCAGAAGCTTAGCAGACAGCATGATGTGTGAGCAGAGATCTTCGAGGAGTCATGAGCTCGCGAGCAAACCGTCCGGCAGCCAAAAGCGTTGTTGAAAAAGCGCGAATCGCCCGTTGGAAAAGCGCGAATCGCCCGTCAACCTGAGGCGCAACGAGAGATCCGCGTGGCAGCGCGGACTCGCGATCGAGAATTCAGCGCCAATAGCTTGAGACCGCGACTTGCCCTGCAGCACCAAAGGACAGCTGAAACACTTGCCGGAAAGCACTCTCTGCCAACCAGCGCTCTTGATGAGTCTCCAGCTCAAGACCGTAGCTCGCCAGAAGCGCAACTCTGACGGCTTCTCCTGGAGCAGGACCTCGCTCTGGATCTGCCGACGAACTGTTTGACACAGGGAGAGGAAGCTACGACTCCGGCAAGCAGCAAATCAAGAGCTTCCCGTGAGCCAAGATCTCGGCACTGCGACTCGTTCGGCAGCAAAGAGTGACATCGTTCTTCATAAGGTTCTGCAACAGTTCATTCCCAGCGTCGCGTAGCTCTACAGCATCGCCTTTCATGCACCAACCCTCTCCACATGTCCCCGTTCGCCACTTGTCTCCTTTTTAGTCGTGGTACCAGGGTAGCAATTTGCAGTCAGGCTTTTAGGCAGCTGTGTTCTCCGGGCCAGGTCCAAGCGCGCAACGTCGCGATGGCTGACTCTCGCTTCACGACTCGCATTACGACTGGCAAGCTCTGTTGAGCTTGTCAGTCTCGCGTTTGTAAATATCCACGGTGCGGACCCTGGAGGCCACGGGAGCACTACAGTGTCGTCAAGTTCCCATGTTGGGCTCGATGTGCGCTTTCTGGTTCGCTTTTGAACCCTCACACGCTGTGCCGGGCTCGCATGGGCGCGCCTGCCAAGGCCTGTGGGCGGCCCGGGGCCACCGCGCGCCCGGCGGGCCCGGCGGGCCGCCGTTTTTCTCGCGGTCAGGCTCGAACCCTGCAGGTGGGGCGCCACGCGGTCCACCTCCGCTGCATCACGTTTGCCGACTGTGCCGACAGCGCACTTCGCACTGGCAGGCTTGCACTGGTGAGCAGCGGAGCCCCCTTGGCCAAGCACGCCACAGGCTGGCAAGCAAGGCCAAGCAAGCACACACGCGACGCGTGAGCGCTGCTCTGCACAAGAGCAGGCCCTCCGACTCTCCGAGTCGCGCGAGCTCGCGCCACTGCAGCACCTGCCTCCCTTACAGTTAGGCTGCAGTGTCTGCACACCACACAGCTGAGCCACTGGCATGCTTGCCACTGGAGCGGACCCTGACCAAGAGCAAGGCGTCTCTTCACTGCACTGGCAGTCTTGGCGATGGCAGGCAGCTGAGGGCAGTCAGCTGCCAGCCCCCCGTGCTCGGCGTCGGGAGGCGTGCGGGACGGTGCGACCCCTGGCTGACCAGCATTCAAGTTCCTCACTGCCACTGCACCTCGCCTCCGAGTCCGAGTCGCCTCGTGAGGCGTGCAGTGGCGGGCGCGCGAGTTGCAAAGAACGAAGCTCGCGCGCGGCGAACCTTGATCCGTCCGGACTCGGAGCGGATGCGGAGTCGCATTCGGCCGCGTCGCTCGCCAAGCTTGAGCTCCGGAGTCCGGACCAGACTTTGCTCGCGTAGCAAGGCCGGCCTTGGCGCTCGGCGCTCGTTCGCCTGCCCGCCGGCCGGCCAGGCGCTGCACCCGCCGCTCGCAGCTCGCAGGCGCCATCGCGGCGTTGCGTGCGCCGGTGCGAAAGCCCGCGCTGCGCTGCGCAGGTCCGGGCACCAGTCCGGCGCAGCCAGCGGCGCCGCTGAAGCGCTGCTCGAGCCCGAGCTCTCCGCGGCCTCCGCCGTCGCCTCCGCGGCCTCAACCTTCCCGGCCTCAACCTCCGAGTCCTTGCCGTTGCCCTTGTCCCGCCTGCGCTCCCGCCCGCCCCCGGCGCACGCGCCGCCGGCCCAGACTCGGCGCCAGACACGAGCATTGTACCATCCATGCCGCCCTTGTCCGAGCCTGGCCATGGCCTCAGGCTCAATGCCAGCAGGCCGGCGCGTCCGGCCGGGGCCTGACAGCGCGAGGCTGGACGCCGGACGGGCACGCCGGCGTGCTCCGAGCGAGCCTGAGCGAGCCCGGGCGAGCACGAGGGCGAGCGAGCTCGGCTCGCCGACGGGCGTATCCTGGGAGCTTGTCTCTGCTCTTGGTAAATTAGCCGGGTAGTAAGCAAGTACCCTCAGATCATCTCATCCAAGTTGCGTTGTCTGTGATATTTCTTTCCTGGACGCTGCCGCCAGCGCTCGGCGACAACGCTGCTCCTTGGCCACCGGCGCAATCATGCTCGCAAGCCTTGCGGAGGCGGGCGAACCAGAACACGCCACGCCACGCCGACGACTCCTCGCACGCCCAGCCTGCAACGCGCGTGGCCGCCGGCCGGTGAGCCAGCTGAGCTAGCTAACTAACTACCTTCTCCGCCGTGACGCCGTCTGCCGCCTCCTCCTCTGCCGTATGCCACAACCTGCGGCTGATCCTACGATCGTGGTCCACGCCACGGCGTCACGGCCGCCGCTCCGGGTCCGAGCCGCCTTCGCGCTCGGTCGCCGCCGGCTGGCCGGAGTCTCGTCTCGTCTCGTCTCGTCTCGCGCGGGCCCCGCACAGGCTCGGGCGCACGGGCCATAGCAGCATCAATCAGCACAGCTGATCACAGAGGCCACGCGCGCCAGGGGACAGCGGCGCGTGGGCGGCGGCACTGCCATCCTCCGGCCCAAGCACGGCGCGTTATAGGCTTGTCTTGCTGGCTTGAACCTACGTGCGACGGGTGGCGGGCGGGGTCTGCAGCGCCACGGAGGGACTGACCGCGAGCGCGACCCGGGACCAGTCCAGGATGCTGCTGCTGCCTCGTGGAAGGAAGATCTGATCTGATCTGATCTGGTCTAGTCGATCGATCGGTCGGTCTCCGCGGGACTTGTGAGTCTCTGGCAGCCGGAGCGCAGCGGCGGAGCGCGGCGGAGAGCTGGCCAGCGGCCGCCGGTCTGCTTCCGACGCGCAGCGCAGATCGGCCAGCCCGAGGCAGCGGCAGCGGCGAAGGCGAGAGCCTGCCTGCCTGCCTGGCGGAGGGGCGGCGCGACGCCGTCACTGGGGCCCGGACCCGAGCGGGACGGAGAGAGAGCGTCCCGAGCGGCTGCGTGCTGTGGAGAGCGAGGCGGTTCTCGCGCGCGCGGGGAGGTCGAGCCTGGGGGGCTCGAGTCGGACTCGGAGCGCAGCGCGGCCTGGTGGCAGCAGGCTCGGAGCGCGCAGCGGCGCGGCCAGCAAACGTGCAACGCGGACGCGAACTGAATAAGCAACCTGAGCGAAGAGGGCTCGCGCGGTTTGTGCCTTTCGCGCGAGGCGCGCGCCGCACGCAAGCAAGATGCTGGGCGACAATGAGCAGCAGCAGCAGCAGCAGCAGCGAGACTTTTCGCAGCAGGAGGAAGATGCCAAGGGCGTCTCGATGCAGGACCTGTCGCCGAACGAGCAGCCCTCTTCGGCGCCCAGCTCGGGCAGCAAGCGCTCGCCGGTCAAGAACGACGGCACGCTGTCCAAGTCCGTGGTGCAAGACTTCCGCCGGCAGCAGCTGCAGGTGACGCTGGTGACCTTCGCCGTGCTGACGGCCGCGGCCTCGTACGTGCTGATGCTCTTCATCGCCATGCCGCTGTCCATCCACCTCATCATCAACCAAACCCGGAAGGGCTGCGACCCGGAGGTGCAGGATGACTGCTTCGCGCCCACAGACGAGTCCCAGACGATGCTTACGCTCACCCTCTCGCTGCTTCGCACCATGACCTTCCTCATGGGCTCGCTCATCGGCGTGCTCAGCGACCGCTGGGGCCGCCGCCCGATGCTCGTCGGCGCGCTCTTCGGCTATGCCACCACGGGCGCGCTCTTCCTCATCGGCTGGAACACGCAGCGCATCGGCCTCTTCATCTTCGGCGGCATGATCCTCGGCGCCTCCTCGCCCGTCACTCCGCACGGCGTAGCCTACGTGGCCGACGTTTCGCGCCCGGACCGCCTCGCGCAGAACATGGGCATCCTGCAGGGCTTTGGCTACTTTCTGGGCCTGCTCTCGGGCGCGGTCATCAGCCTGGCCATTAGTGAGGCGACCCGAGGCAAGGCGGACGAGGACGACGAGGGCTCTGCTCTTGACCCATACAACAAGCTCTTTAACACGTCCTACGCCGTCGGCCTTTGCTTCGCGGGCACCGTCGCCATCACCATGCTCTTCTTCCTGCCCGAGTCGCTGCACAAGGACGAGCGCACGCGTCAGATTGACATTCGCAAGGCCAACCCCTTTGGCTTCCTTGCGCTCATCACGCGCAACAAGTACCTGCTCTGCCTCTGGATCAGTGCCGGCTTCGCCTGGTGCGCGGTGGGCGCCGGCGAGGCCGTCACGGGTGGCTGGTGGCTGCGCCGCTACACGCAGAGCCAAACCAGCCGCTTCATCATCTTCATCGTCATGATCTGGCTCGGCTCGGCCTTTGGCGCCGCCCTCTGCACGCCCATCTTCCAGAAGCTCCTCGGCCTCAAGAAGGCCATCCATCTCACCATGGTCCTCACCATGGCCGTCGGCTTTGCCTTTGCCTTTGCGCCTACCGTGCAGCTCTCCTACATTGCGGTCGGCGTCTCGCTGCTCGCCGCGCCGGTCGTCCCGTTGCAGTACTCGCTCATGATGGGTCAGGTCTCGGCGCGCGAGAAGGGCGCGCTCGCCGGCGCTGTGCGCTCCTCGGAGGCCTTTTGCAAGCTCATCGGCATCGTCACCTTCGGCAACCTCTTCGCGCTCTACATCGCGCCCTTCACGCCGGAGGTTGACTGCGTACCGCTTGAGTACAGCTCCGCCAACCCGGTCAACACCTGCGACTGCGGCGTCGCCACTTGCCCCACCTACGACATCAACAACTCCTCAGGTCGTGTCCTCGATGCCTCCTGGCCCTTTTACTACGAGGCCGCCAAGTGCACACTTGGCGAGCTCAGCGCCGCCTGGAAGGGCAAGCCGTCCGCGCACGTGCCATTCAACAGCCCGGAGCCCAACCCGATCGTTCCCCAGAGCTTCGTCGATGAGGGCCTAGTCTCTCGCGGCGAGTCCTGCACAGGCGGTGGCGGCCTCGACGACTACACCGTCGGCGAGGTCGAGCGCGAGTGGTGCATCAGTGTGCCGAGACTTGCGCCCACCGCAGGCGAGGCCGTCGCCACCAAGTACAACCAGGACTTCGGCTGCCCCGGCTTTGACTTCTCCGAGTACGACGCCGATGTCCAGCTTTACGCCAACATCGAAGCCTGCCAGGCCGACATCAACAGTGCAGACTGCAACGCCACGCTCTTTGCTGAGACCAACGGTAACTCGGACGCCTTCAACTACGACGCCGAGGACTTTGAGACCTTTGCCGGCGTCTACGCCAACATCACCAACGATGAGGACGCCGCCTGCCCCGTTTTTGGCACCACCGAGCTCAACCTCTGCTGGTATGGTGTCATTGGCAGCTTCCCCGGCCTCTTCCCGTTCCTCATCCTCACTGGCCTTGGTGGCCTCTCCTACCTCTGGTTCATTATCGCGGAGACCTTCTTCCGCGCCGACGACCGCGAGTTCTGGCTTCACATCAAGGTCGACGAGAACGCCGCCGCCGCCACCAAGGAGAACACCGACAGCGAGGCCACCGTCCGCCCCACTGTTTGATCGAAGCATCTCGGGTCATTCGATTCTCAAACAAACAAATTTTCACGCCATGATACGCTCTCTTTCGTTCCCCTTTACTTCCCATGCCGCTGACGGACTTCCATGAACGCGCCGAAGCGCGCAGACGAAGTGTGAGCGGCACGTGTGGGGAGATGCACAATCTAGCCCAGCCGACCCAGCCGGTTCGCAGTCGCAGCACGTGCGCATCCGGCTGGCTCACGGCTCAGCGGACTGGCGGTTTTGTGGAAAGGGGTGCAGCGGGGCGAGGGGGAAGTGGGGGGGGGGGAGAGGGGGGGAAGAGGGGGAAAAAGTCTGGGGCGCGGCGCGCCCTGGCAGCCCACGTACGCGTTAGAGGGCAGGTGCGAGGACGGCGTGCGTCGTCACCAAGTCAACTTTCTGACGCGCTTTGGCAAGCAATGATAAATGCTAACTGGACACGACACGAGTTGCGCGAGAGCATGACGAGCACAGCAGTGAGCGACAAGCAAGAAGACAAAGAAGTGACATTAGCGAGGCGGTGGGATTGACAACGCTGTCAGAGACCGTGCAAGCTGGCTGATCGTCACGGTGGCAATTCTGACACGAGCAAGCACGCGAGCACCGCGCACACCAGCTCGTAAACCACGCGCCGGCATGAGCTGCAGACGAGCATATAAGCCCGACACAAGCTTGTTGGCCGCGCACAAGCTCGAGCAGGCACTCCAAGCTGAGCAATCGCACCGACTTGAGCAACCTTGCTGACTAGAGCAGCCACACCAGCTCAAGATGACAACGGCCCAGCAGCTTATGCAGATATACAGACGTTTGTGCAGCTAAACTGAGTCGAAGTGCTGCATCCGCTCGAGCAGAGACACAAGGAGACGCAGCTGCCCCAACTCATGCAGCTGCTCATGCTCGTACAACCCAAGCTCGCAACGCCGCAGAATAGCTTGAAAAATCAGAACTCCTCGAGTCGCGACACGAGCACGAGCGCTTGCGCCTGCATGAGCTCGTCACACGAGCGCTAGCTGAAGTGCTCGTGCAACCTGTTCTTGGTCGTATAGCTGCACCTTTGCACGGGCTCACCCAGCCGCCGAACCAGGTCATGCAGCCGCGCAAGCTCGTGCGCACACAGCTCGAATAATCGGCTTGGCTCTCCTCTTCTTCCTTTGCAGGTCAGACACATTCGCGTTCACTCGCAAGCAAGCGAGGCTGCCGCCCGCCCCTCATCATGCAAGATTGGCTATTGCATGCGAAACTGCAGCAAGCAGCCTCACCGGCAGCAGCCACGACAGCCAGCTATGGGCTCGGGCAAGCCGCCGCACCCACCAGCCACACTGCAACTGCGCCACTTCATGCTGTGAGAGCCGCAGCCTGGCAGAGTCATTACATCGGCTTACGCAGGGACTCACGCGGTGACCGTGACACAGTCACGTTCTCGAGCTCGCCACCCCCTTCGTGCGATCCGTGGACCAGCCTCAAACGGGCGTCAGCAAGCGAGCGAGGCTGCCGACGCAGCGTGGGCTGCTGCGTATGACACTGCAGCTCGCAGCGGGTCCGCACTTCGACTGTCGTTCGCCGTCGCCCCGTCTGCGCCACACCTCCACGGACCAGGCGGCCAGCACCAGTCCACCAGCCGGGCCAAGGCCGGCAGGCGATCAAAGGACCGGCGGCGGCTTCGGAGGCTCTGAAGCAACGCGCGCAGCACGCGCGCAGCTCGCTTGCGCGCCGCGCAGGCGCCGCGTGGACGGCGCGGCGGCTCGAATTGCAGGGACATATGGCAGCTGTCCCCATGCTGTCCCGCACCAAAGAAGCGCAGTGCTCATGGCTTGCGGAGGGCGCTTGTCGTCGCACGCCAGTGCACCGCTGCTCCCAGTAGTAGCTTGCAAAGCCCTGTTGCAGTTGGTAGGGTCGAAGACGCGGAGGAAGCGCGCGTGGCAGAACGGTGCCCCCCCCCCTTGGCATGGAGAGGCTGGGATCGGCCGCACAGAGCTGCGCGACAATGCGGGTTGTGTCACTCGCCTGGCGTTCGCCAGTCGACAGGTCGGCGCTGGGGCGGCGCTACATCCTCCTAGAAGTTCCTAACGAGGCACTAAGGCACGCAGTACTCTGCAAAGCTGACCAGCGCACACAGAGTGTCCGCAGCCTTTTACTATAGTGTGCAAGCCGGTAGCGCGCTGAGAAGACTTCGGAGGGAGCTGATTCAACGCCGCCAAAAACTGTTTTCGGCTCCGCTTGGCTTCGATTTGCGCCCAGGCTCCAGCTTCGGCTTTGGCTTCGGCTGTCGTTGATGCACGCAGAGGTATCCGGGAGCATGGAGCGAAGCGCCACGTGGTGGCGGCGCGGAGATGCCGAGGCAAAAGTCGTCGAGCCGACCGACTGTATGGCGAAGGTTGCGATCCAGCTCCCCCCCTCCTACCGCTTGCGCAAGGCCGTGTCGTGCCGATCAAAGGCTAAGCTTTGTCCTAACTAATAAGCTTTCGCCTCGCCGTTCCATAGCTCGCTCATCATCTTTCCGGCCAAGGTGGATGTGAAGCGAAGCGGGGAGCGCATCCACAACCGAATTGCAAGCGAAGCGGGGAGCGCATCCAAAACCGAATTGCAAGCGAAGGAGGAACTGAAATCGTTGCAAAGAGGGGCGAAGGCAAGATGCTGGGCGATGAGAACCATGCGACCAGCATGAAGATGGATGACCTGGAGAGCTCGCCGGCGTCGACGAGCTCGAGCTCGGGCAACGTGGACCCGACGGCGAGTATGAATGAGGAGAAGAAGAAGACGCGCAAGGGCCTCAACGCCAAGAGCGATGGCACGCTGTCCAAGTCCGTGGTGGAGGACTACCGCGCGAACCAGTTTCGGCTGGCCTTTGTAACCTTTGCCGTGTTCACCTCGGCGGCGGCGTATGTCTTGATGCTCTTCATCGCCATGCCTCTCTCGATCCACATCCTCATCAACACGGAGCGCAAGGGCTGCGACCCGCAGGTGGACAATGACTGCTTCGCAGCGACGGATGAGTCCCAGAGCTACCTGACCATGGTGCTGACGCTGCTGCGCAGCATGAGTTTCCTCATGGGTTCCCTGGTGGGCGTGCTGAGCGACCGCTTCGGCCGCCGCCCGCTGCTCATCTTGGCGCTCCTGGGTTATGGTTCGACTGGGCTGGTCTTCCTCATCGGCTGGCAGGCCAGGGTGGTGGCGCTCTACGTGGTGGGCGGCATGCTGCTTGGCTCGTCGTCGCCCATCACGGCGCACGGCGTTGCTTACGTCTCGGACATGTCGCGGCCGGACCGGCTGGCGAGCAACATGGGCATCCTTCAGGGCTTCGGCTACTTCGTGGGCCTCCTCACGGGCGCAGTGATGAGTCTGGCCATCAGCGAGGCGACCAATGGCTCGATCGACACGAGCGACCCGAACCGGGACGCGATGGAGCCGTACAACCAGCTGTTCAACATCTCGTACAGCGTGGGCTTTGCATTCGCGGCAAGCGTGGCGCTGCTGGTGTTCTTCTTCCTGCCTGACTCGCTGCACAAGGAGGACCGCCTGCAGAAGATGGACTGGAAGCGCGCCAACCCGTTTGGCTTCTTGCCGCTCATCGCGCGCAACCGGTACCTGAGTTGCTTGTGGGGCAGCGCTGCGTGCGGCTGGATTGGCGTGGGCGCGGGTGAGGCCGTGACGAGCGGCTGGTGGCTGCGCCGCTACACGCAGTCGGACGTGAACGACTTCATCATCTTCACAGTGCTGCTGTGGCTGGCTTCGGCGCTTGGCGCGGCGCTCCTGACGCCCGTTCTGGTGAAGCTGCTTGGCATGAAGAAGGCCATCCACTTCACGTGCGTGGCGACCATCGCCGTGGGTCTTGCCTTTGCTTTCTCGACGGAGGTCAACGTGTCGTACTCTGCTGTTGCTATGTCTGCGCTGGCGTCTCCGGTGGTGCCCATGACGTACTCGGTCATCATGGGCCAAGTGTGGGCCAAGGAGAAGGGCGCCCTGGCGGGCGCGCTGCGCAGCTCTGAGGCGCTGTCCAAGATCGTCGGCATCACCCTCATGGGCAACATGTTTGCGCGCTACATTGCGACGACAACGCCGGACATCAGCTGCGTGCCACTCGACTACAGCTCCTCGAACCGCGCCAACACCTGCGAGTGCGGCGTCAACACCTGCCCGACGTACGACGCTCTCAACGCCTCGGGCCGTGTTTTCGACTTGGACTGGCCCTTCTTCTACGAGCCGTCCACCTGCACGCTGGGCGACCTGTCCCCGATCTGGGAGGGCAAGCCCAGCTCGCATGTTCCCTTCGAGATCCCGCAGCCCAACCCGATCGTGCCGCAGGCCTTTGTGGAGTCGGGCGCCGTGCCCCGCGACGACTCCTGCATGATGGGAGGCGGCAGCGTCCAGGGCGGCGACGTGCGCAACTTGGACCGCATGTGGTGCATCTCGGAGGCGTCCACGAGCGCAGAGTGGAATGCCGAGTATGGCTGCCCGGGCTTCGACTTCCTCCTGGTGCGCGAGGACATCGCGCTCCGCGAGAACACCGCCGCGTGCGAGGCCGACCTGGGCGCGACTGACTGCAATCAGACGCTCTTCACGCTCACCAGCGCTGACGCCGGCCTCTTCAACTACAACGAGGAGGAGTTCCCCACCATGCAGGAGATCTACAACAACGTCACGAGCGGCCTCGACGTGGCCTGCGCCGACTCCGGCACGGGCCGCATGAACCTCTGCTGGGGCAACGTGATCGGCGACTTCCCGGGCCTCTTCCCCTTCGTCTACTTCACCGTCATGGGCGTCTTGGGCTACATCTTCTTCATCGTCGCCGAGGTCTTCTTCATCAGCGACGACCGCGAGTACTGGCTCATGAAGGCTCCGCCCGCCGCCGCCGCCGCCGGGGCCGCCGCTGAGGCCACTGACGCGGACGAGGCCTCGCCTTCCCGCGCCGCCGTCCAGCCCAACAACGCCTAACTTACCCGTAAGTGAGCTCTTCTCCTGGCCTGTACTGTGCTGTGTGTTATTGATCGATCGAGCGTTGGCGCATGTCTGCAGTGCTCCTGCTCCTGCTCCGCAGCCGCCCCGGCCCGCCGGCCTGCTCGTCAGCGCAGGGCCACTCTTCTGTCGTCCGCTGGCCGGACCGGTCCGCCATGCGCACGAACCACACTGGTCCAGCATTCGCCGCCGCCCCGCTGGTGCTGCCTGGTATTGCGCAGATATTGCGCGGCATTCGCCCACGGCCGGTCCACCGAAGGCAGCGCAGGCGTCCACGGCGGGCAGGCAGCCGCGGCAGCCTGGCCCGGCCTCGCCTCGCCTCGCCTCGCCTCGCCTCGCCTCGCCTCGCCTCGCCTCGCCTCGCCTCGCCTCGCGGCTCGCGGCTCGCGCGCGGCGGCAGGCCCTGCCCAGGCGCGCCGCGCGTGCTCCGGCACGGGGCATCGACGCGCGGCAGATGCACGGCTTGCGGCGTGCCACCTGGCTGAGACGGAGGCGAGCCGGATGACAGTCAGTGAGACTCCGAGTCGGGCGGTCCCGCCCGCCCTGGCGGACCGGCGCACTTTGGGGGTGGGTCGGTGGGTAAGGAGCGCAAAAGGGCGGCGCGCCGGCGGCGCGTGCGTGCCTGCAGAGTTAGAGCGTGCGTGTACGGCCGATGACGCCGGGCGGCGCCGGGCTGCGGCTGCGCTGCGCTGCTCTGTGGCTGCTATTACGCGGCGGCGTCGCCCAAGGTGGCTCCGGGGCCCGCCCGAGCTGGCGAGGCTAACGCCGCGCCTAGAAGCCTCACTCTGTCACCGCCGCAGCGAGTCGAATATCCTCCCAGGTGCAGGCAACCGAAGCAACATGGTACCGGGGCGGCTTGTTCGAGGAACATGATTCACTATGGCATTGGCTCTAGGCCTAGGCCTGGAGAGGCCGGACGAGCCCGGGCTGCATGGGTGGGGGGGGGGCTTCGGCAAGCGTGCCCGGCTGCGCGGCTGCCGTCTTCCGTCATCGAATGTCGCTGGCGGCGCCCTGGTGGACTGGACGGTGCAGGATCCCTCGGACGGGAGCAATTGCACGCCCGGCTACGTCTTCTGGGCAGTGCGGCACTGTAGCGGTGACGGACAGTGGTAGATCCTCGCATCGGCGGATCTCAGGCCCGCATGCGAGCGTACGAGCAATTCGTTGGGCAGGCTGGCAGGTGGACTCGGACGCCCGGCCAGCCGGCTGCAGGCTGTCGGCAAACCTACAACTGACTTCCTTGGACGGTGCTCCGAGCGAGCCAGCTAGCCAACCACCCCAGGCACGATGCTGGGCGACGAGAAGAATGCGACGAGCATGAAGATGGACGACCTCGAGAGCTCGCCGGCCTCGGGCAACGTGAGCTCCTCGGCCAGCATGAGCGTGGAGACCAAGCAGTCGTCGCGCAAGGGCCTCAATGCCAAGAGCGACGGCACGCTGTCCAAGTCCGTGATTCAGGACTACCGCCGGAACCAGTACCAGCTGGCCTTTATCACCTTCGCGGTCTTCACCTCGGCGGCTGCCTATGTGCTCATGCTTTTCATCGCCATGCCGCTGTCGATCCACATCCTCATCAACACGGAGCGCAAGGGGTGCGACCCGCAGACGCAGAACGACTGCTTCGCCGCGACGGATGAGTCCCAGACCTTTTTGACCATGGTGCTGACGCTGCTCCGCACTATGAGCTTCCTCATGGGGTCCCTCGTCGGCGTGCTGAGTGACCGCTTTGGCCGCCGCCCGCTGCTCATCCTGGCGCTCCTGGGTTACGGCTCCACCGGCATGGTCTTCCTCATCGGCTGGCAGGCCAAGGTGGTGGCGCTTTACGTGGTGGGCGGCATGATGCTTGGCTCGTCGTCGCCCATCACGGCGCACGGTATCGCCTATGTCTCGGACATGTCGCGCCCGGACCGCCTGGCGGCCAACATGGGCTTCCTGCAGGGCTTTGGCTACTTCGTGGGCCTCCTCACGGGTGCCGTGATGAGTCTGGCCATCAGTGAGGCGACCAATGGCGCGATCGACACGAGCGACCCGGACCGTGACCGCATGGAGCCGTACAACAAGCTGTTCAACATCTCCTACAGCGTGGGCTTTGCATTCGCGGCGAGCGTGGCCCTGCTGGTGTTCTTCTTCCTGCCCGACTCGCTGCACAAGGACGACCGCCTGCAGAAGATGGACTGGAAGCGCGCCAACCCGTTTGGCTTCATCCCGCTCATCCTGCGCAACCGCTACCTGAGCTGCATTTGGATCTCGGCCATGTGCGGCTGGATCGGCGTGGGCGCAGGCGAGGCCGTCACGGGTGGCTGGTGGCTCCGCCGCTACACGCAGTCGGACGTCAACAACTTCATCATCTTCACAGTGCTGCTCTGGCTCACCTCGGCCGTGGGCGCCGCTGCCCTGACGCCCATCCTCGTCAAGCTGCTCGGCATGAAGAAGGCCATTCACGTTACGCTGGCCGCGACCATCGCCGTCGGCCTTGCCTTCGCCTTCGCCCAGACTGTCAACGTGTCCTACGCCGCCGTGGCCCTCTCTGCCGTCGCCTCGCCCGTGGTGCCCATGACCTACTCGGTCATCATGGGCCAGGTCGCTGCCAACGAGAAGGGCCGCCTGGCTGGCGCGCTGCGCAGCTCCGAGGCGCTGTCCAAGATCATCGGCATCACGCTCATGGGTAACATGTTCGCCCGCTACATCGCTCCAGACACCCCGGACATTAGCTGCGTGCCGCTCGACTACAGCTCCTCGAACCGCGCCAACACCTGCGAGTGCGGCGTCAACACCTGCCCGACATACGACGCCACCAACGCCTCGGGCCGTGTGCTCGACGCCGACTGGCCCTTCTTCTACGAGCCGTCCACCTGCTCGCTGGGCGACCTGTCCCCGATCTGGGAGGGCAAGCCCAGCTCGCACATCGCCTTCCAGAGCCCGCAGCCCAACCCGATCGTGCCCCAGGCCTTCATCGACAACGGTGACGTCACCCGCGATGGCTCCTGCAAGATGGGTGGTGGCAGCCAAGACGGCGGCGATACGCGTAACCTCGACCGCATGTGGTGCGTTAGCGAGTCTGCCACCAGCGCCGCCTGGAACACGGAGTACGGCTGCCCTGGCTTCGACTTCCGCCTGGTGCGCGAAGACATCCCGCTCTACGAGAACGCTGCCGCCTGCGAGGCCGACGTCAACGCGGCCGACTGCAACCAGACTCTCTTCACGCTCACAAGCTCCAACCCGGACATCTTCAACTACGATGAGGAGGACTTCCCCGAAATGTACGAGATCTACAACAACGTCACCACCGGCCAATCCGCCGCCTGCAAGGACTCCGGCGTCGGCGCCATGAACCTTTGCTGGGGCAACGTGATTGGCGATTTCCCGGGCCTCTTCCCCTTCCTCTACTTTACAGCGCTCGGCATTATCGCCTACATCTTCTTCGGTATCGCCGAGTACTTTTTTATCGACGACGACCGCGAGTACTGGCTCATGAAGGCGCCCCCCAGTGAGGCTTCGGGCAACGCTGCGGCTGCCACGGACTCGGACGACCCGACCAAGCCCTCGCCTGCTACTGTGCGCCCCAACAATGTCTAATTCCTCTCAGGCCTGCCAAGGCTTGCCCAGCACGTGCGAGCGTGGACAGCGAGCGTACAAGCAGGCAAGCAAGCAAGCAAGCAAGCAAGCAAAACATGCTATCATAGCCACCAGCCTTCTCGAGCAGTAAATCATTATTCACACCTTTCCCCCCCACCGCAAACTCTTCGATGTAGTTGCGCTTAGGAACGACGCGCGCGCGCATCAGCACCCGGCTTTTGCGAACCACGTGCGCAGCCCGGACACGAATTGTAAGACGTACTTGCTGGCTTCTGGGACGTTCGATCTCAGGCTCCCTGAGAGCAGTCAGTTGTGACGTTTGTGACCTGCCAGGACTTCAAGTTTAGCTCCTGGGGACAGCGAGTCACTGCAGGCATTGCACTGGTACCCAGGTTGGACCCGGGCCTCGACCCCATGGACCGTCAAACTTGACCTGGGACATGGGACTCGGCCCGGGCGCTCGTAGAACTACCATTTTCACACCGACTGCCAGTGCCACACCAAACCACATGCTCCTACCGACTTGACGGTCCTACTACCTCAAATTACAGCCAGGCAGCACCTTACTCCTTGTGCTGAAGGCCCGGGTGCACGGATAGATCAGAACCAGGATCTTCTAGCCGGCTCAAGCCGCTACACAAAGCCTGAGGCGTTTGTGGTGTGAAGGCCTGCAGACGGTTGTCGCGTCGTCCTGCACCGCTAGCATGTTGCACGACCACTTGATGCGCTCGGGCGGCCGTCCTCCTGCCTCGCACACAAAATCGGCAGCCTTGTTCAAGTTCAAGCTGCCGCCGGCGAGACACAGGTTCTGAGTGCCAGTCGCAGTCCTGCTGCCTGACCATATCTCTAGGACTGGCCTTGCATATGATCGCTGGCTGGCTGGCTGGCTGGCTGGCTGGCTGGCTGGCTGGCTGGCTGGCTGGCTGGAATGGGGGCACCAGGGCCCCGGGAGGCACTCACTGTCAGGTAGTCAGTTGTAAGGAGACGCGTCCGATTGCCGCACGTTGATGTTGCTGCTCGCCGCGGATCTTGCAGCAAAAGCCCCTGGCGCAAATCCCACCACTCCGAGTCCTCCTTCGAGTTGCAGACAAGTCCGCCACCATTTGGGGATCGTTGGCCCTGTCACACGGTCAGCTGCGCGTTCGCTAGAGGGACGCGGTCGATGCCACGTAGACGCTGCTGCAGTGCTCGCCGCAGGATCTTGCAACGGAAGCCCCTGGCGCAAAGCCCAGCACCTCCTGGCAGGCGTCACGACCCTGGAGCAGTCCGCCACCATTTGGGGATCGGCGCGCTGCCCGCGACCAGACCTGGTGCCTTGGGCACAGTGGCTGGCCTGGGCCCAGCAGCTGTCAGGGGTCGTCCCGGCAGGCCCCGACAGGGCAGCTTTATGGGACGTGCCGGGCCAGCACGCGCACGGCACGGGGGACCGGACGGTCCAGAGGCGGCGCGCGCCAGCGCAAATGGCAGAGCCGCCGTCCCTGCGGCGGCGCGGCGGCGGCGCTGCGATCCCAAAGTCGCGCGCGCGTCAGCAGCGGGACCAGCCTGAGGACGGGAGCTGCTGGCTGCTGGCCCATGCCATGTAGTAGTAGTGGTACGTCACGGTGCAGCTGCCGGAGAGCGGGGCGAGGGGCGCCTCCCGCCGCCTTCGGAGTCCGGCCGCCTCCGGCCGCCTCCCTCGCGCTCGCGCGTTCGCTCCTGCTTTGGCACATCATGGCAACGGGGACGAAGTTCGACCTGAGAACCGTCAATGCGCAGAGGCACCCGGTCCTGCCTAACAGCGTGGGGCCGGAGGGGTGGGGGTTTCTTCAACCTGTTCGGATCGGAGACCGTCGCCAGTCCGAGGCCCCGGTCCTGCGACGTACCTGATCCAGCATGCTCCGTGGCGCGGTGTCAGCGTGACCCTGGCTGGCACGGCGGTACGAGCTTTGGAGCGGCGACCAGACCTTGCCCAGCTCCCTCCTTGGCACTGCACTCCAACGAACTCCTAGGGAGAGAAAGCTGGACTGTTTTCAAGTTCACGGTTGTCCGTAAGGTTGTCCGTGCGGTCCTTGGTACCCGGCACGGCATGCAACAGGGCTCGGTAAACCTGCAACTCGTCTGCGCGCGCACAAGGGTCGCAGGTGCAGGGTACAGGCAAGATGCTGGGCGACGAGAAACATGCGACGAGCATGAAGATGGAAGACCTGGAGGACTCGCCGGCGTCGTCGAGCATGGACAACGTGCGCAGCGCCAGCAGCACCGGTGCCGGGAGCGGCGATGGTGGCGAGGGCGACAAGTCGACCAAGAAGGCGAAGCTCAACCTGAAGAGCGATGGCACGCTGTCCAAGTCGGTCGTGCAGGACTACAGGAAGAACCAGTTCCAGCTGGCCTTTGTGACCTTTGCTGTCTTCACCTCCGCCGCCGCCTATGTGCTCATGCTCTTTATCGCCATGCCGCTGTCGATCCACATCCTCATCAACACGGAGCGCAAGGGGTGCGACCCCCAAGTCGAAAAGGACTGCTTCGCGGCGACGGATGAGTCCCAGACCTTCCTGACCATGGTGCTGACGCTGCTGCGAACCATGAGCTTCCTCATGGGCTCCCTGGTGGGCGTGCTGAGCGACCGCTTCGGCCGCCGCCCGCTGCTCATCCTGGCGCTCCTGGGCTACGGTTCCACGGGCATGGTCTTCCTCATCGGCTGGCAGGCCAAGGTGGTGGCGCTCTACGTGGTAGGTGGCATGCTGCTCGGCTCGTCGTCGCCCATTACGGCGCACGGCATCGCCTACGTCTCGGACATGTCGCGGCCGGACCGCCTCGCCAGCAACATGGGCATCCTGCAGGGCTTTGGGTACTTTGTGGGCCTCCTCATGGGTGCTGTCATGAGCCTGGCCATCAGCGAGAGCACGAGCGACGTGATCGACGAGAATGACCCAAACGCGAACAAGCTTGAGCCATACAACAAGCTGTTCAACATCTCGTACAGCGTGGGCTTTGCGTTCGCGGCGAGCGTCGCGTTGCTGGTCTTCTTCTTTCTGCCCGAGTCGCTGCACAAGGACGAGCGGCTCAAGAAGATGGACTGGAAGCGCGCCAACCCGTTCGGTTTCATTTCGCTCATCACGCGCAACCGGTATCTGAGCGCTCTCTGGGGCAGCGCCATGTGCGGCTGGATCTCGGTGGGTGGCGGTGAGGCCATCACGGGCGGCTGGTGGCTGCGCCGGTACATGCAGACGAACGTGAACGTCTTCATCGTCTTCATCGTCATGCTCTGGCTATCCTCGGCCGTGGGCGCTGCCTTCTTCACGCCCATCCTCGTCAAGCTCATGGGCATGAAGAAGGCCATCCATCTGACGTACGTGGCCACCATCTGTGTGGGCCTTGCCTTCGCCTTCGCGCCGACCGTGAATGGGTCTTACGCCGCGGTCGGCTTGTCAGCGCTGGCATCGCCCGTAGTGCCCTTGCAGTACTCCATCATCATGGGCCAGGTCTGGGCGACGGAGAAGGGCGCCCTGGCCGGCGCGCTGCGCAGCTCCGAAGCGCTCTCCAAGATTATCGGCATCACGCTCATGGGCAACACCTTTGCGCTCTACATTGCGCCCCGGACCCCGGACATCAGCTGTGTGCCCCTCGACTACGGCGTCACGTCCAAGGCCAACACGTGCGAGTGCGGCGTCGAGACGTGCCCGACGTACGACGCCACCAACGCGTCGGGACGTGTTCTGAGCGCGGACTGGCCCTTCTACTACCAGCCCTCCAAGTGCTCACTGGGCGACCTCTCGTCGATCTGGTTCGGCAAGCCCAGCCTCTTCATTCAGGCCGAGAGCCCTCAGCCCAACCCGATCGTGCCGCAGGCCTTCATCGACGACGGCCTCGTCACACGCGATGACACCTGCCTGCACGGCGGCGGCAGCAAGCAGGGCGGCGACACCTTCAATCTGGACCGCGCCTGGTGCGTCACCGAGGGCGTCAGCGCTGTATGGAACGCCGAGTACGGCTGCCCGGGCTTCGACTTCCTCATGGTGCAGGATGACATCCCGCTCTACGAGAACGCTGCTGCCTGCGAGGCGGACGTTAATGCGGCCGAGTGCAACCAGACCCTCTTCACGCTGACCAGCTCCAACCCAGACATCTTCAACTATGACGAGACCGAGTTCCCGGATATGTACGAGATCTACGTAAACGTCACCGAGGGCCAGGCGGCTGCGTGCAAGGACTCGGGCACCGGCGCCATGAACCTCTGCTGGAATGGCGTCATCGGCGACTTCCCCGGCCTCTTCCCCTTTGTCTCCACCGCCATGCTCGGCATCATTGGCTATCTCTTCTTTATCACCGCCGAGACCCTCTTCATCAACGACGACCGCGAGTACTGGCTCATGAAGAAGGCACCGGAGCCTGCCAACGAGGAGCCGGCCAGCACGTCGCCCGCGTCCGTGCTGCCCAAATAAGTAAAGTAAGGCGATAAGATCAGCAACATCTTGCGTTTTGAGTTCACGTTGCTGTCCGCAGGCACGCGCTCACACGCTCACGTGCGTGGCGATCACAAACGAAGGGGGAGACAGGCAGAGAGACAGGCAGAGAGAGAGAAAAAGAGCAGAGAGAGAGAGAGAGAAAAAGAGGGAGCGAAAGCAGCGAGAGCGCGCGAGCGACGATAAGATCAGCAACATCTTGCGTTTTGAGTTCACGTTGCTGTCCGCAGGCACGCACGTGCGTGGTGATCACAAACGAAGAGGGAGAGAGGCAGAGAGACAGGCAGAGAGAGAGAAAAAGAGCAGAGAGAGAGAGAGAGAGAAAAAGAGGGAGCGAAAGCAGCGAGAGCGCGCGAGCGAGAGCGCGTTGCGCGTGCACGAGGGAGCAAATAGTCTTTGTACAGCTCCACGCAGTAGAATGCGAACAACTTCATCAACCCCACAGTCGCGCACGTCGGATCCGATGAGGAGAGCCTGAGCTGCGTGCCGTTCGAGTGCAGCATCACGAGCGCCGGCTCGGCGTTCGTCTAGAAGCCATCCGCTCGGCGAGCTCATGCCCTTCGGGTACGACAAGCCGAGCGCGTACGTGGTTGTCGAGAGCCCGCAGCCGCCCAGATCGCCCTGCAGCCCTTCAGCGATGGATGCCTCGTCACCCGCGACGGCATCTGCATATGAGCGAGGCCAGCAGGAAATGCGGCGGTCCGCGCAACCAGCGGGCAGTGGTGCATCAGGGAGATCGCCACCGACACCATCCGGAACACAGAATAAGCTATCACTGCCCCGGCTTCGATTTACCCCTCGTGCGCGACGACATCCCGCTTTACCGAGGACGTCGTAACCGGCTGCGAGGCGACCATTTCGCGCTGCATCTTGCAGCCAGACTCTCTTTGCCGGGACGAGCTCCTTTCAAGCTCCGCATGGCCTTCGTCGCGACCATCGATGCGCTTGCAATCCGGACGCTAGCTAGTAGCCCGCCCCAAGCGCTTGGACGTGAGTCCCTTTGCGCCCCAAACGTCCCGACCTCGCCGCTGCCGCCGGCGCCGGCGCCACTGCCCCGCCGTGGCCCGCGCCACGCCACCGGCCGCGGCCAGCGACGTGTTCAACAACTTGAAGTTCTGCCTGTGCGACTACCAGCCAGGCGCCGCGCGCTGTCCCCTCGGGCAAGCCGAAGCCGAGTGACAGGCCTAGGAGGCCCTCCAGCTCCCAGGGGACGATGACGGCGCGTCCCGGGACCTGGCGGCGGCGTCCCCTCGCGGCGGCGGCGGCGGCGCGGCGCGAGGCGGCGGGCGCGCGGCGCGGCTCCGGAGCCTAGCCTGAGGCCCGCCCGGGCGCGGGTTCGCGGCGGGCCGCGGCCCTCGTCGAGAGGCTCTTGTCAGACCCGCCCCCGGGGCGGCCGGGCGCGGCGGAACGGCCCGGTCCGCCGCCCTGGCGGACTGGCCGGAATGGGTCTCGGGCCCGCCGCCGGCGCGCACTGCCTGCCGGGCCATCATGGGAGGATCTCGCTCGCACAGGTGAACGCCCCGCCCCGTTGGCGTGACGCTCTGGCGCTCGCCGGGTCGCACGCCGTGCACGTTGGCGCGGACGCTCGGCGCCGAGCCCGGGGAGCCCCGCGCGCCGCCGCTGTCGGACGGGCGCGGAAGCGCGCTGGCAGGGCGGCGCTGCGCGGCGCGCCGGGCTGGCGGCGCGAGGCTGGGCACCAGATGCGCGCGCCTGCTTGCGGGTGGCCCGCGTGGGTGGCCGCGGTGGTCCCGGTGTCTGTGATCATGATGAGACAGGCTGTGCCGCTGGCCGCGCATTATTCCAAAGCCCGCAGTGTGGGTGTGCGCCGGCGTGCACCAGCAGCGCCGGGGTCGTACGTACTACGCACTGCAGTGCGCAGAGCGACCTGCCGCGGCGGCATGAATGTGCGGATGGATGCAACTTCGTCATCCTCTGGCGCATTGGCGGTCCGTGCGGCCGTCCGTGCGGCCGCTGGCGAGGGGGGCGAAGTCGGGACGCAGCGCGCGTGCGGCGGTGCTGCTGCTGAGCCGGCCGCAGCCGCATCCAGGCCGGGCAGAGACCTCACTGCACGAGGAAAGGCTGTGGTTGCAACTGGCAGTAGCCTCCGCAGTCGCCATGCGATGGCGCTGCGTCAGATGACCGGAGACGGATGCGAATCAGATCGTCGTGCCGCTGCGCTTGCACGGCAGTAGCTTGCTCCGTGACCGTTCCGCCGCTCCGTTGCAGTGCGCCGGCAGCGGCTCCGCTCTGGCCACGACTGGCCGTGGCTGGCCGGCCTCGGCACGCTGCGAGGCGAGTGATTGCCCGGCGGCGGCTGGCTTCTGGGCCGCCTGCAGTTGCTACCTAGCGAGCGAGCGAGCTGCGAGCGAGGCTCGTGGCCCAACGCAACCGCTGCCGCGTCCCAAACTGCGCCTGCAGTCTGCAGAGCCTGCTGCAGTGCAGTGCAGTGCAGTGCAGTGCAGTGCGCGAGCGCAAAGGCCGTACCGCTCTTGGAGCGTGGTGGACCGGCCGGCGCAGGATCTGCTCGGCGAGCGACTCTCGAAAGGTGTCGCCGGTGCAGTTGCGCGCGTGGCCGTCTTCAAGAGCGAGCTATAGCTTATAGCTTATAGAAGTCTTGCGCACGGGTCCAGGGAAAGCGAGCCGGGCGCATGACCGCCCTTGGCAACCTGTCGGACGGGACGAGCTAGCTCCGAGTCCCTGCTCCCACCCACTGCAGGCGGCCGGCACACTGCATGCCCAGTGCGCGAGCGGACGAGGAGACGACACGAGTGGCAGGCAGCAGCAGAACTGAAACCGGAGAAGCCTGAGACCGGGGCCGAACGAACAAGAAGGGAGCGAGTGAACGACCGACCGGCAAGATGCTGGGCGACGAGAAGAATGCGACGAGCATGAAGATGGACGACCTGGAAAGCTCGCCGGCGTCGACGAACTCGACGAGCGGGGCCGCGAGCAAGGAGGGCGGCAAGAAGGAGTACCAGAAGAACGATGGTACCCTGTCCAAGTCGGTGGTGCAGGACTACAAGAAGAACCAGTTCCAGCTGGCCTTCGTGACCTTCGCTGTGCTCACCTCGGCTGCCGCCTATGTGCTCATGCTCTTCATCGCCATGCCGCTGTCCATCCATATTCTCATCAACACGGAGCGCAAGGGCTGCGACCCGCAGATTGACAGCGACTGCTTTGCCGCCACCGATGAGTCCCAGACGTACCTGACCATGGTGCTGACCCTGCTGCGCTCGATGAGTTTCCTCATGGGTTCGTTCGTGGGCGTTTTGAGCGATCGCTATGGCCGCCGGCCGCTGCTCATCCTGGCGCTTCTCGGCTACGGCACCACCGGCCTGGTCTTCCTCATTGGCTGGCAGTCGCGCGTCGTGGCGCTCTACGTGGTCGGCGGCATGCTGCTGGGTTCGTCGTCGCCCATTACGGCGCACGGCATCGCCTACGTCTCGGACATGTCGCGGCCGGACCGCCTCGCCAGCAACATGGGCGTCCTGCAGGGCTTCGGCTATTTTGTTGGCCTCCTCATGGGCGCTGTCATGAGTCTGGCCATCAGCGAGTCCACGCGCGGCGCCGCCGATCCGAATGACCCGACCAGTGACAAGCTGGAGCCGTACAACAAGCTCTTCAACATCTCCTACAGTGTGGGTTTTGCTTTTGCGGCCTCCGTGGCGCTTCTGGTCTACTTTTTCCTGCCCGAGTCGCTGCACCAGGACGAGCGCCTCAAGAAGCTCGACTGGAAGCGCGCCAACCCGTTTGGCTTCTTGCCGCTCATCTCGCGCAACCGCTACCTGTCCTGCCTCTGGGGCAGCGCGGCTTGCGGTTGGATTGCGGTTGGTGCTGGCGAGTCCGTGACGGGCGGCTGGTGGCTGCGTCGCTTCACGCAGTCCAACGTCAACAACTTCATCATCTTCACCGTGCTGCTCTGGCTCGCCTCTGCTATTGGCGCAGCCTTCTTCACGCCAATCCTCGTCAAGCTGCTCGGCATGAAGAAGGCCATTCACCTCACGCTCACCGCCACCATCATCGTCGGTATCGCCTTTGCCTTTTCCCCCACCGTCAACATCTCGTACGCCGCCGTCGGCATGTCCGCACTCGCCTCGCCTGTTGTCCCGCTCAAGTACTCGCTCATCATGGGCCAGGTCTGGGCCACGGAGAAGGGCGCGCTGGCCGGCGCACTCCGCAGCTCTGAGGCACTCTCCAAGATTGTCGGTATCTCGCTCATGGGCAACATGTTCGCGCGCTTCATCGCACCCCGCACCCCGGACGTCAGCTGCATCCCCCTCGACTACAGCTCGTCCAACAAAGCCAACACGTGCGAGTGCGGTGTCAACACTTGTCCGACCTACGACGCCACCAATGCTTCGGGCCGCGTGCTCGACGCCGACTGGCCCTTCTTCTACGAACCCTCCAAGTGCACGCTCGGCGATCTGTCGCCCATCTGGTTTGGCAAGCCCAGCGCCCACACGCCGTTCGAGAGCCCGCAGCCCAACCCGATTGTCCCGCAGTCCTTTATTGACAGCGGCACGGTCACCCGCGACGATACCTGCAAGATGGGCGGTGGCAGCAGGCAGGGCGGCGACACGCGGAACATCGACCGCCAGTGGTGCATCACCGAGGCTGCCCCGAGCCCCGCCTGGAACTCCGCGTACGGCTGCCCGGGCTTCGACTTTCGCCTAGTGCGCGACGATATCCCGCTTTACGAGAACGTCGCAGCTTGCGAGGCCGACATCAACGGCGCTGACTGCAACCAGACGCTCCTCGCCGAGACCAACGCCAACGCTGACCTCTTCAACTACAACGAGGAGGAGTTCCCCACCATGTTTGAGATCTACACCAACGTCACCAACGGCGACGCCGCTGCCTGTGCTGACTCGGGCGTCGCCCCCATGAACCTCTGCTGGAACAATGTCATCGGCGACTTCCCCGGCCTCTTCCCTTTCATCTACTTCTCCGTCCTCGGCATCCTCGCCTACATCTTCTTCATCGTTGCGGAGGTCTTCTACATTGGCGATGACCGCGAGTACTGGCTGATGAAGAAGGCCCCTCCGGCGGCGGAGGAGAACGCCGACGAAGGCGCACCTTCCCCGGGCGCCGTGCGCCCCAACAACGCCTAAGATTTCCAAGTAAAAAAGGCCTCGAGCCCTGTACCGTACCACCAAGTTCGAAAAGAAGACGACTCAAACATTTTCATTCTACTGGTATCGAAACGACGAGATTGGGGAGCGATGCTTTCGCCATTGAATTGGAGATGCATGAGCGAGTGCCCGCGTGAGGTAGCCGGTACCTCATGAGAGACCGGGCTTGCTTGCGAGCTGACAGTGAGTGCATCGTCATGAAGAAGAGAGCGAGAGAGTCAGAGCGTACCGCTTTGGATTCAGTGCATGTTCAAGTTTGTGAGCTGTGATGACGCGCTGTAGTGCATTGCCCAAGAATGGATGACGCGTTGCAGGTGGTCACAACGGGAGGAGCGGAGGTACAAGAGTCGGCAACAAGACAAAGCCTGAGCGACGTGCGGTGCAGCGGGCGAATCCGGGCCGAGGTGCCGCTGCGCAGCTTGATATTCCTTCCTGCAGTAGCTTGCCGCCGGCACATGGTGGCCAGCTTTGCGAACAAGCCGCCCACCACGCCAGCTGACCTTGCGTGCGCCTTATCCGCGCCCTTTGCATTGTTCACCAGCCTTGCTCGCTGGCTTGCCACCGCAGGGGCTTGCCAATGGCGCGCTGGCCTCTTGTCACCCTTGCAGCTGCAGGACTCGTGGTGCCTTGCATGTGCCGGCCAAGCTGAACCCCTGGAGAACACGCTTCGGGAATCAAATGGCTCGACTGCACGGACTGCACGGGATCAAGTCTCACTCGCCAAAAGTCTCGACGTTGCGACAAACGTCGCCGCAAGCTGAATCGCCTTGAGAATTCTGGTCTGCACTCCTGGCAAGCGCGGGCAACTCGCTGAGAGCGAGCGACACGCCGGTTCCACAAGCTCACGCAAAGGTCAAACAGAGCCGGACACCTGCCGCCTTGTTCAAGTTCAAGTCGCTGCGCAAGCACGTCAGCCCAGCAAGCGGCATCAGCGGCATCGACAGTGGTACCCCTCCGCCGCGTCACCCCTCAGCTCCTGAACCCACGCATCCCGCTCCGCTCCGCTTCCCTGCCCACGTCACTGCAGTCCTCGGCGCGCGCGCTGCGCCTCCTAAGTTACCCGCGCTGCGCGTGTGCCTCCTCCGCGGCGCCCGGCCTCCCCGGCGCCTGCTCCGAGTCCGCGAGCCTGCACTGCAGCGCCGCGCCATACTAGTACAGCTCACAGGCTCGGCTCTCAGGCTCCGCCCCGCCGGACCGGGACCGGCCGGCCTGGCCTCGCCGCGCGTGCCACGGTGCGCGCCGCGCCCCCTGCAGTGGTCGGCCGCCGGCCGCCGGACTCAGCCTCGGAGCGCCCCCCCCTGCTGGGCGCGGCCGGTCTGCGCGCCGCTCGCGCGGGCCCGCAGCGGGCGGAGCCCCCGGGACCTGCGCCGCCGCCGGTGCGGATCCCGCCGCGCGCGCAAGCCAGGCTTCGCCCAGCCAGCCGGCCAGCCAGCCCCCGCGGCGCGGCCCGCCGCCCGCACGCGCCCGCCGCCCGGCCGCGGCCGGCGGGCGGCGCAGCGCCGGCCGCGCGCGCTGCCGCCTCCGGCCGCTCGACGTCGCGCGTGCGTCGCAGCGGCGCGGCTCGGGCGCGCACGCCGCCGCCGGGCTTCTCGCACCGCCTGGCACCGCCTGCCGCCGCAGCTCGTTCCGGTTCGTCCTCGTCGTTCGAGCACGCGGCGGCGCTGCGGCGTGACTTCAGTTGCCGCCACGACTCGGACTCGGAGGCGGCTAGCCAGCGGCGGGCGGGCCCGGCCAGCGCTGCGAGTCAGGCTGACCGTGACGACGATCTGGCCGCAGGTGGCTTCGTTCGCTTGGGCTCCGAGGCCAAGCGCAGCGCGACTTGGTTGCCGTGCCGGGCCTGGACCGGCCAGCGCCGAGTCGCCGGTGGCGGCTCGCTCGGACGGCGGCGCCCGGTCCAAGTCGCCCCCTTCTTGCAGTGGCCTGGCAGGCAGGCACCCACTCAAGTTCACTTGAACTTGCGCGATTCTTTCGAAAGGGCCTTTGGAGTCATTGACTGTTGAGTAACTACTTGGTACATGGGTTGTTGGGACATGAATTGGGGCCCGACTTGGAGCAAGGGCTGGTTCGGAGTCGGTATCGAAGCGAGAGCACGCGCGTACCCGCCAGTCCGCCAGGTCGGGCCCCTGCGCCTGACGCGGCGCTGACCCGGCTGGGGTCGCTGGACGAACTTGAACTCTGCGTCTTGTTCTACTACTAGTAGGCCTAGGCCTGCCTACTACACTGGCACTTCGAGTGGAGGCTCGAGCTTAATGCTGGTCCAAGATCTTGCACCGCTGGAGCGGCATCTGTACCGGCCAGCGTTGGTTGAAAGCTAGGGGCCGGGTCGGGTCCGCCGCTAAAGTCTCAGGATGGCGCTTTACCATGGCCGGGCCCACAACTCGGAACGTGCAGGGCAGCCAGCAGACGCCGCGCGTGCAACTTGGACCGGCGGCGATGAATTTCAACTCAACGATAAGCTTAGGCCTAGCGGCTCACGAGGAAATTGACTTGAGCTGGCTCAAGCGAGCGAGCGAGCAAGCAAGCAACTCGGAGCGAGCAAATCTTCAACGCCGAAGAGGCTGCAGGCAGGAATCCTGCTCAGCTTTACCGCAGAGAGTACCTGCGTAGCTACTAGCGAGGCAAGCGAAGATGATCGGGAGCGGCGACACGCCGATCGAGAAGCAGGAGGACGGCCCGACGCCGGCGGCGCCCGTGTCGGCGGAGGAGGATGACCTGCGCACGTCCATGCAGCAGATGAACTCGTCGTCGACGGGCGTCCAGCAGACCAAGAGCGTGAAGAATGACGGCAAGCTGAGCAAGTCGATGGTGCAGAACTTCAAGCAGCAGCAGCTGCAGGCATGCCTGGCGGCCTTTTGCACGTACACGGCGGGCGCCTCGTACATTCTGATGCTCTTCATCGCCATGCCGCTGTCGATCCACCTGCTGGTGAACATGAAGAACCAAGGGTGCGACCCGGAGGTGCAGGACGACTGCTTCGCGCCGACGGACGAGTCGCAGCGCATGCTGACGCTGACGCTGTCCCTGCTGCGCACCATGACCTTTCTCTTTGGCTCGCTGCTGGGCACGCTGAGCGATCGCTGGGGCCGGCGGCCGCTGCTGGTGGCCGCACTGACGGGCTACTCGACGACCGGGCTGCTGTTCACGATCGGGTGGAACACGGAGCTGCTGGCACTCTTCGTCCTGGGCGCCATGGTGCTCGGCGCGTCCTCGCCAGTGACGCCGCACGGCATCGCGTACGTGTCGGACATCTCGCGGCCGGACCGTCTGGCCACCAACATGGGCATTCTGCAGGGCTGCGGCTACTTTATGGGCCTGCTCTCGGGCGCGCTGCTGAGTCTGCTCATCTCGGAGTCGACGCGCGGCAAGGCGGACGAGAACGTGGGCGCGGCGCTGGACCCGTACAACAAGCTCTTCAACATCTCGTACCTCTTCGGCTTTGCGTTTGCCGGCACCGTGGCCGTGACCATGTTCTTCAAGCTGCCTGAGTCGCTGCACGTGGACGAGCGCATCAAGCGGATCGACTGGAAGCGCGCCAACCCGTTTGGTTTCGTTGCGCTCATCGGCCAGAACCGGTACCTTGCCTGGCTCTGGGCCAGCGCCGCCTTCGCGTGGATGGCCGTGGGCGGCCTCGAGGCCGTCACGGGCGGCTGGTGGCTGCGCCGCTTCATGCAGACGGACGTCAACGTCTTCATCATCTTCATCGTGATGGTCTGGCTCGCCTCGGCCTTTGGCGCCGCGCTGCTCACGCCGCTGCTCGTGCGCCTGATCGGCCTCAAGGGCGCCATCCACTTTAGCATGATCTGGACCATCCTCGTCGGCTTTGGCTTCGCCTTCGCGCCCACGGCTAACCTCTCCTACCTCGCCGTCGGCATGTCCTTCTTCGCCGCGCCCGTTGTGCCGACCGAGCTCGCGCTCATCGTCGGCCAGGTCCCCGCCACGCAAAAGGGCACGCTGGCCGGCGCACTGCGCTCCTCTGAGGCCTTCTCCAAGCTCATTGGCATCGTGCTCTTCGGCAACACCTTCGCTTCGTACATCGCGCCTTTTGTTCCGGACGTCTCGTGCGTGCCCCTGGACTACAGCTCCTCCAACGCCGTCAACACCTGCGAGTGCGGCGTCTCCACCTGCCCCACCTACGATCCGACCAACTCCTCGGGCCGCATCCCCAGCGAGGCCTGGCCCTTTTACTACGAGGCGGCCAAGTGCTCGCTCGGCCAGCTCAGCCCCATGTGGCAGGGCAAGCCTTCCAAGTTCATCGAGTTCCGCAGCCCGGAGCCCAACCCGATCGTGCCGCAGTCCTTCATTGACGACGGCCTCGTCACTCGCGACGACACCTGCCAGGGCGGCGGCGGCGTTGGCCCCTCCATCACCCTTGAGGTGGAGCGCGAGTGGTGCGTGTCCACCGAGGCCCTCACCTCGCGCCTCGGCGCGGCCGGCGCCGCCAAGTTCAATGCTGACTTCGGCTGCCCCGGCTTTGACTTCCTCACCTACGAGTCGGACCTCAACACTCGCAACAACAACGCCGCTTGCGAGGCCGACGCCAACGCCGACGACTGCGACCCGACCCTCCTCAACAACACGCTCGTCTACTCGGACCAGGAGTTTGCGCTCTTCTCTGGCATTTACACCAACATCACCAACGATGAGGACGTTGCCTGCCCCGAGCTCGGCACCGCCGAGCTCAACCTTTGCTGGGAGGGCGTCATCGCCGACTTTCCCGGTCTCTTTCCCATGCTCTACATGAGCGGCCTCGGCCTCCTCTCCTACCTCGCCTTTATCATTGCCGAGGTCTTTTACAAGCATGAGGACCGCGAGTTCTGGCTCCACAAGGAGACCCCCAAGCAGGCCGACAACGACGATGACGGCAACCGCGCCTCTGTGGGCCCCACCGTCTGATGGGTTTGAGCGACATCTGTCCATCCACATGGCACCATTCGGTAATCTAATACGTAATGCAAAGAATCATCAACGTCAAGCAGTGATTTGAGACTCAGACACACTCAGACACACACAAGAAGTCTGGACGCAAAGCTATTGCTCGCGCATGATGACATGGCACAGCAGCACATGCTTGTACACTGCTGTCCCCACCCCTGCGGACGCGACTTGCCTCCCGCAGAGCGTCATCACTCACGTGTGAACTTGCTTGTGAGGACGAAAGAGAATTCTCCAGCCAGCCAGCCAGCCGGCCCGCTGGCTAGCGATCGCACTTTGCGAACCAGGGCTTGTTGGCCAGGGCACGTGGCGCGTGCATCTGGCCACTGGGACGTTACTGTGACTGCCACTGGCTCCTACTGTGTGGTGCTGTGAGCACTCACCCACGGGCACTCTCTAGAGGGCTAGCTAGCTCTAGTAGCCACGCTGCCCAGGTTCACTTGTTGACCCAGGGCTTCACGCGGCCTGCAAGGAAGCGCTTCGCCCACGGGCCACGGCAGCACCGCCTGGGACGGCAGCAGCCTGGCCAGCCAAGATCGCCTGCCAGCCAGCTGCTCGCTCTAGCTAGCTCGCCGCCAGGCCAGCCGGCCAGCAAGCAAGCAGCCTGCCAGTGGCAGCCGCATCCAAATCCTCGCATCCGTGGCCACTGGCCAGCCTCAGTGCCGGCGCATTCTGGAGCCGCCGCATCCTTCGTTCGATCGATCGATGCCGCCGATCGATCAGGCAGGTCCCTGGAGTCAAGACTCCGCTTGGCTGCGCTCGCTCCGCTCTTGCCGCCTCCGCCGGGGTTTCTGGCAGGTGTTGCGACGAGCGTCGCGAGCACGCCCGAGCCCGACTCGGACTCGGAGGCAGCGCCGCTGCTGTCGCACACGCAGGCATGGCAGCGCAGCCAGCTGAGCCGGCGCCTCGGTCAGTCCGGCCGAGCGCGCCTGCACCAGCCGGGCGTGTCTTGCGACGCATCACCTACGGCGCCGCGCAAGTTCAAGTTCATGCAGGGGACGCGATTCATCGTCCGTGGCGCCGTCCCGATAGCGGATTCGACGGCCTGCAACCGCGCCCGGTAGGCGTTTCGGCGAGGGCAAGCCTGCCTTGGCTCCGCTGCTCACGCGCCTCGATCGGCCTCCGCTTCGAGTCCGCAGCGGCCGCGCGCTGCAGGCAGGCCGGCCGGCAGGCAGGCAGGCAGGCAGGCCGGCAGGCAGGCAGGCTGCCTAGGTGGGAGCGGACTCGCATCGGCGCGGCGCAGCGCCTCGTCGCGAGCTGCTCGCTTTGATTGACAGTGAACTCGCGTAGTTCGCGGCACGAGACAAGACGAGTTCAAGGCCGCCACCGCGCGCCGCCGCGAGAAGCTGCAGCTCGCAGTGCGGGCCCCACAGGCGGCGTCCTACCCGCGACTCGCGCGCCGCCCCCTTCCCACTCGAGCAACTTCGTCTGACTCTCTCTCTCTCAGGCGCTCCCCTTCAAGTTCTCGCTCGCTCGTGCTCTCGCCCTCGCGCGCTTGGCGCCCTCGCGCGCTTGGCGCCCTCGCTCTCGCTCCCGCTGCTCGGCCGCGCGCGCGGCCCGGCGGCGCGCGGCAGGCAGCGGGCAGGCGGGCAGGCAGGCAGGCAGGGCCCGGCGGGTCCGCCCAGGGCAGCGCGCAGGCGCGGCGGCTGGACCCGACGCTGCGTCGGCACGCGTGCCACCGCCAGCGCGCCGGGCAGGCCAGGCGCCAGGCGGGGTCTCGCAGACGCCGCCCGGCGCGCGGCGCGCCTCGCCTGGGCCTGCGGCAGCCTGCCCACCCACGCCCGGGCTTGGCGGCGAGCGCTCGCGGGACCTGGGTGAGCGCCCGCCCTGGCTTGGTTGGCTTGGCTTCGCAGTTAGCCAGCCAGCGTGCATTCCAATTCACGCGCGATCCAGAGTCCGGTCCTGCGCCGACCATCGCATCGCTCGCGACGCGGCGGCGAGGGGCGTTGCAGCGTCATGCCTTCGTGGCCTGCCTCGCGTGAAGCCAGCCTTCCTCGCTCGGCCGCGTGGCGAGGCGAGGCGTGGCTTGCGTGCGTGCGTGCGTCCGTCCGTGCGTGCGTGCGTGCGTGCGCCAGCAGGTGGCGGCGGCGGGAAGGGGGGCTGGGTTAGCGGAAGAGGGCTTGGCTTGGAGCTTTTTGGCTAGTTACTAGAACCTCCGCTCGCTCCGCTCCGAGGCCGGCGCGGTCGGGGCTCGCGCCGCGACGCGAGGACGTTGTCGCTGCGCTGCGCTGCGCTGCGCTGCGCTGCGCCTCCGACCGGCGGGTCCAGGACGCGGGCGGGAGCGTATCCACCTCCACTGGCAGGAGGGTTTGCAGAGGTCGCGTGGACGCTGCAACCAACCAGGCTCTGCTACTTGCTAATCAGATTAGCGAATAGGACGCAGCAGGCTGGTCGGTCGGTTCCAAGGCCACACCCAGCATAGCCTGGGGGCCTGCAGGATTTGGCTCGCTCGACTCGACTCGAGCTCGGCGCTCGCTGGCGGCACCGCGGCACTGCCGGCCAGCTGCGCGCAGCAAAACCAAAACGAGGAGAGACGGGACGTGTGGCTAGCCTACCGTAGGCTCGACTCGGCTCGGCGAGGCTCGGCGAGGCTTGTCTCGTCCCGGCCCATCTCGCAAGATGCTGGGCAACAAGGAGGATGACACGACGGCGCAGGCGACGAGCATGTCGCAGATCGATGCGCAGATGCAGGACAGCGGCCGCGTCGCCGGCGGGTCGTCGTCGGTGCCCGAGTCCACGCCGTCCTTGTCGACGCGCGGCGGGCTGACCAAGAACGATGGCTCGCTGTCCAAGTCGGTGGTGCGCGACTTTAAGAAGCAGCAGCGCCAGGTGGCGCTCGTGACCTTTGCCGTGCTCACCGCAGCCGGCGCCTATGTGCTCATGCTCTTCATCGCCATGCCACTGTCCATTCACCTCATCGTGAACATGGACGTCAAGGGCTGCGACCCGGAGATCCAGGATGACTGCTTTGCCGCCACGGACGAGTCGCAGCGCAAGCTCACGCTCACGCTCTCGCTGCTGCGCACCATGACCTTCCTTATGGGCTCCACCGTTGGCGTGGTCAGTGACCGCTTCGGCCGCCGCCCGCTCCTGCTGGCCGCGCTCTGCGGCTATGCCACCACCGGCTTGCTCTTCCTCATCGGCTGGCGCACCACCACGCTGGGTCTCTTCATCTTTGGCGGCATGGTGCTGGGTGCCTCCTCGCCCGTCACGCCGCATGGTATCGCCTACATTTCGGACGTCTCGCGCCCGGACCGCCTGGCCACCAACATGGGCATCCTGCAGGGCTTCGGCTACTTTCTCGGCCTGCTCAGCGGCGCGCTCGTCAGTCTTGCCGTGAGCGCCGCCACCACGGGCCAGGATGAGGTCGAGGGCGAGGCGGCGCTCGACCCGTACGACCGCCTCTTTGACATGTCCTACGCAATCGGCCTCTGCTGGGCCGGCGTCGTGGCGATCACCATGTTCTTTTTCTTGCCCGAGTCGCTGCACAAGGAGGAGCGCACCACCAGCATCGACTTCAAGCGCGCCAACCCTTTCGGCTTCCTGCGCCTGGTCTCGCGCTCCAAGTACCTGCTCTGCCTCTGGATCTCCGCCGCCTTCGCCTGGATGGGCGTCGGCGCCGTCGAGGCCTGCACTGGCGGCTGGTGGCTGCGCCGCTACACGCAGAGTGACGTGACGCTCTTCGTGCAGTTCACCGTCATGATCTGGCTCGGCTCCGCCCTCGGCGCCGCCTTCGTGACGCCCATCCTCGTTAAGCTCTTTGGCCTCAAGGGCGCCATTCACTTTGGCATGATCTGGACCATCCTCGTCGGCGTCGCCTTCGTCGCCGCGCCCACCGTCAACCTCTCCTACATTGCCGTCGGCGTCTCCTTCCTCGCCGCTCCGGTCGTGCCCACCGAGCTCTCGCTCATCATGGGCCAGGTCCCGGCCACCGAGAAGGGCGCCCTGGCCGGTGCCGTGCGCTCCTCGGAGGCCTTCTCCAAGCTCATTGGCATCCTCCTCTTCGGCAACACCTTTGCCATCTACATTGAGCCCTTCCGCCCGGACCAGTCCTGCGTCCCGCTCGACTACAGCTCCGCCAACCCGGTCAACACCTGCGACTGCGGCGTTTCCACCTGCCCCACCTACGACATCAACAACTCCTCCGGCCTCGTCGCCAGCCTGTCCTTCCCCTTTTACTACCAGCCCGCCGAGTGCACGCTTGGCTGGCTCAGCCCCAAGTTCGCTGGCAAGCCCTCCAAGCACATCGAGTTCAAGAACCCGGAGCCCAACCCGATCGTGCCGCAGTCCTTCGTCGACGACGGCCTCATCACTCGCGACGACACCTGCCACGGCGGTGGCCACCTCGGCAACTCCAAGACGCTCGAGGTGGACCGCGAGTGGTGCGTGTCCGCCTCTGCGCTCGAGGCCCGCCTCGGCGCCGCTGCTGCCGCCAAGTTTAACGCCGACTACGGTTGCCCTGGCTTCGACATCAGCTTCTACTTCGCCGACGCACCCAAGTACGCCAACATCGCCAACTGCGAGGCCGACATCAACGCCGACAACTGCGACCAGGACCTCTTTAACACCACCTCCTCCGACCCCAGCTCCCTTAACTACAATGCCACCGAGTTCGAGCGCTTCTCCGGCGTCGTCTACAACATCACGAACGGCGTCGAAGACCCGTGCGGCTCCTTTGGCACCGCCGAGCTCAACCTGTGCTGGGAGGGCGTCATCTCTGACTTCCCCGCGCTCTTCCCCTTCATCTACCTCTCCATCCTCGGCCTTTGCTCCTACACTTTCTTCATTATCGCCGAGAAGTGCTACGGTGACCACGACCGCAAGTTCTGGGAGCACAACGCCGCCAAGGCCGCCGAGGCTGACGCTGCCGCGGCTGCCGGCGAGGACGAAGCCCCTACCACCGCGGACCGCAAGCGCGACGTCGAGCACGCCGCCGACCCGGCCGTCGTGCGCCCCGGCGATGTCTAAGCGTCAACGTGAGCCTGACTGTGCGCGAGCGCCCCCCGCCCGTCTCGCCCATCTCTCCAGTGTAGACTATTCTCGGTCTGTCTCAATTCTACTCAGAAACCAAGCTCTTTTTTTTATCCATCTCATCATGTACGTGTGGATGCACGACTCGGACTCGGACGTCACGGTGCAATTCGTGCGCCGCCAATGCGTGCGCCGCGCACTGCACGCCCTGACTTGACCTGACGTGAGTCAGAGTCGCCAGCTAGCTACTAGCTAGAGCCTAGTAGCTGCAACGCCGCTGCTACTGCAGCTTGAAGCACCATTGAAGCACCCCCTCCGAGTCCTCCGAGGCCTGCGGCTCGGAGTCGGAGTCCACGATGAAAAGAATGCCTCAAAGTCCGGCGAGTCAAGCGAACAACCCCGTGACTCCGCCTCACTCAGGCTGACAGTGACTCAGAAGAGCAGCGCTTGCGCCGGCTTCAAGTTGGCGCGCGACCAGACCAACTCGCCGGCTAAGCGTCGAGCGCCCGCGCCGCGTCGCAGGCTGCCGCGCGGTGAGCGTGCGGGCAGGGAGGTAGGCCGGTAGGTCGCGTCGGGCCACGCCTCGCCTGGCGTGGCGTGGCGTGGCGTGGCGTGGCGTGGCGTGGCGTGGCGAGTCAGGCCAATCCGGCACGGACGATCGATGGCCATGTCCATGCCTCCCTCTTTCGCTCGCACGCCGCGCGCGGCGCTGGCGGCGCGGGCCGCGCTGCTGCTGCTGGCCATGTTAGCTGCGGCGCAGGCGCAAGCGCCGCAGACCGGGATGCGGAGCTTCGAGAGCACCAACGAACTGGGCAAGGTCCTGGCTACGCCGCGTATTGTCGGTGGCGTGGCTGTCTCGCCGCTTAACTACCCGTGGATGGTCAACATCATCTTCTTCGCCACACCGACGTCGGGCTCCATCTGCGGCGGCAGCTACCTGGGCTCGGCCAGCAGCACGTCGCACTTCTTCCTCACCGCGGCGCACTGCACCGTGAATGCTGACGATGCCCTTGAAATTCAGGTCGCCTTCAACCTGGACGACTACCAGTTGAGCGCGACGGACAAGGACGCCTTCGGCTTCTATGAGGACCCCACCATCTATGACCACCCCTCCTTCCACGATTTCCCTGCTGCGCTTGTCAATGATGTGTCCATCATCGAGATGAAGGACAATTACGCCACGTCTAGCCTGCCCACCCCCGTTGCTCTTGCCGTCGAAGACAGCTCGCTTCCCGACGGCACTGCCGTGCACGTCATTGGCTACGGCGCCATTGCCGAAGACGATGAGTCCAACTCGGGGCTGCGCTCCGTTTATGTCAACGTCACCAACATTGATGACTGCGCCGCGGCGTACACCACGACCTTAATCCGCGAGTCTACGCATGTGTGTGCCGCTGCCTCCGGCAAGGACAGCTGCCAGGGCGACTCGGGCGGCCCTCTCTTCGTCACGCAAGAAGGCCTGGACATCCAGGTCGGCATCGTCTCCTTCGGCAACGGCTGTGCCGAGCCGGGCTATCCGGGCGTCTACACGCGCGTGGCCGGCTACACCGACTACATCATGTCCATCTTCCCGGGCGCCACCTTCGCCAACGGCACCGACAACGTCTACACGATGGACCCCTACTCCATTTCGGATGAGCCCTCATCCGCGCCCGCCCTGGGCCTTTCCTCGGCCCCGCTCGCGACCCTGCTCGCCCTCGCGGCCCTCGTTGCGAACTGATTCGCTCGTGCCCATGATCTTTTTGTCACGGAACGTTAGGCCCAGCTACTAGCGTGGTAGCCTCTAGCTAGCTAGCTAGAGCTAGCTACCTACCTAGAGAGTAGCGCCCGCAAGCATGAGCCGCCATGCCAGCGTCGTTCCTTCTGACAGCTGCATTTCGCTCTTGCCCGAGCCTTCGCTCGTGCCCATGATCTTTTGTCAATAATTAAGCGCCAGCAAACATGAGCCGCCACGCCGGCGTCGTTCCTTCTGACCGTTGCATCTCGTTCTTGCCGAGCCTTCTCTTCTCCGGCTCCTCACGCTGCCTCGCGCCCGGCTGCCTCGCGCTGGCCGCCAGCTCGCCGCGGTACCGCTCGCCCTCAGTGGTCTCACTCACTGTCCAGTGCCTGCGGCCGCTTCCGTCCGCAGCGTAACCAGCGGGCTGCGAGTCAGCGCCGCACGCGCCGCGCCGGCATTCGCGCGGCCGCGGCGCGGCTCGCGGCGCGCTGCGCGCGGCGGAGTCGGGCGGGCCGGCGGCAGACGCGCTGCGGAGGGCCCGGTGGCGCGAGCGCAGCGGCCCGGGCGAGGCGGAGAGACGGAGACGAGGATGGAGGCCCGCGGCGGCCCGCTGAGCCTGAGGAGGCTGCTCGTCACGGCCGCGGTCGGCGCGAGCGTGGCGGCGGCGCACGTGGGCGCGAGCGGCGAGGCCAGCACGCGCATCGTGGGCGGGGTCGTCACGTCCCCGCTGGAGATGCCGTACATGGCGGTGCTCCTCGTCAGGGGAACCAGCGGCGGCCTTTCGCTGTGCGGCGGGTCCTACATTGGGTCCACGGACGACCTCGCGGAACACTACTTCCTCACCGCGGCGCACTGCGTGCCGGCCGAAACCACCGTCAGCATGCAGGTGGGGCTCTACTTTGACTCCGTCGGCTACGACGAGGACGGTATCGTTCTCGAGTCTTTCGACCCGGCGCTTGACCTCTTCGTACACCCAGACTACGAGGAGACCACCACCGAGACCACCAGCCTCTACACGAACGTCAACGACATCGCTATCGTGCGCCTCACGGACGGCGCGCCTGAGCGGGCGCTGCCGGACCCCGTCCTGCTGCAGGCCCCCTCCAAGCTCAAGGCCGGCTCGCCCGCCATCGTCGCGGGCTATGGCGTGCTCAGCGAGGGCGGCAAGAGCGACTTCGCGCTCCGCACCGCCGATGTCAACTTTGTGAGCAATAAGACTTGCGTCACCGAGAGCGAGGGCCTCTTCGCCATCGACCCCTCCGTGCACCTGTGCGCCGCGGCCCCTGGCCGCGACAGTTGCCAGGGCGACTCGGGCGGCCCTCTCGTCGTCCGCCACGACGGCCTCGACGACCTGCAGGTTGGTATCGTCTCCTTCGGCTACGGCTGCGCGCGCGCCAATGCGCCAGGCGTCTACACGCGCGTTGCCACGTACCGGGACTTCATCCTCGGCGTCTTTCCCAACGCCACCTTTGCCATCGAGACGCCCTCGCCAACCCAAACGCCCACCACGCCGGTGCCCACCGCACTGCCGACGATCGGGCCCACCGCTTTTGTGGAGCTCTCCCTTTTCACCTCCACTGCGACCGAGGCACCTGTGCCTTCGGTCCACCCGGACCAAGACGCCGGTGAGGGCGGCGGCGCGGACTTCGCCTCGGCCGCGGTTTTGCAAGGCTCGCCCGCGCCTGCCCTTCGCTCCACATTGGCGGCGCCGGCCACGGCCCTGCTCGTCCTCGCCGCCTCTCTTCAAGTTCTCCGATAGCAAGTGAGTCTTTGCTGCCCGTGAGCGGCCACCCTGCACTGCAAAGCAACCGCGCAGCCTCGCCTCACGCTGACCCCTATGACCTTTGATCTCTTCCACGATGAATGACATCTGACATTTATAATAACACCAATGTCGGCGACCTCTGGCAGGTTTGCGGAACGATCATCGACGCGATGCGGTGCTCGCGATGCTCCGGCTCGGAGCCGAGGCTGCCGCCGTCGCGCTCGCCGTCTGCCTGCCTGCCTGCCTGCCTGCCTGCCTGCCTGCCTGCCTGCCTGCCTGCTGCCTGTCTATCGGACTCGGAGGCGGATTCGCGCACGATCCGCGGCTGTTCCGTCGCCTGGCCGCCAGTCGCGCGCCCGGGCTGACCAGATTGGCATCGCCAGGGAACTCCAAAACCAGTCAGCCAGCCAGTCCATCGGCGGCGGCGGCGGCGGCAGCAGCGGCGTAGCGCGCAGGCGGGCAGGCGGGCGCTCGCGCTCGCGCTCTTCCCGCGACCCGGCGGCGCGCGGCGTACGGCGCGCGCGAGGCGGACGGCAGCGGCGAACGCGCGGGTCCTCTCTCTCGCTTTCTCTCTCTCTCCTTCTTCTCTCGCGCGTGGTCCTTGGCGGCGGCAGACGCGGCGGACGCGCACCGCGCAGCAGCCATGGCGAACCGCGTGCAGTTCGAGAACAACAATGAGGTGGGCGTCTTCGCGCGCCTGACCAACTCGTACGCGCTGGTGTGCCAGGGCAGCTCCGAGGGCTTCTACTCGGTCTTTGAGTCGGAGCTGGCCGACCAGATCCCGGTCATTCACGCGTCCGTGGCCGACTGCCGCTTCCTGGGCCGTGTCACCGTGGGCAACCGCAACGGCCTGCTGCTGCCCAACAGCTGCTCGGACCGCGAGCTGCAGCACATCCGCAACGCGCTGCCTGACCGCGTCGTCGTGCAGCGCGTCGAGGAGCGCCTCTCCGCACTCGGCAACTGCATCGCCACCAACGACCACGTCGCGCTCGTGCACACCGACCTCGACCGCGAGACCGAGGACATCATCGCCGACGTCCTCGGCGTCGAGGTCTTCCGCCAGACCATCGCCGGCAACGCGCTCGTCGGCAGCTACTGCGTCTTCACCAACCAGGGCGGCATGGTGCACCCCAAGACCTCCACCGAGGACCTCGAGGAGCTCTCCTCGCTGCTGCAGGTCCCGCTCGTCGCCGGTACCGTGAACCGCGGCTCCGACGTCCTGGGCGCCGGCCTCATCGCCAACGACTGGTCTGCCTTTTGCGGCGCCGACACCACCTCCACCGAGCTCTCGGTCATTGAGTCCATCTTCAAGCTCGACGGCACCATGGCCGCCCCATCAAGGCCAGGCGCTGCCGTCGGCGCCTCGGCCGCCACCTCTGCCGGCCCCTCGGCCGACGCCATGGCCAAGTCTACTGTTTCGGCCGACATTCGCGCCTCCATCATCGACACCATGACCTAAATACGTTGTCCTCGTGTGGGACAGACGCGCTCAGGGCGCCTTTTGATGCGCATGCAACCAGGGTGCGAGCGAGGGCGAGAGGCTACCCTCTTGTGTGCAAGCTTTGCTGTTGCGCATGCGTGCGTGCGTGCGTGAGTGAGTGAGTGAGTGACAATGATTGACCTGGACTGCCTGACAGTGAATGGAGGTGACACGCACGATGTCAGCCAAGACAGACAGACAGACAGACAGACAGACAGGCAAACCGTAACCGACCGAAAGACAGCCAGACACTGGCAGACAGACAGACACTGGCAACAGACAGACAGACATTTTGCTTGTTCTTGTTCTATTTTGGGGGCGGAAAAGGATGATAAACCCGATGTCAGCCAAGACAAGACAGGCACGTTCCTCGCAACTCGTCCTCGCTCTTTGAAATCTATCCACCAATGCCCTTCACTGCGTCTCGTCTCGTCTCGTCTCGTCACGGTCTCGTCTCGTCTCGTGGCGCTTTTTTACTTCCTCTGGCGGCAGTGCACAGGCACGTGCCGCTCTTTGCACTCTGGCCAAAAGACGAACTCGAGCGCTGTGCCACACCGCACCGCAACGCGACACGCAGCGCCGCGCGTGGCCATCATGGCGGCGCGTCTACGCGCGTTGTTGACCGCGGCCGTGGCCCTGAGCAGCTTGCCGGGCACGCTCCTCGGCGCCCAGCTCGTGGTCCTGGAGGCTCCACATGGCAGTCTCGGCGGCATTCGGGCAGAGCGCAGGCTCGAAGGCCGCGTCCGCGCGCTCGCGGAGGCGAGCGGCGCAGCCTTTCGCCGCGTCACGGATGCCTCGCAGCCCGTGCCCGCCGATCCCCACGCCGCGAACGTGCAGGTGCTCGTGCTGTCATGGGACGACTCTCGCGCCAGGGCCGTGTGCGAGGCGGCCGAGACCGTGACGGGGGACGCCGCGCTGCAGAGCGCCGAGGTGCTCGACGGCTTTGCCCTGTGCTGGGGTCGCACCAAGGTCGCCATCGGCATCGACACCGAGCAGCAGGTGGACGCCGCGGCACTCGTGGCGCTGCCCAATCGCACAGCGGACGGCGGGCGATGCGCGCTTGCGCCCTTGTACGCCGGCTATGCGATGCTGGAGCGCCTCGGCGCGCACTTCCTCCGACCCATGCGCGCCCATACAGGCACACTGAGCGAGACGGACGTCGAGGCGCTCGCCAGCGCGCCCGGCGCCGAGGCAAATCGGCCACGCTGGCCCGTGCGCGCCTGGCACTACCACACCATGCACCCGGTGGAGCTCATCAACGTGCTCAACGGCTGGGGCAAGACCGGCCCGTGGGACGAGGCGGGGTTCCAGGAGCTCCTGGGCCCGTACGAGGATGTTCTCGAGTGGCTCGTGGCGCAGCGCCAGAACGGCTTCGAGTTCGCCCTGCTCCGTCACGACGGCTGGCGCGACTTTGTGTACGCGCCGGAGCGCCAGCGCCGCCTGCGCGTGCTCACGGACCTCGCGCACGAGTACTGCCTGCAAATGGGCATTGACGCGCCGCTCGTCTTCAAGCAGCAGCACGCCCTGCCGCTCATCCCGCGCGTGCTGGCCTCGCACGCCTCGCAGACGCAGCAGCTTCACAAGAGCATCGACTGGCTCGCGGCCACTGGCATCGACTTCCTCGGCACCGAGAGCGGGCTCAGCGAGTTCACCAAGCCGAGCTGCGCCGACATGCTGCGCTGGATGGACGAGGCCACCCGCTACGCGGACGAGCGCCACGGCTTGCGCGTGCTCATCAAGTGCCACTGCTCCACGGGTCAGGTCTGCAGCGACGCCAGCATGGGCGGCATCAACTTCAACTTCTTGCCGCAGCTCGCCACGCCCAGGCTCGTCGTGGCACCGCACACTGTGCAGTTCTACGCGCTCGACGACCCGACCCCGGGTGTCTATGGGAATCGCGACTTCTCCGCCATGCGCGACTGGATGTTCGCACAGGCGCGCACCGGCCGCGACGTCGTGTACTACCCGGAAACCGAGTACTGGGTCGACTTCGACTCGCCGGTGCCGCTTTTCTTGCCCGTCTACGCACAGGCGCGCTTCCACGACCTCCACCTCGCCGCGGCGGAAGAGGAGAAAGACCCGACCGCCGCTATCCGTGGCCAGATGTTCTTCGACTCCGGCTTCGAGTGGGGCTATTGGCTCAACTCCGTCATCACGGCGCGCGCCGCCTACGACCCGTTGCGAGACGTTGCGCTGCGCGACGGCGAGCCCGCCGCCTTTCGCGCCATGCTGCAGCGCCTTGTGACGCGCCACGTCAAGGGCGGCGACAGCACCGGCCTCGTCGCCGACCGCCTGGCGCGCCTCGCCGACCTCATGCATGAGCTCATGGTCGACGCTGGCGGCCCGGATGGCGCCGCCGGCAACCGCACCGTGAACGCCTACCTTGCCGGCTACAGCACGCTCACCGACATTGGCACCTTCAACGAACACACCACCGTGACCAGCGTGCGCGTCGCCTTCTCGCGCATCGTGCACGAGCCGTCAGCGCGCGAGTTCTACTCCAGAGAGGTGCGCCCGCTGCTGGAGCGCTTTGAGTCCGAGGCGGGCGCCCACCTGACCGCCTTGGCCGCCCTCCGCGGCGACAGCATCATGGACGAGCTCCTCGACGCGCTTGAGATCACCCTCTGCCGCTCGCGCCAGGTGCGCAGCCTCTACGAGTTCCTCGCCACGGGCGACCCGACGGCTCTCAGTGCGGCGCGTCGGGCGCTCGACGACGCCCACGTCATCGTGCGCCGCCGCGAAGCTGACTACGCCACCTCGCTCGACGCCGTTCGCTCCTGGCGCGTCAACCCGACCTCCTACAAGTACGGTTACCTCTGGACGGTCTCCACGCTCTACTACTGGTTCCGGGACGAGGCTAGTGCGCAGATCTCGCGCCGTGGCGGCCATGTTTCGCCCTGCTTCCGCAATAAGGACAACCTGATCGAGGAGCTCATTGACTTTTCTGGCGCGGCCGCGGTTTCGTGGACCACCGAGCACATCCGCGGCCTTTTCCGCAACGTCCCGCTCGTGCACGAGCTCACCGACTGCTTCAACTCGCCGGGCGACGGATTCGGGCCCTTTGAGCACCTCGAGGTCTCGACGGACGGCACCACGGCCGAGCTCTAGCTGGAGCGGTGCCTCCCAAGCCTCGTCCTTGCCGCCGCCGCCGCCGCAGCCGGCCTGCCTGCCTGCTTGCCTGAGCCACGAACCAAGTGAGCTAGCTAGCTGCTCGCCGCGACGCGCATTCGTTTTGACCTCCGCGTCTCTTTTTTGTTTTGTATGCCCTCGCTCAACCTTCGTCTCTTTCTTTCCTTTTTTACATCATGCAAAGATCAGCGAGCGGAGGCCGAGCCCGCCTATGACGACGCCGAAGCAGGTCTTGAGTGTGCGCTCCGGGACGATGACGGCAAGCTCGCCCCCAAGAAAACTACCGAGGATGGTGCCTAGCACGACCGGCAGCGCAAGGCGCGGCTGCAGGTGACCGAGGCGAAAGTGCTCCCGCGTGCCGAGCATCGATGGCAGGAGCATGGCGGCTAGACTCGTGCCGAGGATCGTGTGGTGATCGTACGGAGTGCAGGCCGTGAGGCCGGCAGTCATGAGCACGCCGCCGCCGATGCCCAGAAACCCCGAGGCCAGGCCCACGATGCTGCCAAGACCGAAGAGCCCAGCATACTTGGCCGCGACTGCGGCGTCGCTCGAGGTGCCGGCCGCGACGCCCGCCTCGGCCTCGGCGCCGCCCTCCGGCTTGGCGCCCATGTCCTTGCCGACCGAGCTCATGTACGCCATGAACTCGTCGCGGAGGCCTACAACCGGCGCGGCGCAAACCATGAGCATGCCCATGGCCCGCTTCAGCGTCCTAGGCGTCACGGCGCTCGTGAGCCGCGCGCCGAAGCCCACCGTAAGGATGGCGCCTAGCGCCATGGGCGCCGCAGCCATCGGGTCCAGAGCACCGTTGCGCATGAAGCTGATGGAGCTGCCAAACGAGGTCGCCGCCACGGCGGCAAGGCTCGTGGCGTGCGCCTGGTGCTGCGAGAACTTGGCCACGCCCGTGAGCAGCGGCACCACCACAAAGCCACCGCCCATGCCCATGAGGCTGCCGGCGGCGCCGCCCGTGGCGCCCACGGCGGCCAGCACGGCCCAGTTCGTGCTCTGCTGCTGGCTCTGCGCCTGCGCCTGCTGCGCCTTGGGCGCGCTCTTGGCGCAGAGCGCGCGCTGCCGCGCCAGGCCGCTCGTCGAGGGTGCCCAAGGCGCACTCCGCACAGCCAGCGGCACCGTACGCCGCGCGCCGAGCATCCTCTCCTCTCCTGCGCCGCGCCGCTGCGTCTCTGAGTCGGCCTGCGCGACGGAGTTCAGGTTTTGCCCGTGCTTTCGCTGTGAGCCGGGATGGCAATGGTCCGAGGAAGGGACGCCGATGTCCAGACACAGACAGACAGAGAGACAGAGAGAAACAGATACTCACGCCGCAAGACCTGGCCAAGCCTGATCAGGATGGTTCAAGGCCACGGAGAGACTCGCTGTCAAACAGTGTGCAAGCACGCAAGCTCTGGCAATGCCTGGGTCTAGCCGAGACGTCCAATGAAGAGAGCAAAAGAGAGCAGCTCGCACGCCGAGACAAGTACAAGCCCAAGATCCTGCGCTCCTTTTCGAGCGCCTCGCACTCGGCCTCGCTTCGTCCCATGGTGCTGCATTCGCTGCTCCACTCGCTAGCGAGCTAGGCAGCTGCTGTCGCTGCACCTCTTGCTGCGCTCTGCTCCCACTCCTGCTCGTGCTCGTGCTCGTGCTCCTGCCGACGCTGGTGCTGCCGGGCGTCAGCATCTCCCCTGTCACTGCCCCGTCATGGCAGCGCCAGCGCCAGCGCCAGCGCCAGTGCCGAGCCTCTGCCTCAAGTTCTCCTCGTCGCGGGCGGAGTCGTCGTTGGCGCCCACGCCCTGCTCGCGCTGCTGCACGCTGACGCTCAGCATGGTGAGTCAGCTCGCGCAGCCCGAACGAGCAGCTAGCTAGCTCATGCGCCGCGCGGCAGCGGCGTCGCGGCCGCCGTCAGCGCGACGAGGCGAGCGGGCGGCCGCAGAGCAGCGGACGTCTCGGCGGGCGAGGACGGTCGCGTGGAGCTGGGATGCAGCATGGGTGGATGGATGGATGGATGATGGATGGATGGATGCGCATGGCGCGCAAGGCGGCCACGCGCGCGCGCACGGCGGCGCGCGGCAAAGCGGGATCGCGGCGGCGGCGGCGGCGGCGGCGGCAGCGGCGGCGGCGGCGGCGGCGGCGGCGGCACGCGGCGCGCGAGCGGCGGAGCGGCGCGGTTTTTTGTTTGAAATTTGAACGGGTACGAGCCGGGGGAGGGCGAGATGGGGGACTTCTTGACGACCATGTCGTACTGGAAGGGGGAGCAAGGCAAGGCGGTGCGCGCGCGCGGGAATGAGGTGTGGACGGCGGAGAAGGCGAAGCAGTCCACGCGCATGAACGCGCTGTGGCGCGAGGGCGCCGGCCTGAGCCCCGCGCTGCCGGCCGCGCAGTACTTCGAGGTGACGGTGCTACAGGCGCCCGCGCCGGGCACGGTCTGGGTGGGCTGCACGGACGAGGCGCACTTCGGCGCCGGCTGGGCGCTCAAGGCCCTCAGCTACGGCGGCAACCTGAGCGACGGCGGCTCGCTGCTGGCGCAGCGCTTCGGCCCCGAGATCAAGCAGGGCGACGTGGTCGGCCTGCGCATGGAGATGGTGCCGCGTGATAACAAGCGCCACGACCTCGAGGTGTGCTTCTCCGTCAACGGCGAGGGCCTCGGCCGCGCCTTCTTTGTCGAGGAGATCGACGTCTACGCCATCGGCCCGCTCTACCCGACCGTCAGCTTCACGGACGGCCCGGCCAAGGTGGAGATCGTGCGCATGTCCGCGCCGCCCGCCTCCTCGCTGGCGCGCCCCGACTCCGGCTCGCGCGAGTCCGTGCACGGCTCCTGGCTCGCATCGGCCGCCGATTTTCTTGGCGACGAGGACTCTTCGCTGCCGCCCGTCGTCGTGCGCGTCGGCGCCAACGAGGCCAACCTCACCGTGTCCGCCAAGGTCGCCAACACCATCTCCGTGCAGGCCTCGCTCGAGGCGCCGCACCAGGCCTCCGGCCCCTGCCTCTCCACCAAGATGATGCCCTCGCCCGAGCTCCAGCCGCTCGAGGCGCGCGTCTCCGCCGTGCTCGAGGGCCTCGAGAACCTGGAGCTCGCCGACGGCACGCTCACGCTCACCTCCTCCGCTGCTGAGCCCATCCAGCTTCAGCCCCATGACGATGGCGCCGCCGCCGTCACCGAGGCCAAGCTCCGCTGGTTCAAGCGCACGGACCAGTAAGGCGTTTGCGTCGCAAGAAGCAAAAGAAGTAGTAGTATGAGGTGCGAAGTGCGAAGGGAAGGGGAGAGAAAACGGAGAGAGACAGGGAGGGGGACAGCGACTGCGACTGCGACAGGGAGAGCACGGGACGGCCACAGTCCATGCGTGCAGGCAGCGGCAGCCGGACGCGCGTACTCCTCTCGCCATTGTCTGACTGGCGGTGGCTGGCTGGCTGGCTGGCCTGGCTGGCTGGCTGACTGACTGACAGTGAGGCAGTCTGTATGTGTGGTGTGGATTGGCGTGGTGTGGCGGATGTTGGGGGAAATGGAGGGTCTCGTCGTCGAGCGAAGCGCGTGCGAAGCAACCTTCGTCATCAAGATCACCACCATCATCATCACCATCATCAATCATCATCATCAAGTTTTCCTTCTTTCCTATTTGAGGTCGATACGCAGGGCGCTTGTGCACTGCGCGGCATCGCCAGGTCCTGTCAGGTCTTTCTCTCTCTTGTCTCTCTGTGTGTGCGTTCTGTTTGTCTGTCTGTCTGTCTGTCTGCTTCAATCTGTCTCTCTCTCTCTCTCTTCTCTCTTCTCTCTGCGCGCTTTCTTTCCCTCACGGGCTTGTCTTGGAGCGCTTGATGCCGTCGACAACGTCCTCGGTGGTCTGGTCGAGCGGGCGCTTGCGCTGCGGCGAGCCGGCACCGACGCTGGCGCTGGACAGCGCCGGCGAGGCCGTGGCAAAGGGCGAAGGCGCGTAAGGCGAAGGCGAGGGCGAGATGAAGGGCGAGGGCGAGGGCGAGGGCGAAGGCCCGGTCGGGCCGGCGTCGTGCGCACCCAGGAGTGGCGGCAGGCCGCACTGCGTGCGCAGCGGCGGGAAGCGCCGGAAGAGCTTCTCGTACTGGCGGCGCGTCCGCTCAAAGGCGGGCGAGCAATAGCGCTCGTTGATGGCGTCCCTGGAAGCTGGCGAGGCGAGCACCGTGGTGTGCTCGATGTCATTGGAGCTGCCGGACAGGCTCACGAGCGCAGCGCGGGCAAAGCGCAGCAGGTCAGACTGCGGTAGCGTGTGCATGGTGTACTCGAGCGTGAGCAGGCGCGTGAGGTGGCCGTGCGCCCAGGCCGTCTTGGCCGGGTCCATGGTCGCCGACGGCGCGGATCGCAGAACTTCGGGCAGGAAGAGGCCCTCGATGGCAGACTTGAGCAGCGTGGCCGGCAGCGGCGCGTGCGAGCCCGTGCCGGACACGTGGTGCGTGACGGCGCGCCCGCTGGCGGCCGCCGCCGCCGCACTCGTGTTCTGGCGCTGCGACTGAATGAAGAAGCTCGTGACCAGCGAGTGTAGAAACGCAGGGTGCTCGGCCACAATGGCGCCCTGCTTCTGCACCAGCTCCAGCAGCTCGGGCAGGAGCGCCACGTCGCGGTGACAGACGCGCTGACAAAAGAAGAGCAGCATCGCGTTGCGCGTGAACCAGTCCGTCGGCAGCGCCTCGGCCAGGCAAGGGTCGACCAGACCGCGCTCCAGGCGCTGCTGCTCGAGGTGCTCCTGCGCCGCCGCCGTGGACGCCTTGAGCCGGAACTCGACCGCCTCCGACAGTAGCATGGCCAGCGCTGGCAGCGTCTTGCGCTCTGTGGTCTGGTCGAGCACGTGCACGATTACATCGCCCTTCTCGGCCTCCAGCACGAACTTGTGCGCCAGCGCGCTCACCTGCAGGAGCCAAGCCACGTTACGGGTCGTCTCCGAGTCGCGCGGTAGCTGCTCGCGCCGCACCACGTCGTCGCCAATCAGGTAGCACAGCACGTTCGTCAGCGCGTTCACCGCGAAGCCGGACGCCAAAATCATGGCGGCGTCGCTGACCGACCGCCGCAGCCGGCCCGTCTGCTCCAGGTTCGACAGCTGCGTCTGCGTCTCCTGTCGCTCCTTGCGCCGCCGCTCCGCGTCCTGCCGCTCGCGCTTGCGACGATCCTCCTGCGCCAGCGTCGCCTTGGACTTGCCGTCAGCCTCGCCGCTCTGCGCGTCCTCCATTGCCTCGTCCTCGTCCTCCTCGTCCTCGGATGACTTGCGCTTGGCGGCGGCGGGCGACGACTTGCTTGCGGCCTCGGCCGCCGCAGCCGCCGCCGTCGCAGCAGCCGTCGCAGCAGCCGCCTCGCCGCCCGGCCGGCTCGCGCGCTCGCGCTCGCGCGCCAGGCGCGCCGCGTCCTCAGCGCGCCGCGCCTCGTCCTGCCGGCGCTGCTCCTGCGCGCGCTGCCGCATGATGGCGTTCTGCAGCTTCTGCATGGCCTGGTTCAAGTACTGATCCGCCTTCACCTTCATGATGTTGCGCGCCGTCATGGAGACCTTGTGCGTGGGCCCGTTGAAGGCGATTGCGTTATCCGCGATCAGGTGCAGGTCTGCGCGCATGTCGTCGAGCGTCTCGTACTCACGCCGGCGGATTTTGTCCTCGATTGTGCTCAAATCCATCGGGTGTGAGATCTTGGCCTCGTATGCGCGCTTCAGCGCCGGGTACACCTCCACTACGGGGTTGTGGAACATGCGGTGCTTGTCCAGGTTTCGCACCTTGCGCCAGGCCTCCAGCAGCACCGAGTGCATGTCCACGGTCTTCTCGCCGCGCCCATGCGCAGCGTTCGCAGTCGCCACCTTGACGGGCCGTGGGCCCAGGCCGCCCTGGCCATTTGCAAAGAGCGAGCTCGCAGATGTGAAAATGTCCGCCGTCGACGCAAAGGCCGATGCCAGCCCGGGCTTGAGCCTGCCCGACACCAGCTTCACCAGCTCTGCCACCACCGTGCGCTGCAGGTTCGCTGTCTTCATGTCCAGCGCGGCGCGCGCGCTCAACGTGCAGATCTGCTTCACGTACGCGTCCAGGTGCCATGCGAAGTCGTGGCATGGCTCCGTCGCCAGCACCGTCTGTGCTGAAATGTCGTGCAGCCCCATGAGCAGGTCTGCGCGCAGCGCGCACAGCCGCGGGTTGCCGGTCTCCGCAAATTGATCCCGCACGCGGTCCGTCAGGAACCGGTACAGCTTCGCCGACGACCCCACGGCGCGGATCAGCTCCTGCAGCGGCTGACTCTTCTGCCGCCGCTTGTGCGGCGGCGGGAAGTTCACGTCCGGAAACATCTCGTCCGACCACGTGGTTGAGGCCGAGTCGTGCAAGAAGCGCTCCACGATCGGGTCCACATGCGTCAAAAAGGAGTCTGGGTACTCCTCCCAGAGCCGCTGCCGCGTCTGCCGCGGCAGCTTCTCCAGCGCCGCGCCGTCCAGCTGGCTGAGCTGCTCCAGCACCGAGGCTGACGGGTTCGGCAGCGCGCCGAGGATCTTGAGCGGGATCTCCTCCAGCGTAGGGTGCGCCAGCAGGGGCAGCGTCTCCTCCAGCAGCGCCGCTAGCTGCGCCTTGGTCGCGCTGCGCACCTGCGCCAGCACCTTGGCCTTGAGGTTCTGGAACACGCCGCGCAGCACCTCGTGCCGCCGCTGGCCCAGCGCCTCCAGCAGCCACAGCGCCGGCTCGCACCCCTGCAAGCCGCCTCCGTGCGCCTCCTGCAGCGCATCCACGAACGCCAGAGGGTCCTCCGCGCCGCACAGCCCGCGCCGCACGTACGCCTGCGACACGAGCAGGCCGTCGGCCGCGCGCCCGCCATCCTGCCCGCCGCCAGCGCCGCCGCCGCCGCCAGCGCCAGCGCCGCCGCCAGCGCCCGCCGCCGCGGCCGCGCCGCCGTTGCCCGCGTCCGCCGCCATGCTCGCTCGCGCGCGCCAGCCAGCGGCCGCGCCGCGCCGCCGCGCTCGCCGCGCTTGGAGCTTTGGGCGCCAGGCGTGCTCGACTTGGTTGAAGGCAAGGCAAGGACGCCAACGACGCCGCCGACTCGGACAGGGACAGCGCGAAGGAGCTGCAGCTGCAGCAGCTGCAGCTGCCGAGGAGGCCCGGGCTGCAGCCTGGCGCGCGCCAGAAGCGCGGAGCCGCCGGAACGCGGGGACGAAGATGCGCGCGCAGGCGAGACCGCAGGACCTGGGCAAATTCGACGAAGATCGAGCGAGGACTTGGAGCACGAGGCGATGATGAGGCACGCCGAAACGAGCATCTCCACATTGCGGGCAAGAAGCGCGGAGCGTCGAGCCAAGGGAATGGATTGGGAGGAGAGCTGATCTAAGGCTTTTTGCGGCGGGAAGCAGAGATAGGCCGAGGTTGGGGCCAACAAAGACAGCTACGTAGCTACAAGTAGGCCGAGGCCGGATCACGCGAAGAACCTGGACTACTGGAGCTACTCTTGTATATCGAAGAGCCAGAGGACGGAGGGCATGGAGGACAAGAATTTCAGCGCACAGTGATAATCAGAGTTACAGCGATCTTGACGAATGTGCGAGGCTCGAACTGCGTCAAGAACGAGAACTGCACCTCCCGCGCGACCAGATGCGCTCGAGCCCCTCCCCTCCACCTTCACACACTCGATCGCATCGCAAAGACTGCGTTACTGATTGCCACTACCTTGCGTTGAGGACCCCGTGCTCACCCGGCCACATGGACGAGGCGCCAGCGAGGAGGCGCAGTGCTTCTTCCGGCTCAAATTCCTGGGGGAACTGTATGTGAGCCGCGTAAACCTGTGGAATGGCGCCCAGACGAAGCAGAGAGAGCCTTGCCGCGGGGTCTTCGTAGATGAGAACTGAAATAGTGCGGCAAGCAACCACCTGCATGTCCATGTCAGGAAACGAGCGCATGGCCCGGAGAATGTCAGCTCCGGCATCGAGTTCGTGGCCAAAAACTGCCTGACTTGGCCCGTATGCCTCAAGGAGAAGGCCTAGCACAGAGATCGCGCAGAATTGGACTTCTGAGTCTCCTGGGTGGGTGCGCATTGCTTCCAGAATGTCAACGCCAACATGAAGGTCTTGCACGAGGTCCTCCCAGTCATAGCTTTCCTCGTTTGATAGGATCGCGCAAATGGCTGAACAAGCCGCGCCCTGAACTCCGGCATCGCCCCGATGCGCCCGCATCGCCTCGAGGATCTCGATGGTGGCCTGAAGGCTTTGTCCAGATGTGCCTTGCTGCTGCTCGTGGCGCCCAAGGCAGCGCAGCACACGACATGCCCGATCTTGCAGCGCTGCGACGTCTCGATGCGCCCTCATGACCTGGAGGACTTCTCCTCCTGCGTCGAGCTCTTCGAAAAGAATCCCGTGGGTTGCCTCGTCTGTGACGAAGTTGAGCAAAACTGTGCAGGCGAAGAACAGGAACCTGGGGCTCTCCCGATATGCACGCATGGCCTCGATGATAACTAAGCCAGCACGCATCTCGTTCACCAAGATCTCAGCATAGTGGAATGCTGCGGAGGTTGGATCTGTCAGGCGCGAGAGTGCCTTACACGCGGGACCTAGTACCTGAATGTCCCCAACGTGCGTACGCATGGCTTTCAGAATCTGAAAACTGATCTGATAGTCCTGAGTGAGCATTGCCACGTTGCTCGCGCAGCACGCGAGCGAATGCAGCGCAAAGCAAGCGTGTTGTTGCACCGCGAGCTTGTTTTGGTGTGTCCGCATGGCCTCAAGAACTTCAACGTCCGCCCGAAGGCCCTGCACGAGCCTCTCACTCGTGCTGACGTTGGTGGCGAACTTGTGAAGCGCGGCGCACGCAAGGAATTGTACCTCGTAGTCGTCCCGATGTCCTCGCATGGCCTGGAGAATATCCGCTCCAGCATCGAGCTCCAGAGCGAGAATGTCCACGTGGCGTTCACTGTGTGCGAGCTTTGCCAGAAGCCAACACGCGCGTTGCTGCACCGTGGAAACAGTACGATGCGCTCGCATAGCCTCGAGAATATCGACGCCGGCGTGACCTTCCTGGACAAGGCTATCCTGGACGTTTGCGTTGTTTATCATTCTCATGAGCGCCGCCAATGCAGCCTCCTGCAAGGCAGCGTCGCCTCGATGGTCTCGCATGGCCTGGAGCACTTCCATGCCTGCCTGAAGCTCTTCCGCGAGGATCTCCGCATTGCGCTGGACAGTCGCGAGACTCGCCAAAGCCTTGCATACGCATAATTGGACACGTCGCGTGCCCCGATGGTTTCGCATGGCCTCGAGCAAATCAACACCAGCATGAAGCTCCTGTACGAGGCGCTCTGCCGAGCTGTCGTTCGCCCCCGGCGCTTTCGTGGCGAGCATATGAAGCAGGGTACAGGCCGCGTATTGCAAAGCCGCATCGCCTCGGTACGCTCGCATGGCCTGAAGCACGTCGATGGCAGCTTGGGTCTCCTGGTGCTTCAGAATGTCCACGTTGCGGCCGTCGAGCGCGAGACGATATAGGAGCCCGCACGCGCCACGCTGTATCAAAAGGTTGCTCTGGTTCTCCCGCATGCTGCTGAGAACCTCAACGAAGACGTCGAGTTCTTGCGTAAGTCTCTCACTCTCGCTCGAACCGGCCAGAACGAAAAAGAGCATTCTGAAGGCTTCATATTGCACCTTTCCGTTGCTCCGGTGCGCGCGAATGGCATCGAGAACCTCCGAGCAGGCGACGGCCCTCTCGTCCGAAGTCAGTCTTGATCGCAGGCCAACCAGACAGAGGAAGCTGCAGCCAACGCTTTGAACGGTCGGGTTGCTTCGATGCGCGTACATTGCGCTGCATACCAGCGCGCCGAGCCTTTGGCGCTGGACTGAGGCGACAACATGTGCACGGCCTCGAAAGGCTTGCGCAGACGCGGCCAATACCGGAAGCGAGGCAGCCACCACATCCGCGTCCTCTTGATGCTCCATCACAAGCGTAGCGCAGATGGAGACCGCGCCCCGGGAAAGGGCCTCCCATCGGGGCGCATTGCGACTAGGTCCTGGGACAGATGTGTGAGCCTCGAGCAGCTTTCCTAGCGCATCGAGCGTCTGGAGCTGATCGTCGCGGTCGTGCGGCTGCAGCAGGTGGCGGAGGCAGGCTTGCACTGCTGCGCAGGCGGCGCCGCCTGCAGAAGACGAGCCAGAGCTCGCGGCGTACGCCCGCCGGTTTCCCAGCCGGAGGCTGGGCGCCGAGTGCCGAGTCTTGCCGCGGGCAACAAGATGCCGTAGAGCGGCTGGCACGGACCAGCGACCCTGTCGGGCCCGACCGCGAGGAGCGAAGCACTGCAGAGCTTGTGATGCCGACGGCCGGCAGCGCGGATGATGCTCCCAGCACGCTTCCATCAGAGCGAGTAGCCATGGCGTGTTCTCAACGTCTGCCGCGGTATTCTCCGGTCGGTCGCCAGACAACACCCCTGCCTCCGTGAAATGCGTGCCTGCGAAGGGTTCGGAGCCGTGGAAGACAGCCCACAGGATCATTCCGTAGGAGTACATATCTGCCCGTGTGGTCCAGCGCGAGGGGCGCTGCAGTGCCTCGGGTGCCGCGTACACGCGCGAGTCCGCGACCCCGGACGCAGCATCGGGCAAGGACGCGTCTCCGAGCAGGAGATTTCCCAACTTCGCATGACGAAAGTCGCGGGCCAGAAATATGCTGGACGGCTGCAGATTGCTGTGGACTACGCCCTGCTTGTGCAGATAGTCCAGGCCGCGGGCGACACACCGTAGGATTGCCTCCTTGGCCGCAAGGCCGAGCTCGGCCCATCCATTCCTCAAAAGGTCAGACAGGGTCGAGTCTGCGCGATCCGTGACTAGTACGAGGCTCCCTTCGAGAAGTCGGGTTCCGAGTAGACGCACTACGTTGGGGTGCACAAGACGCTTGTGCAGCTCGGCGGCCAGGATGAGCGGAGCACCCTCCTCGCGGGGCCGGTCCCCCTCTGTGCGCTGGACCACCACTGGAAAGCTGTCACCGTTCGGCCGATGGAGCAGGCCCGTGACGAACTGGCCAAAGCTGCCGCTGAAGAGGATTTCGATAGGCTCAGACAGAGCGATCTCGTCATCCGGAAGCGTTGCGGCATGGGCGTCGCGCGCGCGGCGCAGGTCCGCCACGAGCGCATCGCGTGCGCTTGCCGCCGCATCAACAAGCGCCAGGTCCTCGTCGAGCTCCGGGCTCTCCTCGGGTGCCGTGCCCTCGTCTAGCGTCACCTCTTTCTCGAGCGCCGCAATCACGAGGTCTACTTGATCAGCTGCGGTGGCGAGCTGGCCTAGGTCCAGAAGCTGATGAAGGACTTGCTCAAGCTTCTGACGCGGGTCCACGCCGTCGTCCTTGCTGTCGATGGCGTCTCCCTCCGTGGCGTCCTCTACCTGGCTCCTTGTGAGCTTGCAGAGGCTCCTTTGAGATCTGAGCTCATCCGTCGCATGGGTGAGTTTAGCACGCACGCCCTTCGCGTCGAGAAGCAGCAATGCGTTCGCCGCGAGTCCGCCTCCGCGAAAGAGGTGCTGGCGCACGAGCCCCAGCGCCTGCCTTATGCCCTCCTCCACGATGAGCGCGTCCTCCAGCTCGATGCCAGGCTCCTCGAGGTCGTCGGCGAGCTGGGCGAGCTCGGCGACCAGCGCCGCGGCCTCGCGTCCGCAGCACGGCAGCTCCGCGTTCTCCAAGTCGGCGGCGAAGGCACGCGCGAGCCGCGCGACGAGCCGCGCGTCATCCATCGCGCTGGCCGGGGCAAGGACCCTCCGAGTCGCGCGCTCGCGTTCGTCTTCGAGGCACGCAGCCGCCAGCGATCTACGCACTCATCAAGCCATGGCCACGCAAGCCACTGGCATGCTTCGCTGCAGGTTCGCACGCGCCGCGACGAGTGCTGATCTGCCGTGACTGACTGCGGGAGGCTCGCTCGCGCGCGGCCGAGCGCTCGCGTGCCTCTGGCCACCGTACGGCGGCAGTGGTGGCGCACGCGTTGGCGATGAGGCTTTGGTGATGGCATGATGATGCTTTGGCATGATGATGCTTTGGCATGATGATGCTTTGGCATGATGATGCTCTGGCATGATGATGCTTTGGCATAATGATGCGTTGACATGATGCTTCGAAACGACAAGAGCGGCCCAGAGCGGCTTTGACAAAACAAAAGGTGCAACGTGGCAGTGTCAGACAGAATGAGCTAGTGCATGTTGATAACGGCTGGCTAGCTAGCTCGCGGACGCGAAGGTAGGCAAACAGGAGAGAGGCGTACCAGCTTTAGGGAAATGTGCCCAGGTATGCGCAGCAGGCTCACGATCACTCTGAGACATGTGAGTGAGCAAGTCAACGAGCCGCGCGAGCGCAAGCATGGGCGGCGCAGCAGATGGCTTAGAGGTCCTCCTCGTGGCGGTTCTGCTCGTAGATACCGATCTGGGCCATGAGATCGCGAAAGGAGTCAGAGTCCTGGAAGCGAGCAAAGGTGTCCTTGGACATGAGGGCGAAGACCTCCTTCTTGGCGTCGGAGAACATCTTGAAGTCGAAGTTGCCGCTCTTGACCTTGGCGGCGATATCGGCGACCATGTAGTCTGGGAGGTTGACCTGGTTGGGCGCGTCGTCGGCAATAAAATCTTCGTAGATGCGCATGGCCCGCTCCCGAAGCATGGCCTGCTTCTTGCCAGTGATCTCGCTGGCCTCGACGTGGAGGGCACCAAGGACAGACTTGCGCACGCGGCGGCGCGCGATGTTCTCGAGCTGCTCGACGGCGTACCAAAAGTCGACGTTCTCGGTGGCGAACTCCTTGGCGATGTGGCGCTGGAAGGCCTCACGGCCGAGGTGGTGGCGGAGGACGTCCTCGAGCGTGGCGCGCTGGCCGAGCACGCGGAGGGAAATCTCCGCAAGCACGGTGGGCTCGCCGACAAAGAGGGCGCGGAAGTCCTCCTGAGAGCACTCGAGCATGTAGGCGTCGTCCTCGTCGGAGACGCGCACGGTGGCGGAGTGCGGGGACTCGGACACCAGGCTGATCTCGCCGAAGTAGTCGCCGGCGACGAGGGTGCGCACGTGGTTGCCACCGACGAAGATGTCGACCTCGCCACGGGTGATGATGAAGAACTTGCGCGGCACGGTGCCGCCCTCCTCGAGGATGACAGAGTTGCGCGGGTGGCGGTTCATGGTGCAGACCTCGGCAAGCAGGTGCTGCTTGCGCTTGGAGAGCGACTTGAAGACGGGGATCTTCTCGGAAATGACGTTGACGGTGGCGCGCTCGTTGACGCTGCGCTCGAGGCGCTCGCCGAGCGTGGGCAGCGTCTTGATGAAGTAGCCGAACTCCTCGCGACCGAGCGAGAAGAGCACGCACTCCTCGAGCGTGGTGATGGTGGCGTTACGGGGGCGGTCCTTGAGCAGCGAGAGCTCGCCGAAGGTGGCGCCGGGGCGCAGGCGCGTGAGCTCGACGTAGAGGCCGAGCTCGTCCTTGGTCGTGACGACGAGCGAGCCGCGCGAGAGGATGTAGAAGCGGTCGCCGACGTCGCCCTCGTGAATAATGGTGGTGCCCTTGGGCAGCACCTCGCAGCGGAAGAGGCGGCCGATGAGGTTGAGCTGCTTCTCGTCGACGTCGCTGAGGAACTCGATCTCGCGCAGGCCGCTGGCCACGATGGAGCTGGCCGTGGCGTTCACCCAGCGCTGCAGGTTCTTGAGGCAGGTGTCGTTCTTGCTCTTCTCGTACACGGTGCGCGTCAGCACCAGCAGCACGACGTCCGTGATGGCCTGCACCGACACGGACCGCGGCGTGTCGAAGATGAGGCCGAACTCGCCGAAGGCCTCGTTGGCCGACATCATGCGGATCTTCTTGGTCGTGCCGTCCTCGGCCTCCGCGATGAAGTTCACCGCGCCCTTGGCGATGAGGAACAGCTCGTCCGCCTTGTCGCCCTGGTTGATGATGCGCTCGCCCTGCTCATACCGCCGCACGATGAACTTGTTCGCCGCCTGGCTCACCAGCGACGGCGACAGGTTCCGGAAGAACGTGTTCTCCGCCAGGAACTCGCGCACCGACAGATCCTCGTCGATCATCGCCACGGGCTTGGACCCGCCGCACCCCATCTTGCCGCGCGCTCTCCGCCGCCTGCCTGCCTGCCTGCCTTGCTGCCTGCCTTGCTGCACAACTCCAGCGCGCACGCGCCCTGGACCCAGCCCAGGCCCGCTGCCGCCTCTCCCCGGGCGCGAAGCGAAGCGAAGCGAAGCGGCGCGAAGCGAAGCGGCGCGGAGCCAGGGCGGCGCAGCGGCGCGGCGCGGCCGGCACTCGCACGACCCTCCCTCGCGCGGCTGCCCGGCCGAAGCGCTTTGGTGCCGCGCGCGCGCGCCGCTCTCTCTCTCTCCCTGCCGCGCCAGCTTGTGCTCAACAGCGGCTCAGCGCGCGCGTCTGTCTTGCCAGTTGCCGGGCGCCGCGCAAGTCGGGAATGGCCGCCGCCGCCACTTGCGGCCGCCGCGGGTCCACTTGCGCGCGGGCCGCGCCGGCGCTTGCGGGCCCGGTGCGCGCGGGGGGCGCCGGCCGCGTCGGCGTCTTCCGCCGCGTCGCGTGCGCGCGCGCGCCGCGGAGGGCGCCTCTGCCCGCCGCGCGCGCAGTGGAGGCGGGGGGAGGGGATCGCGGGTGAGGGGGGGGTTTCGGCGCGCGGGCGAGGGGGGCCCCTCTGCGCTCGCCGTGGGGGGAGGCGGGGCGCGGCGGCAGGGGACGGCGGGGGAAGCGCGCCGCGGGCCGGCCGGTGCGGGCGCGAGGGCGCAGAGTGCCCCCCCAAGGCCCGGCGGAGGCTCCCGGTGTGCACGTGTGCAACCTGAGGTGACGTCAAGCCAGGGTGGCGGAAAAGGAAAAGGCAGGCAGCACGCGCGCGCCGCGCACGCGCGATCATGCCATGGGATGATGGGATGATGAGATGATCGCGCGCTGCTCGGGCGCTGGCGCTGCGCTGCAGTGCTCTGCGCTGCAGTGCTCTGCACTGGACGCCGCGCGCCCGCTGAACGGCCAGGCGCGCCCGACCGCAGCCGGGCGGCGACTCGGACCGCGCTGTGAATTCGCAAAGCACAGCAGCGCGCGCACGTGCCGCGCCCGAGCTGAGCTCTGATCAGCCAGCAGCTGCCAGTGCCGTGCTGCCGTGACAGCTGGAGCTAACAACTCAAGTTACCTCGGACTCGGAGCCGGCAGACTGGCAGTGGCAGCGGACGGAACTGGATGCCAAGACTCCGAGACGTCGACAACGCGGCGCCTGCGCCCGAGCCCCGAGCCCGAGTCGGAGTCCGAGTCGCAGAGAACGCAGGCCGCGAACGAAAGAACGCGGCCTCGTCGTTCTTGGTACGTTTCGAGGGCGCGTTCACGTTTACCGCAGTCTGCGGCCCACAGCCACGCTGTGGGCCGCAGTCACGCACTGTGGCACGCAAGGGCGCTCCCACTGCCGGCAGCGCGCGGCAGCTCGCTCATCAGTCCGCGTCCTGGCTGCCCGAGTCTGTCACATTCTGCTCTCAAATCGAATCGCCGGCGGCCGGGGTTGACATCGCCCGTGCAAGCCGCTGCGAAGCGCAGAGCTCCCGCGCGGTGGCGAGCTCCGCGGGAGAGCGGCGCAGTCGCGGCGCCGCCCTCCCGCCGCGCGTCGCTGCGCCTCGGCGGCGGGCCGCGCCTCCCTTGGCCTCACTCACCACACTCGCCCGCTCACCCGCTCGCACAGTGGGGGAGGGGGCCGGGGAAACGGGGCGACGCGCAGCGCGCGGGGACGCGGAGGGAGCCCCCCGCGGGGCGGGGGCCAGGCAGGCGGGCGAAGCGAAGAAGCGGGCAGCGCGCGAGTGCCGGCGCGCGGGGGAACCCGCGCGGCGCGGGCAAAAAAAAGGCAGGGATCGATCAAATTCGAAAGCGCGCGGCGGCGAGGCGGCGCGGGCGGCGCGGCGCGGCGGCGCGGCGGCGCGGCGGCGCGGCGCGGCGCGGCGCGGCGGGGCGCGGCGCGGCGCAGCGAGGAGCGCAGGCCGGCGGCAGGCAGGCAGCAGGGCCGCGGGGCGGGCGGGCGGCCCGCGCGGCGGCGTGGCGGCGCCCGGGGGCTGGCTACGCGGCTGCTCGCGGCTCAGGAGCGGGTCCATCGGAGGGAAGGAAGGAGGAGGCGAGGATGGGCAACGAGGCGTCGCAGGGCGGCAAGCAGGGCGGCACGCTGTGCCTGGGGTGCCGCAAGACCATCTCGGCGCGCAGCACGCGGTACCGCAAGTGCGCGTATCTGGACTGCAACCATGTCTACTGCGGCGACTGCAAGGGGGACTGCATGTTCAAGCACGGCAAGAGTCAGTACTACTGCGGCGACCACCACTTCGCGCTAAACAACGGCGGCGCCATGCCGGAGACCAACACCACGGCCGGCACGCCGTCCGGCGTCGCGGCCAGCACACCCATGTCCGCGGCGCCAGCAGGAGCGCAAGGCGGCGGGCCGGCCATGCCCAAGCAGCCGCCGTCGGCGCGGGCGGCGCCCACGAAGCGCGCGCAGCCGCCCACGCCGGCAGAGACGCCGGGCACCCAGGCGCTGTACCGGTCCCTCGACGGCACCAAGCGCGCCGACCGCAACCAGACGCCGGCCGGCATGACGGCTGCCAACGACGCGCTCGAGGCGGACCAGCTCGAGGCCTTTGACGGTCTCTACGATAACGGCTTCGGCGACGATGCCATGGGCGACGCCCAGGACGACAGCACAGACATGGGCGGTAACGACTCGATGCAGGCGGCGCCACCCCAGCCCCAGCCGCAGCCGCAGCCGCAGCAGCAGCAGCAGCAGCAGCAGGAGCAACAGCAGCAGCAGCCGCCGCAGGCCTCGCCGCCGCAGCAACAGCATCACCCCATGGGCCCGCAGGCCGCATACCCGCCAGCGTACGGGTATCCGATGATGCCCATGCACCCGCACGCTCAAATGTACCCGGGCGGGCACGCGCAGTTCGCCATGATGCCGGCGGGTGGGCCGCCTGCGTCGCTGACAGGCAACGGCGGCGGCGCCCGACGCGGCGCCTCGCTCAAGGCCGCTAGCTTGCTGTCGACCGAGGGCGACTCGGCCTCGCCCAACACGGCCATGCGCGCCGCCGAGGCGGCGCGAGAGGCTGCCATGGCCATGTCGCGCTCGTACGGCGCCTTCTCGCAAGGCACGAGCGGGACCACGAGCATCAACAGCGTGGACCTCCTCAACAAGATGCTCGAGACCAAGGGTGACACCGGCCTCCTCATCCACGGCGACCTGGACACAGCCGCCGATGGCCGCTCGCTGCGTCCGCGCTACTGGACCAAGGAAGAGGACAACAAGCTTCGCAAGGCCGTCGAGCAGTACGGCCCCAAACACTGGAAGGACATCGCCACCTTCGTGCCGGGCCGCACCCACGTGCAGTGCCTGCAGCGCTGGAACAAGGTGCTCAAGCCCGGCCTGCGCAAGGGTGCGTGGACCGAGGAGGAGGACCTCACGCTCACCAAATTCGTTGAGGAGTCCGACGGCCAGCCCAACTGGTCCGAGATCGCTGACAGCATTCCGGGCCGCAGTGCCAAACAGTGCCGCGAGCGCTGGTCCTTCAACCTAGACCCTTCCATCAACAAGGGCGAGTGGACCGCCGAGGAGGATGAGATCCTCCTCCAGACACAGGCCAAGCTCGGCAACCGCTGGTCGCAGATTGCGCTATCGCTGCCGGGCCGCACCGAGAACGCCATCAAGACGCGCCACAAGTCCATCATGCGCGCCAAGCGCCGCGAGTGGCACCCGGCCGAGGACGCGCTCTTGCTCTCCTACCAGCGCGACATCGGCAACCGCTGGGACGAGATTTCCTCGCACCTGCCCAACCGAACCAAGAACGCCGTCAAGATGCGTTTCAAGTTCCTCACGGAAGACAACTTCTCCTCCTCCACAAAGAAGAGCGAGGCCGCCAAGAAGGCCGGCGTCGACGACGACGGCGACGGCGACGGTGATGGCGATGGCGATGACGACGAGGACGACGGCGACGGCGAGGGCGGCGGTCAGCATTCGCCCGTCGCCATCCCCACGGCCGTGACCTCGTCGACGTCCTCTTCCTCTGCTGCCACTTCTGCGGCGGCCGAATCCTCTTCGGAGGCGCCCGTGCCGGCTGCCTCCTCAGGCACCGCATCCTCCGGCACCGCCTCACCTGTGCGTCCGACGCCCGGCGCCGGCACGCAGGGCACATCCAACTCGGCGGCCGCTGCGGCTGTTGCTGCCGGTACTAGCGGCAGCGGCAGCGGCAGCGGCGAGCCGGACGACATGTCCGTCAAGGTGGAGGCCGACACGGACGCCACCGCACTCGCGGGCAGCAGCGGCGGCAAGGACGATGCCGATGACATGTCGGTCAGCACGTCCAAGTCTGTGCCCAGCTCCGTGGAGGACGTGCGCAAGCGGCGCACCATCCTGCAGCGCACGGGCGCGTGCCAGTCGAGCAAGGCCAAGGCCAGCTCCAAGGAGGCGCGAGAGCGCGCGCGCAAGGCCGCCGCTGCGGCTGTGGCTGCCGCCGAGGCCGCGGCGCGCCAGGTCACCGAGTCTCAGCAGCAGCAGCAGGCGCAAATGCAGCACTTCCACATGCAGCAGCAACAGCAGCACTATCAGATGCAACAGCAGATGCACCTGGGGCACCCGGGCATGCCGCCGCCACACATCCTGCAGGCGCCGCACATGCATGCGCCTGGCATGTATGGCTACGGCATGCCGCCCGGCTATGGCGCGCCCAACGTGCCCATGCCCTACATGTACCATGGCCCGCACCCCCAGCAGCAGCAGCCGCAGCACCCACCGCAGATGCACATGCAGCAGCCGTACGGCGGCCCGCGGGACCAGGGCCGTCCCGCAGCGCCAAACTTCAAGCCGGCCTACACGCCCGCGGCCCATCCAAACGGCAGCCACCACTCCGGCTCGCACAGCAAGTCCTCGGTGGGCGTCGTCTCCATGGGCACGCTTGGCTCCACTGCGAACAGCTCCGGCTCTGACCAGCGCACGGCGCGCGCGACCAGCGGTGGCGCTGACAAGAACTCCAAGGCCATGCTCACCGAGATGCTCGACGACCTCGCCAACATGGACTTCGACCCGCTCGACGGCTCCAACCTCGACTCGCGCACCGCGGACACGACGGCCGAGCCACCGTATGCCTCGACGGCCATGCCCCAGCACCAATCCAACTACCAAGGTCAGCCCATGTACCACCCCAACGTCCGTGCGGACAGCGAGGGCGCCAACAGCAACGCATATGCTGCGGCCTTTGACGGTCTCAATCTCGACGACTTCCAGGGCGCGTAGAACCAGGAAATGAAGAAGGACAAGGGGATGGAGACGGAGAAAAGTGAGAGTGCGAACGACCGAGACTGTCCTGGGCGCCGCGTGGCTCCTTCTGTCCTCGGGATGTGTATGTGACATGCTCCTGCCTGTGCTAAAGAATTGAGAAAGGAATTATACGAGGTTTGTCTGCGAGAGTGCGAACGACCGACATGCCTCGAGAAAAGGAATGATTGCTGGCTTGGAGAGGACGTGAGAGAAGCAAGCGTGCGAACGACTGATCGTAATGTGTATGTGACATGCTCCGAGAAAAAGAATACTTGATACAAGGTTTCTCTGACTCTCTCGTTCAAGATCTGCAGAGCAGAGGCCAGCCCGAGAGCAGCGCCAGCGTCTGTGTTGCGCCTCTTCTCGCTCGCTCTTTGTAACATGTGCTGACTACGCAGGTGCAATGGATGCTGCTGGCCAGCCGGCCTGCCCAACTCTTGGAGCCGCTAGTAAGCCTGGCTGCCTGGCGTCTCACGAGCTGTCTTGCTTGGATAGCGACCCTTGCTGCTGCTGCTGCTGCTGCTGCTGCTGCTGCTGCTGCTGCTGCTGCTCTAGAAGAGTCTCAATGCGGGCGAGATCCGTCAGAATACTGTTCTTGACGTCCGCGTCAGCGTCCAACAGGAGCGGCAAGGCACGCGAGAGTGAGTCGCGCGCCATGGTAAGCTCGCCAAAGTTGAGCTGCGCACGGCCAAGCGTGACGAGCAGGTAGGAGAAGGGCGGGTCGCGCAGCGCGAGGCCGCGCTCGGCGAGCTGGATAGCCTTGAAGGCGTTGCCGCGCTCCAACTGCACCTGCGCCTGCATCTCGAGCGCCTTGACGTGCTCGAGCGAGCCGTGGAGTTGCGCAGGCACCGCGCGGTCCGCCCGCGCGAAGGCCTCCACGGCCGCGTCCATGTCGCCGCCCTGCGCCGCAGTCGCGCCTCGCACCACGAGTTCCCGGTAGGCGGCGGCAGCGGCGGCAGCGGCGGGCGGCGGCGGCGGCGGCGCGGGCGCCGGGTCGGCCTCCTCGGCCCACACGTCCTCGTCCGCGTCGTCCGCGCTCTCGGCGTCGGCGGCCATGGCGGCGACGCGCAGGGCTTTGCGGCTCATGCTGCTGGGCGCGCCGGGCGTCGGCAAGGGCACCTACGGCGCGCGCCTGGCTACGTGGATGGGCGTGCCGCTCGTCGGCACGGGCGAGCTCGTGCGTGCCGAGCTGGCCAGCGGCTCGGCGCGCGCCGAAGACCTGCGCGCGATAGTGCAGCGCGGTGGCCTGCTGCCCGACGACCTCGTCGTTGACCTCGTGCGCGACAGCCTGCTGCGCCAGACAGACAAGGGCGAGGGCTTCATCCTGGTAAGATGGCTTTTGCTACGCTCTCGCTTTCGCTCTGTTTTGCTCTGCTGACTGACAAACGCACGTGGTGCTGCGTTGCGTTGCGTTGCGTGGCGTGGCGTGGCGTACCTGCGTGCGCGCGCTCCCAGGACGGCTTCCCGCGCACCGTGTCGCAGGCCGAGGCGCTGCAGGACTTTGCGCCGCTGGACGCGGTGCTCAACCTCGAGCTGGTCCGGGAGGACTACCTCGTGGCCAAGCTGCTCGGGCGCCGGGCGTGCACCTCCTGCGGCAAGTCGTACAACGTGGCGGACGTCATCAACGAGGACGAGGGCGTCCACATGCCAGCGCTGCTGCCGGCGAGCGGGTCCAGCACGCAGTGCGACTGCGGCGGCGGCCTCGGTTGCCGCGACGACGACACGGAGCAAACCATTCGCGAGCGCCTGCGCGTGTACCGCGAGGAGACGCTCCCGCTCGCGGAGTTCTACGAAAACCTGGGCATCTTGACCAAGTTCACCATCCGCCGCGGTCTCGACGACATTCCCAAGCTGGAAGAGCTCGTGCAGCGCGAGGCAGATGCAAAGAATTGATTTTTGGAAGGAGCGCGAGGTGCTCAAGCAGAGAGACAGACGCCGAGGCCACGCCTGGCTGTAACCTCTTTCAGTCTCGCACCCATCAATGGATGGAGACCTCAAAGGGCAGGGCGATGAAGGAGCGCACCGGCTTGCGCACCGTGAGCACCTTGGCGGCCTCGTCGTAGTGAAACTCGAGCGGCGCGCCGCGCAGCACAATCTGGGTGGGCGCCTTGGTGACACCGAGCAGAACCAGGCGCTCGACGTGCACCGCGGGGGCAAAGCCGCGTCCGCATTCGATAGCGCCGACAAGGCGCGAGCCGGAGTTGGAGAGCGTAAAGGTCGCCGAGCAGGACTCGCCGTCGCGATAGCCAAAGGTCTCGCCGTCATCGACGTGGAGCGAGCCGGAGGCCGCACCGGTGGCCGGGTCCACGGCCACGAAGAGCGTGAGCGGATCATCGCGCATGGCTTGCGTGGATCGGCGCACGCGCATTTTGCGCGGGACGATGGCGCCGGCGCGCAGAAAAACCGGGATCTTGTCCAGCGGCGCCTCCTCCTCGACGTGCACGCCGCCGGCGAAGAGTGCGTGCGGCGGCTCGAACTGATACCAGTGCGTACCGCGCGGCAGGTAGACGGACGCGGAGGTGACGCCGGCGTCCGTGACGGGCTTGACGAGGACGTCGTGGCCAATGAGCCACTGGTCGCCGAGCGCGAAGGTGGCCTCGTCCCGGGGCGCGAGAGACCAGAGCGGGCGCATGACGGGCATGCCGGTTCGCTCGTGTTCGGCGAAGACCGTGTACCAAAAGGGGAGCAGCGAGTAGCGCGTAGTGATGGCCTTGCGAATGCGTGAGAGCACCTCGGGGCCAAAGAGCCAGGGCTCGCGGCGCTTGGAGTCGATGTGCGCGTGGCCGCGGAAAAAGGGCTGGAAGGCGGCAGCCTGGTACCAGCGCTGCAGCAACTCCGGCTCCGGATTGCCGAAGAAGCCGCCGACGTCGGCCCCGGCAAAGGGCAGGCCGGCGACGTTGAGGCTGAGCAGCATGTCGCTGGCGATGCGCAGGTGGCTCCACTCGGCGGCGTTGTCGCCGGTCCAGATGGCGCTGAGGCGCTGTGAGCCGGCGAAGAAGGAGCGCGAGAGCACAAATGGCCGCAGGTTGGCGCCCTTGTTGCGGCGCGTGACGCCCTGCACGGTGGCGGCGTGATAGTACATGCCGTAGAGGTTGTGCCACTCGCGGTGCTCCCAGCCGGCAAGTGAGCGCGCCTCCTTGGTCATGGACACCTCGGGCCCGTTGAAAACGCTGGGCTCGTTCATGTCGTTCCAAATGTGCAGGTTCTCGGAGCTGCCGACATACTTGTCAAAGTCGAACTGCGTGGCCCACCAGTCGCGCACCTCAGGCGACGTGAAGTCCAGGTACGAGGAATCGCCGGGCCAGCACCAGCCCTTGAAGTCGGTCTTGCCGTCCTTGTCCTTGACGTAAAAGCCCTTGCGCTCCGCTTCGCGGTGCACGTGGTAGTTGCTGTCGCGCTTGATGTGCGGGTCGACAATGGCCACCATCTTGCGGCCAAAGTGCGCGATCTTGGCCTGCATGTCGAGCGGCGTGGGAAACTTGTGCTGGTCCCACGTGAAGTAGCGTTTGCCGTCCGTGTGCTCGATGTCGAGCCAGATGACGTCGTACGGCAGGTCGTGCTCCTCGAAGCCGGCGTTTACCTCCGCCACGTCTTTCTCGTCACGGTAGTTCCACCGACACTGGTGGTAGCCCAGCGAGAAGAGCGGCGGTAGCGGCGTTGTGCCGGTGATGCTGGCGTACTGCTGGAAGACGTCAGAGGGCGTGGGGCCCACCATCACCATGAGGTCCACGACGCCCGACTCGCTCATCCAGTGCAGCAGCTTGTCGCCCGAGGCGGTCTCGGACGCAACGTCCACAAAGGTCTCGGACGGGTTGTTCCAGAACACGCTCACCGTGCCGGCGGCCGAATGGCCCACGGCGACGGGGATGTGCCCGTACAGCGCCATGGGCTCGTCGATCTCGTACTCAAAGACATCCAGGTTGTAGTTGCGGTAGGGCTCCTCGAAGGCCTCGGGCCCGCCGCGCGTCTCGCGCAGCGAAAAGGGCGCCGCGTGCTCTGGGATGCCGTACACGTGCTTGCAGCCCGCCAGGCTAACGTCGAGGCCCACGGCCGTGGCGCCGTGCGGCTTGCCGTCCGTGTGACCGCCGAAGGACTCGGGCGCGTCTGGGTCCTCCCCGCCCGCGTTTGCCTCGCCCTCGATCGCGCCGCCCTCGTCCGCCGCCGCATCGAGCGCGTGGTCCGCGCCGGCCTCGCCGCCGTCCTCATAGATGGGCTTGCCGTCCTCGCCCCAGTCCACGATCTTACGCCCGCTCTCGTGCGCTGCGTCGCCCAGCTGCGCGTCGCCAGCCGCCACCACGTGCTCGCTGCGCAGATTGCCGTCGTCGCCCGGCCGCCGCTGCTCGAAGCGGAGCAGGCTGGCGCCGTTGATGCGCGCCACGGCGCGCCCGGTCTGGGCGTCCTCCACCAGCACGCGCAGCGGCGCCGCCTGCACCACGACGCGCAGCCGTCCGTCCGCGGTTGAGGCCGCGAAGTCCTCGCTGCCATGGTCCCCGCCATGGTCCCCTTTGCCGCCCAGCGTGAGCGCCACGCCCTCGGCCTTGAGCGTGGCGGCGTCCAGCAGCACGTCCGGCGACTCGTACCGCGGTGCCCGGCCCTCCTGCGCCGGCTCGACGAGCCGTAGCCGCAGCACACCGCGCCGGTACGCCTGCAGACTGAGTTCCAGCGGACCGCGGCTGCCCTTGACGGCCACCTGCGCGCGCACCACGCCGTCGTCCTGCCGCACCGACCCGGGCAGCACGTGGTACTCCTCGTTGTGCGCCTGTCGCTGCCGCCGGCAGAAACCGGTCTTGCCGCACGTGCGGAACTTGCTCCTGTCCACGCCCTGCGCAAGCGCCACGAGCGCCGCCAGCGCCGCCAGCGCCAGGAGCACCCGCCAACGCGCGCAGGGCCGCGGCGTTGACATGGCTGCCGTCATGACCTGGTCAACCGCACGTACGTCCGGCTCGCCCTGGACGGCGTGCCCGTCTGCGCAACGCTCGTCGGCGACCGCCGCACCGCGGCCGCGCGCTCGCCGGCGCCCGGCACGTTGGAGTCTGGAGGCGAAGCAAACTTCGCCGAAGATGATCGAGGTTGCCCTGTTGACGTTGATTCAGGTGTATCCGGAGACTCGTGAACACCATGTAAAGGGTCCAACGACCTGAGACCGTGATGACGTGACACGGTGACCGCCGTGATCGTCAGCGTCCGTGGCCTTTATCGTGACCTTCACCGTGGCAGCGCCCGGGATCGTGATTTGGACAAGAACCACCGCGATCGAGCATTCAGGCGGTTTTGCCTGCAACAGTTCAAGTCAAGTCGGCAGCGGCCGGCCCGAGTGGGCACGTACTGTTTCCAAAAAATCATGCACAATCCGGCTAGTAGAAGCATTCCCTCCTCTCTGACGGTCCGCCGGCGCAGTTCTAAGCACGCGACTTGCAAATGATGTCATGGTCTCTCAGACCCTCTCAGACCACGATTGATACGTGGCGGAGGGATGCACGCAACCTTGCAAGAGCGATATCCATGACTTCACCGGTATAGCACGCTCAAAGTCAGTGTGCGTCAATTATAAGGTTCTCGTGGCACGGGTTTCCAGTCGGCAGCGCCGACCTGAAGACGTCGAGCGCCTCATGCGTGGCGTCCCCGAAGAGGGAGGGTCCAGAGAAGGATGCGTTTGGGCTGGAAAATCCATTGGATGCCGCCTGCGGAGGTGCGCGACCGCTCTGGCCGACTTGAAGATGTCCTCTGCGAGAGCATTCCGGTCATGGAGGTCGTGTGCTAGTCCGCGTCATGGCTCGGTTCTCGAGCGTACGTGAGTCGACATGTTCGTCGTTCACGTTCTTTGCCGGCACGAGCTCTATGTGGGGCTGCTGTGGCGTGCCATGAGTCATCGACGTCTATGAGTCGAGTGTCGCGGAATAGCCTTGGCGGAAAGGCTGTCTTGTGTGCCAGCGCAAACGCGAGCACAAGCATGAGAACGATGACCGCGTATTGGGAGGATGGCGGCTAGTCAATCACGTCGACGAGGGCCAAGAGCCCACGGTCGAGATGAGACCCGCCGGCAGCCTGTTGTAAGCACGCTCGCGCTGAGGTCACACACATCGGTAAGTTCTTAGACGACCTCGACCGGCGCGGGCGGAGCGAGAAGAACAGCTGCGGCGCGGGATCCTGGTAGTCAACGATCAAAATGTTTGACAACATGGATCTAGGACAAGAGTTCAAGATCAACGCATGGCGCGGAGTCCAAGACGCCGCAGCCAGCTCGCCGAGCGAGCAATGCCAGACCGCGAGCAGATCTGAATCGCCGGAGAGCGAGGATCACAGCAAGCGAGAAGGCAGTAGAGCGACAAGCAGCAGCGTTCGCTCAACCACAACCTTTTCGCCCCGACCTCTCGTTCCACCTCGGTGGACGAGGGGCGGGGCTCTTTTTCGTTTGTTAGAAGGCCACCAAGTATCTCTCCTACCCATAACTCTCATAACCGCGTGAGCAACCGGCAGCAACCGCAGCAACCACGAGCGTACACGAAAATGCGCAACAGGACGGGCACCGGCGCTGCTCGCGCAGTGCACTCAAATTTGATCCGTGCCTGACAAGGGCGCGCGCTCGCGAAATGGCGCGAGCAGAGGTAAACCTTAGTGCCGGGGTGGCGGGCCTCGCCGCTGTGGTGGCTGCCAGCCTGCTTCCGCAAGCGTGCTGGCAACAGGCTAGGCTCAGCCAGAGCGGTGCCAGCCGCCAACGAGTGGGCTGGCCACGCCAGGGTCGGTGGCGGCTGGCACGGAACGTCCGGCGAGCCTCGGAGGCGCCAGGCGGATTTCGTAGGCGCCAGGCGGATTTCTGTGGCTTAAAGACCAGTAGCTTGCAGCCAGTGGCCTGTGTGGTTGGCAACATTCGCCGCAATCTCGGCGTCAGGCTCGGCGTCGTGACTACAACAGTCTGCCGCAGCCTCACGCCTCAATTTGATGCTCTCTACCACAGCAGCCATGCAACAACAGCCAGTAGCCATCGACCACGGAGAGGCCAGCAGCGTCCAGCACCTTGAGCCGTGCGCCGCGTGCGCCCGGCGCTCCAACATTCCCGGGACAATCCTCCGAGCTCCGCCGTGCGAGCTCTTTGCCGCTTGGCCTACTACTGGCAGCCGCGCAGGTCAGCAGACGTGTTACTCCTTCCAGCTTCTTGAGGCGCACCTGGGCCGGCGGCGGCGACGTCCTGCTCTGGCGCCTGGCTACCACAGGCTCGCTTTGCCACCACAGGCCATTCACCCTCCTCGAATGCCATGGCACGCGACCACTGCACGGCGCGGATCCGGACCGTCCTCCGCCGCCCGTTGCAGTGCTGCGTGCCTCCGAGTCCGGCACTGGCAGGGCGAAGGTGTCCAGGTGCGCCTCACGCCGCCGCCCCGCCGTCGCCGACCAGGTCGCGCCAGCCGCCACCGGCGAGAGGGCGGCCGCCAGGCTCCAGCTGACCGAGGCTCCGAGTCTGGCCTCCTCAATCACAGTGAGAGAGAGGCAGGGCACGAGAGCGCAGAGCCCGCCGACCAGGACTCGGAGGCGGAGGCCACATGCCAACAACTGGACGACTGACCCTTCTGTGTCACTCATCATCACTCACTCAACTTCGCTTACTTCAAGGCGGCCCCGGGCCAGCAGCCGCCTGAGGCAGCTCCGCCGACTTGGCAGCTGCTCGTAGCTGCGCGCCGCCGCCATCCGACGTCGCAGACGGTCGCCGCCAGCTCCGCCGCCGCCAGCCGCCGCCAGCGCCCGCCGTGGCTTGAGTCTGGCCGCGGCCAGCTAGCTACCTGCGGCGGCGCTCTCCGCCTGCGGACATGGCCTTCTACACAGCGTTAAGATGCCCCACCGTGGCCCGCACTAGACGCGCTTTCCACAAAGCACGCCCACAGCCGGGGCACCGAGCGCTCGCGTCCCCTCCCGCGCAGCCCTGAGGTGGGCCACAGACGCCACAGTTGAGGCTCTAGGTGCTGTATCCCACGCTGCCCCCCGAAGCGGTGTTGGGGCCGCGGCGCCGGGTCCCGCGCCCGGTCGAACGCACCCCGGGGCGCGGGGACGGGGTGTGTATGGGGCAGCGTGCGAGTGCCAGGCGAGTGATTCGCGAGGCCAAAGCTGCGACGGGGACGCGGCCCCCGCCGGGCGCGCGGCGCCGGGATGCCGCGCGCGCGTCGCGCTTGGCAGGGGCGGGCTGCGCGCGCAGCGCGCTCGCGCGCGCGGCGGCGCGCGGCCGCGCGCGCGCAGCTGCAGGCGGCGGCGGCGGCGCCGGCGCGGCCGCGCGCGGCCGCCGCCGCGCGCAGGCGCGCGCCCCGGCGCGCGCGGGCCCCGCGCGCGCCGCCCCGGCGCGCATCGGGAGCCGGCAGCTCCGCCGCGGCACTCACCATCTGCAGCAGCGCACAGCAGCAGCGGCCGCAGCAAACACGCTTCGCGCGGCGCGAAGGCGCGAAGCGGCGCGCGGCGCGCGGCGGGCGGGCGCGCGCGGGCGGGCGGCGGCGGCGCGCGGCGCGGCGAGGAGCGGCGGGCAGCGGCGGCGGCGCGCGCGCGGGCGCGGCGAGGGGCGGCGGCCGCGGCGGGCGCCGCTCCGAGGCGAGGCGAGGCGAGGCGAGGCGGGGCGCTCGCGGCGCTGCCGCTGTGCGCGCAGGCGGGCGAGGCGCGGCGCGCGCGAGGAGAGGCGCGCGAGGGGGCAGGCGCGCGCGCGCGCGCGAGGCGGCGCGCGGGGGAGAGGCGCAGGCGGAGGGCGCAGGCGCGAAGAGGGGCGGCGGAGGCAGGCGCCGCGGCGCGCGCGCGCCGGAGCGGCGCCGAAAGGGTCGGAGGCCGCTGCACAGGCGCGCCGGGCGCGCCGGAGGTGGAGACGGTGGTGGGGCAGACTCCGCGAGCCGTGCGCGGCGGGCGCGGCGAGAAGAGGGCCAGGCAGCGGCGGGAGGAGGGCAAGGGGGAGCGCAAGACGAGGCGCAAGGCGCAGGACGGCGAGCCCGCCGGGTCTCCGCGGCGCAAGCGCGCCGCGGGGACTGGGCGGGCCGCTATGGATGGAGGCTCCGGGGGTGCCAGTGCTGGTGCTGGCCCCATGACGAGCTCGGCGAGCCGCGGCGAGGATGGCGCCCTTCCTGAGGCTGCCCAGCACCAGCACCAGCAGCAGCAGCAGCAGCAGCAGCAGCAAGCGCAACTACAAAAGGATGTGGAGGAAGGTGTTGCCAAGTCGGTCGATCCGGAGCAGCAGGGGGAATCAGTGGCGGGTACTGGCGCTGTTGCGAGCACCGCTGAGCGGAGTCGCTCCTGGAGCCGCCGTGGCATGGGCAGCGACGAGGATGTCCTGTGCAGCATCTGCCTCAGGAACCGGACAGACGCGGTCGAGGTGTGCCAGACGGCATGCGGACACTTCTTTTGCCGCGGGTGCGTGGAGGAGGCGCTGGACCGCGGGCTTGGGTGCTGCCCCATGTGCAGGGCGCCCCTGAACAGATTCAATGTTCTGGTGCAGCGCACGGCCGAGCCGCTTGCGCGGCCCGACGTGGACAGCATCTGGGGCACGCACTTTGTGCAGAGCGACCCGCGCCTCAGCGTGGAAGGCCTGGCCAGCTACCACTTCGCGGAGGATGGCTCGAAAGCCTGGATTGCCTACGACCCGGCTGTCATCCCGGACAACTGGCGCCTGGACAACGGCCTCAAGCCGCCGGCGGCCAAGTACTTTGAAGACTTCACCTACGAGGCGGACAAGCGCATCTTCACAGGCGCGATCCACTGGGCGCCCACGGCGTTTTGCGGCCACGCCAAGTGGCTGTACCGCATGGAGTTCGACGAAGCGCTGCAGACCATTGCGCACGGGTCTGTGCGCGCCTATTTGCCGGACGGCAGCCTGGCCAGCGAGCTCTTCTTTGGCCGCGACCTCATCTACCGCCGTGTGCGCCAGCACCTGCGCGGCGCCACCTTCGTGCAGATGACCGTGCTTGCCTCCATGCTGGCCAATAAGGCCGTCATGGTCGGCAAGGCGTCCTACCACTTCACTGGCGACAAAGCCTGGATCTCCTACACCACCGCGCCCGACGCCTGGAAGCTCGACTCGGGCGAGCGTCTGCCCGCCAAGAAGTTCTTCCAAGACACATCCTACGACCCTGACACCCGCACCTTTCGCGGCACGATTGATTGGGCCTCGACGCCCATCTCAAACGCTGTTCGCTGGGAGTATGTCATGGTTTTCGACGTCACTTTCAGCCGCATTGTGGACGGCACTGTCCGCACCGTCTTCACCGACGGCACCGACCAGGTCAAGCGTTTCGGCGAGGACATGATCTACGTGCTGCACGAGGACGCCGTCTGCTGAGCTGAGCTGAGCTGAGCTGAGCTGAGCCGAGCTGAGCTGAGCTGAGCTGAGCTGAGCTGACAAAAATGGTCATCGCGCCACCATGGTGAAGCTGCTGCGAAGCTGATGCGCCACATGCACAGAGCTGCGACCTTCACATCCTACAGCGCTTCCGGGCCGCAGAGAGAGAACCTCTGCGGTACCGGCGTGCCTAGGACTGCGCAGCACCTGGCTGTCTCAAAGGGAGAGCCCAGATCTATCAAGAGGCCGTGGCGTCGGCCGGCCCTGGACGAATCTAAATTTCGCTGTGTTGTAATTTCATTTTCCTCCTACTTTACACAAGGTTCCCCCGTCCGCAAGCATGTCCGGCTGATCCGTCGACCATGGCGCTCTGTCAGCAACCGGCTGATCCCTGCGGCCGCTTGATCCCCCCACTGTCAAAAATTCTAAAAAATCTGTCTACCTGTGGTGCCCCCCTTCCCTCTCGCAATCCAAAGCCGCGCCTTCCGATGATTGCCATCACCATCACCACCGACGACTAGTAGGCTAGCTCTAGCACAGCGCAGCTCCATGCCTCATTCCCCCGCGCCCGCCAGCGTTTGCTTCCTTGGCCAGCCCGAGTCCGAGCCCTGCTTCATGAGATAGCTCGCCTGTGCTTGGGGGCAGTGTGCGGCAGTGTCCTGCAGAGCCCATGCCGCCTCGCTCGGCCGCGCACGGCGTCCGCGCGCACACCTGCGCACACCCTGCCATCCCTGAAAAAGAAGCCAACTTTAGGCAGGCCAGCGTGCACCTCTCCGGCTTCGACAGCAGACGGCGAAGCAGCGGCGGCGGCGGCGCGCGCGCGGCGGCGGCGGCGGCGGCGGCGGCGGCGGCGCGGCGGCGGGCGCGCGCGCGGCGGGCGGGCGGGCCAGCGCGGCGGGCAGGGCGGCCGGGCGGCCGGGGCGGCGCGGCGCGGCGCGGCGCGCGGCGGCGGGCCGGCGGCGAACGCGGGCAACGGCCGCGGCGGGCCGGCAGCGGGCGCGCGAAGGGCGGGCGGGCGGCGCACGCACGCGCGGGCGGTCGAGGCAGGATGGATACGCTGGACGGATGGATCGAGCGGCTGATGAACTGCGAGGCGCTGTCGGAGAATGAGGTCAAGACGCTGACGACCAAGGCGCGAGAGGTGCTCATGGAGGAGTCCAACGTGCAGGCCGTGAGCGCGCCCGTGACGGTGTGCGGCGACGTGCACGGGCAGTTCTACGATCTCATGGAGCTCTTCCGCATCGGTGGCAAGACGCCCGATACCAACTACTTGTTTCTGGGCGACTACGTGGACCGCGGCTACTACAGCGTGGAGGTGGTCTCACTACTGGTTTGCCTCAAGGTGCGCTTCCCGCAGCGCGTCTTTATCCTGCGCGGCAACCACGAGTCGCGCCAGATCACGCAGGTCTACGGCTTTTACGACGAGTGCCTGCGCAAGTACGGTAACGCCAACGTCTGGAAGGACTTTACCGACCTCTTCGACTACCTGCCGCTCACCGCGCTCATCAACGAGCAGGTCTTCGGGCTGCACGGCGGCCTCAGCCCGTCCATCGACTTCCTCGACAACATCCGCGCGCTCGACCGCGTGCAGGAGGTGCCGCACGAGGGCCCCATGTGTGACCTCCTCTGGTCCGATCCCGACGACCGCAGTGGCTGGGGTATTTCGCCGCGCGGCGCCGGCTACACCTTTGGCAGGGACGTCTCGCAGTCCTTCGCGCACAATAACGGCCTCGTGCTCATCACGCGCGCGCACCAGCTCGTCATGGATGGCTACAACTGGTCCCACGAGAAGCACGTCGTCACCATCTTCTCTGCACCTAATTACTGCTACCGCTGTGGCAACGAGGCCGCCATCCTCGAGGTCGACGAGCAGCTCAACTACAACTTCCTCACCTTTCAGCCCGCGCCGCGCCGCGGCGAGCCCCACGTCACCCGGAGGACGCCTTCCTTTCTCCTCTGATGTGATTTGCCGTCCTCTTGCTCTCTCGCTCTCCCGTGCGTGTTTGTCTGTGTGTCGCCTGTGCTTCTCACAACTCCTGCTCCCTTTTTCACCCCATGTAGCTCCCGAGCCGCGCACCTGCCACCTGGCCCGCAGCTCGCCCATAGCCCTTATTCACTCAGCCTACGATGCTTTGTTGACGTTTGGATTCCTTTCCTTGCAATGACTCGGACGGTTGGTTGACCAGGGATGCAGCCACGCAATGCAATGCAAACAAGTAACACAGACAATCGATTACTTGGACAGCGTATTGAGAAAGGCCGCTTGCGACCACGCGCCGCGCTGCGCGCTCGGGGTGGCCCGGGGCGCCACGGTGGACGTCGAAGACAGCGCTCTCGAGGTGGACGTCGAAGACAGCGCTCTCGAAGTGGACGTCGAAGACAGTGCTCTCGAAGTGGACGTCGAAGACAGCGCTCGCGAGGTGGACCTCGAAGACAGCGCTCCTGAGATGGACGTCGAAGACAGCGCTCTTGAAGTGGACCGGGGCCCTGCCAACGGGCCATGCGCGAAGTTGGCTCGACTTTGCAGGGGCGCAGTAGTCTTGACCGGAGCACGACTCGTCTCGCGCCAGCGCTGCAACACGCGACGCAAACGGGCGTGGTCCTGCAGCATGCGCAGGTACAGGAGCGAACGGGGTCCCACCACATGCGTGGCTCGACGCTCGCGCACGTTGAACACGTGGGGCCCAAGGCGGCGCCGACAACAGCGACGCAGACGCGAGGCGAGCGAGGCCTCCCGCGCCCAGCGAATAAAGCAGCGGCGCGCAAGACGCGTCTCGTAGAGCGTCCGCGCCGCGTGTTCCGTGACAGGGATGCGCGGGCTCTGATACGAGGCCCAGGAGCGCCACGCCGCGAGCACCTTCCGCATCGAGGCTGTGTCCGCGTGCCGCGCCGCCAGGCCAAGAACGTAGCCCTCGGAGCGCTGTAGGCACCAGTGGTCGACCCAGTCCGTGAAGGCGCGCCCCAGCAGCGCCTTGCGGCGAAAGATGGCGGCCAGGCGCATGCCCTGGCGGTGCAATGCCTCCTCTGCGGCAAGCTCGTGCCAGGCGCGCAAGGCGCGCTGCGCCTGGCGCCGCACGATGAGGTTGCGTAGGCTTATCCAGCGCGCCGCGACCCAGTGCCAGTGCGCGAAGCAGCGCTGCGCAAGCTTGATGACCCGGACGCGCTCGTACGCGAGCGCCAGCCGCAGCGGCGCGAAGACGGCGTCGCGCCACGCAGTGAGCGCGCGCCGGCATGTCTGCAGGCGCCACAGCCGCAGCGCAGCCGTCTCGAGGACGCGGGCCTCGTACTCGTCCAGCGTGAAGAGCTGCCAGCCGCGCCAGACGCGAGACAATACCCGTTTGCGGTCCGCGACCTCGGCCAGCGCGGTGTGGGCACGGTGCTGCGCCGCGAGCGCGGCGGCCTCGCGCAGGGCGGCGAGCCCACTCGCCGTGGCGCGCCGCCGCCAGTGGCCCGCGGCCACGCGCTCGCACTTGAGCAGCCACACCTCGTGAAGCCAGGCCCCGAAGCACCGCCGCAGGCCTTGCACGTCACGCAGCGCGTCCGCGTCGCACGCCTGGTTGCGCTGCACAGCGTGCTCGAGGAGCGCACGCAGGCCTCGTGCCCGGCTGCGCTCCTTCCAGAGGCGCACGGCCGCCTCCTCTTGCGAGCGCGTGCGCGCGCGGGCGCCCGCTGCACGCGCCAGTCGCCGCAGCGCAGCCCGCACGCGCACGAGCGTGATCCGTGCCGCCAAAGAGCGCACCACGCGCTCCTCGACGCAGTGCTCGTGCCAGGCTGCGAGCACGCGCTTCTCGAGGCGGCACTCGTGCAGCACACGCGCGGCCTCCAGCTGCAGCTCGAAGCGCAACCTCTCTTGGAGGGCGCCGCGCCACACCTGTAATGCATCCAGCGCGCGCCGCCGCTGCGCCATGCGGTGCACGCGCCGCGCCCGCGTGCGCAGAAACGCGTGCCTGCGCAGCACAGAGAGCGCTGAGAAGAGCCCCACCATGCGCCGGAAGGCGTCCGCCGCCTCGTCCGCCTGCCGCAGTTGTTGCAGGCGGGAGGCGGACTCGTGCCAGCGCGTCAGCGCGCCGCGCAGCCGCCGCCGCCGCGACGCCAGCCCCGCATGCTTCTCCAGCACGGCCAGGCGCCGCCTCGCCCGGGTCTGGGCGCGAAGCCGCGTGAGCGCGCGCCGCTTCGACGCGACCTCAAAATACGAGTCCCCGATGATGGCCAGCTGCGAGAACCGCCGCTCCGCCTCCACCAGCGAGGCCCAGCTCCCGAACGCTTTGAAGAGCGTGCGTATCCTGTCCATCCGCACGGCCTGGTACGTCAAGCTCCAGCGCTCGAAGACCTCAGCGCGCCGTCGCGACTCCAGGGCCTGACCCATGGCGCGCGCGCGCGACCGCCGCCGGCTGTGTGCGGCCAGCTTATGAAAGCAGCGCGCCAGCGCGCGCTGCTGCTCCGCCGCGATGCGCGCTACCTCGCGCTGTTCGAGCAGCTCGCGCTCCTGCCCGTCCGCGCACCCGGCCAGCGACCCGAGCGTGCCCTGCTTGTGAAAGCGCCACCGCTGCAGCGCCGCGGCAAAGTCGCTGTCCGCGTGCGCCAAACCGCCCGCCGCGCGGTCCCCGCACGAGCCCTTGGCGTCCATCTTGCTTGCCTCGCGGACCGCCGGTTCGCGTAGCAGCTGCTCGAAGGCGGCGTTGTCTTCGGACCCGGAGTCCGTGTGCGAGCGGACCTCATCCTCCTCGTGCGAGCGGATCAAGTCCTCATCACGTTCGTCCACGAGGTTTTTGGCCTCGCCTTGGAGCCATGAGCGCGTCTCCTCCTCTCGGTCCTCGCCCGAGCCTGTCGCCGTCACGGGCGCGAGCAGCGTCCGCTGCACGTGCGCTCGAAACGCGGCTTGTTCGCGCGCCGACTTGAACGAGACCGAGCCATTGGCGCCGTCCTCTGCTCCTAGCCGGTTCGCCCTGTTCAACTTGCCCGCCGCATTCTCATCGTACCGCCACGACATCTCCTCGCCGTCGTCCTCGTCGTCCTCGTCGGCGGCGTCGTTGTCGTCGTCGTGCTGGGACGTTGCGCCGCCGGGGCCCCTCAGGGGGTCGTCGCTCGCGCCCGCGCGCTCGCCGTGCCACCGGAGCTAGGCTGCCAGCGAAGCACAACGCGCCGCGCCGCGCCGCGCCGCGCCGCCCGCGCCGCGCCGCCCGCGCCGCCCGCGCCTCGACCGACGCGCGCGCGCGCGCCTTGCGGTTGTTGTGTTGTGTTCTGACAGCAAGGGCATGCGCAACGGGTCCGGCAGTGCCAGGCGGCCAACTTGAAAACTGTGTTCAAGTTGACGCCGGACTCTGATCAGCCAGGCAAGCTGTGGCTGCACGGATTGCCATGCTCCGCCAGCGCGCGAATCGCGATCCAAACAAAACCGCAATCCTTGCATAATGTTGGAAAGCAAGTTGTTTTCTCAGATCAGTTCTACAGATCAGGTCAGTCAGACGACGGTGGCAACGTTGTACACGTTTCTCTTCCTCTTCTCTCTCTCTCGACACATTGCAACACACAAGGCGGGTTGCGCCCTTGTGCATGCCCTTGTGCATGACGGTTTGTAGTTGATGCCTTTGCGAATGCTCCTTCCATCCTTAAGCGTCCATGAGGAGCGCCGGGCTCTCCTCCTCAGAGGGCAGGTCACGGCGGTCGATGGCCTCGCGCAGCTGGGCAGCCATGCCCAAAGAGACCTCGTCGAGCTCGTCAAAGTGCGAGCCTGTGTTGGAGAACTTGGAGAGGGCCTCGCGAGTGCCTTGCAAGACGGCGTCGTCGAGGCGCTCGCGCACGTGAGAATCGCGGTACATGGGTAGGAGAAGCTTGAGCGAGTTCTCGCGGATGTCAATGTCGCGCGAGAGCATGCTCTCGTTGAGCGCCGAAATGAGCTGGCCGCCCAGCGCGATGCGCACCGCAGGCACGGACGTGAGGATGTAGTGCATCAGGAAGAGCGCCTTGCGCTGCGCGCGGATGCCGTAGACGGCCTGGTCGGCGCGAACAATGTCCAGCAAGACGGCAACACCCTTCTCATCCTTGATGAAGGCCACCGTGCCCGGCGTGTACTCGCGAATGAAGGTGGAGATGGCGAAGAGCAGCTTTGCGTACTCGTCGGCAGCCAGGTCCGCCGCCCGGAGCCGGCCCATCAGCTGCGGCAGGACGCGCAGCTGCATGGCGGCCTCCTGCACAGGCGGGTTGTTCTGCATGCAGGCACCGAGCACCTCGAGCGCCGCGAGACGAATGTCCACGTGCGGGTCGTCAAGCAGCTCGAAGACCACCTTGAAGCCGTCCAGCTTGACAAAGTCGCGCGCCCAGTCGATCTGCTCCACGTAGCCCATTGCGGCCTGCAGCGCCTGCACCTTGCCGTCGGCAAACTTCTCCTCGTCGCAGCCCTCCTCGCGCGTGGTCTCGATGATCTTGATGAGCACCTTGAAGTCCTCCATCGGGTCCCTCACGTGCTGCTCCAGCGCGCTCTTGAGGAACTCGCGCCGCTCTGCGTCCATCGCCTGCAGCGGCTTGTTCTCCGTGCCATCGTGGTACTGCAGCGACCACTGCAGCAGCCCCTTCCACTGGTTCAGGTTGGCGGACGACATCTCGCCCCCCCTCCTGCGCCTCTGGCTCGCTCGCTCGCTCGCCGACGGAGACCCGCGCCGCGAGGGCCTGTGCTCCGCTGCGCGCTCCGCTCGCGCCGCTCCTCGCTCCCGCCGGCGCGCGCTTCGTGTTCCGGGTTTTGCTCGCCGCCGCTCGCCGTCCACGCCCTCGTCCTTCCCGAGTTTCTGGAGCTGGACCGCCGTAACCTCCGTAACTTCTGGCACTTCTGGCTCTCCAGGAACCGCGTTCGCGCGCTTCGATGCCGACGGCCGAGGCGCCGAGCCGAGCCGAGCCACGCCGGAAGCCAGCCGCCAGCGCTCGGCCACGGGTGGTGCCACTGCCGACCAGGCAGCTAGCTAGCTGACTGGCGAGCCGCCTCGAGCCGCCGCCACCGCTTGCTTGCCTGCGACGCTGGCGGCCTCCGAGTCCGAGCCATGACCACGCCGGAGGAGGCCGGAACCTTTGGAACCTTGTGGGTTTTGTCAAGCGCGTGAACCTGGTGCGCCCGTCCAGGCTTGGGCAGCCTCATCTTCGCAGTCAGGGCCGGGCGCGAAAGGTACGGCAGGTACCATACCAGCCTAGCCCGGGCCGGCGCTGCAGGCCTGCAGCGCGTTGCGGCCGCAGGCGGCCGCGCGCAGTGCGCCCTGGGTCCGGCGCCGGGCGGCGGGGGCGCGGGCAGAGGCCACGATGGAGGCGCACGACGCACTGCACGACCAGCACGGCGAGCACGCAGAGGCCAGCACGGAGAATGAAGAGGAGGAGGAGGAGGAGGAGGAGGAGGAGGACGGGGAAGGGGAGGATGCAGAGAAGAATGTCGAGGCGTCGTCGCAAGGCTTCATGGACGGCCTGCTGTCGTCGGCGCTGGGGTCCTGGGGCGAGAAGGTCGCCCCGCTCGTGGACGTGGCCGAGACGCAGGAGCCAGAGGTGCTCGTGGTGAAGACGCCCAGCGGCGAGGCGCACTTTAGCTGCCCGCGTACGTTGCCGCACCCGGAGCTGTGGCCGACCAAGCCGCTGCTGCTGCGCGAGAGCATGGTGCATCACGGCTGGGACGCGGACACCAACGTGGGCCGCGCACTGCCCACGACGGGCGAGACATTCGCGTTCGAGACGGAGCTCTTTCACGGCGAGGCCATCTTTCGCGTCCGGGGCCAGCCTGAGGCGCAGTCCTACTTTGAGGGCCGCGCACGCCTCTCATCGGTGATCATCAGCGGCCGCTTCAAGCGCGAGGTGCCCTTCGCCGACGTGCAGACCGGCCAGGAGTTCTGCCGCCCCGTCAAACAGCCGGGTGGCCTGCTCACCCGCGCCCTGGTCAAGTTCTTCCGCCTGCTTGCGCCCCTGCTCCAGCTGCACATCGGCGACCAGACCTACATGCTCTCGCCGCTCGCGCAAACTGTGCAGACCATGCACATCTCGGACGGCCCTTTGCAGCTCGCCCCGGGCATGGACCTCGAGGAGAACTTCGCCGAGGTCGAGCTGGGGGGGGCACATGGAGGCCAAGGACCGCAAGAAGTTCTTCGCCAAGCGTAAGAACCTCAGCCGCTTCGCCTTTCGCACCGACTGTCACTACACCTTCGACTTTTACAACGACAAGCTCGACATGGAGGCCTTTCAGCTCCGCGCCTTGGGCCAGCGCTACGAGATCCAGCCTTACCTTCGCGCCCAGCCGCTGCGCATCCTTGCGCGCATCTTCGAGCCTGGGGACCCGTCCGCGCTTTACTTGTGGAACTTTGAGGTTTGGCACGAGAAAGTCCTGCCTTTCCTTGCACGAGATCATGATGCCGCCAGCGAGGGCGACGACGCTTCAGGCCAGGCCGGCTGACCAGCTGTATGTGTTTATGTGACTTTGTACCACCACCAAGTAACGATCTGGTGTACCACCACCAAGTAACGATCTGGTTTCAAGTGGATTTTGGAGTTGAAATAGCCTGGGTGCGTTGCGGCATGGCCGCGCGAGGGGGCTCAAAAAGGTCACCGAATCCGCCTGCCTCGACCGGGCCCGTGCCCCTCTCGCCGAGATCTGGGCCAAGACCGCCACCGTCAAGCCGCGCACGCCTGACACGCGCGACAAGAAGACGAAACTCCTCCACCAGGTCAAGGCCAAGGGAATAGTAAGTAGCAAAGCAAGGACGAGCTGTTGCGCGCGCTGCGACGTGGCCTGAGTCAAATCAGTGACGCCTGCCGCTTCGCCACCTCTCAGGCTTCACTGCCGCGCACCGCCGCTTCTGAGCCTGGGTCTCACTGCCGCACTGCAGAAGTGGATGGCAAGAACTGTCGAAGCCGCGGCTCGGGCTCGGATTTGGTGCACACCCCCTCCGCGCGGAGCTGAGGTCCACTACCACTCAACAACAAAGGCAGGCCGGGTGAGTCCCAGTCGAGCAGTGCGCGGCAGCTCTGCGTGCGGCGCGCAACGAGCGCACAGGCAAGCAGAAGCGCGCGCGCTTGCGCGCGTCATCGTTGTCTTACTGACCGGGCGCTCACAGGCTGGCAGGCGCTCGCAGCAGCAGCAGCAGCAGCAGCAGCAGCAGCAGTAGTAGAAGGCACCATGTTCCGGCCGACACCGAGCATGCGCTCGCTGCACTCCGTCAACAGCCGCAGCAGCCGGCGTACGGCGCGCGACGGGAGGCAGCGGCGCTTCAACCTGAGCGAGGTCATCGAGGGTTCTTTCGAGCTCATTGTGGGCGAGTACGGGACCAAGGCAAACCTGGAGATCCCGATCGGCTTCTACGAGATGTACAACTCGGCGTTGATGCGCAACTTCTTGGCGAGCGCCATATTTTACTTTTACGCCTACCTGCGCGTGATGCGGCTCGTGCAGCAGCACCGCGACCTGCTGACGGGCGGTCAGAGCAGCGCCCTCGCCAAACAGCTGCCCATCGACTTTGCCGCGCACCCGGATTTAGCAGCTGCGCGCGAGGAGCAGCGCGAGCGCCTGAGCCGCATGTCATGTGCCTACGCGCGTCTGCTACTTAGCTACAGCAACTTCGAGCATACCTACGACGACGTGCTGCTCTTTGAGTGCATCTACCAGTTCGTCTTCCTCGTGCTCAAGGCCAGCATCGACCCGGCCCCTTTCGAGGCCAAGGAGCTTTGGACGCGCGTGCAGGGCGAGCTCTGCTACATTTTCCGCGGACCGAACTTTGACATCGAGGCCAAACGCGCGCTCAAGCTCGAGTTCGAACGCAAGGCACAGGAGGTCGAGCGTCTCAAGCGCGAGGAGGCTCTGGGTGGACCCATCCCAGGTTTCGACCCCGGGCACGCGGTACACGGAGACCAAGACCTCGTCGTGCAGTCCTCCAGCACCACCGCTGCTACCGGCCTGCGCGCCGACTCCAGGTATCGATCCAGTGCCTCGGGCGGCTCTCGCACGAGCCGTCCAAGGGGCAGCACGCACCTCTCCGCGCCTCGCCCCAGCCTCGTGCACGGCAACGCAGACCAGCAGCCGCCGCAGCAGCAGTTGCAGCCGCTCCCGGACAACACCTACCTTAGCATCGCGTCCTTTGACCTAGCCGCGGAGGCAGCCGTCGCGACTAGCCCACGACGACCGTCTGAGCAGTCCGGCGCGCACCGCGATTCGCCGCGCGCCAAGCGTGCCTCAAATCTTGGCCTTTGGGAGCACGAGAACCTCGAGACGCGCGCCAGAGATCAGAAACGTGCCTTCTCCGTCCACAAGGCTATCCACGCCCGCTCGCCCATCCTCTCCATCATCCTGCCGGACCCGCTCGAGCGCACGCGTCTCGACGCACGCGAGGCCCTCGCACGGGCGTCGCAGCGCGGCAAGGGCGGCAAGGCTCGCTCCGAGTTCGCCATGCGCAAGCCTGCCAAGGCGCAGCCCATTGACCCTCTTGCCGCCGCCACCGACAAGCTCCTCCACGTGATGAACATTTCTTCCTCCTCATCTTCCTGACTGACCTTTGGCGGCAAAGTTTGGCCGTCCTTCGACCTGTTGTGTCATCACTGCTACTGCTGCTGCTGCTGCTGCTGCTGCTGCTGCTGCTGCTGCTTGCAAACTTGCGCCATCCAAGTGTCTCTCCGTGTCTCTCTCCGAGTCTCTCTCCAAGTCCCTCTAGTTATGTCTGTCTGTCTGTCTGTCTCTCTGTCTGTCTGTCTCTCTGTCTCTCTTTCTTCTTCTGTTGCATTGCCAAGCTTTGGCGATCTGCGGCCCACGGCGTTTGTGGAGCGCAGTGGTCCCCCGGGTTTCCATCCATCGCCAACTGCCAGTGGAGGCCAAGCAGAATCCTAACGACCACCGCGGCGCCTATCCTCGCAAGCGCGGCCGCAGCGAGCGAGCGCGCAGCAGGCGCAGCAGGCGCAGGGATCGAGCGCGCGGAGGCGAGCTGTCTGCGGGCTACGGCGTGGCGCTGCGCTGCGCAGCGAGTCGCTTCCCGCTCTGACAGTGAGTATCCTTGGCGGCGTACCTCGTCATCAGGCAAGGCGCCAAGATGCCGACCGCCTTCGAAAAGTACGTGCGCAAGGAGATCAAGGAAATGCTCAAGAATACTGGGTATGGCGACTTCCAAGGCCTTCTTGAGCACCACGACCGGGAGGAGGCGAGAGAGGTTTACCAGATCCTTGAGGATGGCGCCATTCATTCATGGGAGCAGAAGCAGAGGAAGCTCCGCGCCACGCCACAGGACTGCGCGAGTCTGGAACAGGCGGTGAGGCTCGCCAAGAGAAAGTACGAGTCCATCTCCGTCCTCGAGACGGCGAAGTTCTCGGACGATGGCCTCAACCAGCTTGCGCAGGCCATCACCCAGGGGGGCGTCCTCCGCGAGCTCACGCTGGACCGTCACGAGGGTCTGGCAGATGACGAAATCGCCGGGCTCGTCGATGCGGTGCAGGCCCAGAACGCCATGACGAAGCTGCACGTCCATCTTCCCGCGCTCGGCCCGCGCTCGATCCAAGCCCTGTGCAAGGCCGTCCAGGAGATGCCCAAGCTCGAGGACCTGTCCGTACGCCTGCAGCCCACACGCGAGGTCATCGACGACAAGGATCCCGCCGCGTCCGCCTTGCCCGCTGCCCTGTGCGACGCGCTGCAGAAGAACTCGACGCTGCGCAAGCTCGCGATCGGTGGCGTTGCGACCCATGACGGGGCTGCAAAGATGCTGGCAGACGTGGTCGCGCAAAAGTCAGCGCTCGTCTCGCTCCACCTCACACGTAACCACATCACTGACAGCATCGGCAGCGTCTTGATCGAGGCGCTGCTTCACCAAGATGGCCACCTCACTCACCTGGACCTCTCGAACAACCCGCTCGGCCTGACCACCGCCGAGGCTCTTGGCAAGTGCCTGGCCACAAACAAGAAGCTGATCTCGCTCACTCTGGGCTGGCCCGGCGAGCGTGCGGCGCAGGCTTCCATCAGCACCAAGGGGGGCGAGGCGCTCGCCGTCGGACTCGAGCAGAACGATACACTCGAGGAGCTCATTCTGACCGACTACGACATTGGAGACGAGGTCGCCGAAGCGCTCGCGAAGATGCTCCGCACCAACAAGACCTTGCGCCTCATCAACCTTAACAACAACCCTTCCATCACTGCGCGTGGCTCGCGCGCCCTGGCGGAGGCGCTCGAGGTGAACGAGTCACTCGAGACGCTCCAGTTGATCGGCTGCCCTGCCGTCGACGGCAAGGCGCTCCTCGCCGGTGTGAAGCAAAACGCGACGCTGCGCAAGCTCGACGTCGATGCCAAGGTGCCGGCTTTTGACGAGCTCGCTAAGGAACTGAAGCGCATGCACGAGGTCGAGGAAGCGCGTCTCGATCTCGAGGATGGCAAGCAATACGTCACCAGGTGGATTCAGGACCTCTCACCTCGGAAGCGGGCCCGCCTTTCTCGTCGCCTTGACGAAACGTGGGCCAAGTACGCCACGGTGGAGGCCCCTGCCGACGATCAGCGTGACAAGAAGACCAGGCGTCTCCAGATGCTCAAGGCTGAGTGGGAAGCGTACAAGCAGCAATCCTTCATCCTTGAGGCTGCCCAGTAGACCACTCGTTAATTTAGATGAGCAGCTGAGCGCCGAACGGGCAAAACGGGGTTGGCCACTCTACCCAACCTTTTGAATGGGCGCAAGGTGGCCAGCGCTTGGCTTGCTCGCTACTTCAGCGTACCGGCGAGGCTTGAGATTGCCCGGCCCGGGTAGCGTCTGGTTTGCCCCGCTCCGCAACCCGAGTTCCCCACTCCAGCGACTGGGTTTTCACGAACCCGCCTCGAAGAACCCTGGCCGAACACCTGGAAGGAGTACGAGGAACAATAGCCTAGAAGCACCTCAGCAGGCCGTTTTGCGCGTGTGGCCAGTGCGCGTTCACGTATCTTTTCCCATTGAAGCGCCTCACGATGCGTCTGACAGCAGCTCCAAACAAAATGGACGCTGGCGCAGGCGTGACACCTTGACGTCAAGCAGCACTATTCCCGACTGCGGTCGAAGCCGGGCTTGGTCTTGGGCCTCAAGGAGCGCATCACTGGCATTCCTTTGCAGACGCACCTAACTTACGTCAACTCGACTCGCGCTGACTAGTAGGCCTAGCTCGGCCTACAGCGCGGCTCTTGTGCGCCGAGATGTCTTCGGCCGGCGCCGCGGCAAGTCGTCCTCACGACCAACCTGTGCTCGCGCCACCGTGGGCAGACCTCAGCCTCCGCGCTTGCAGTGCGTGCGCGGGGGGGGGGGGCGTGGACACGGCGCGGCGGGCTGGATACGGACGCGCCCCGCCACGCGCTCGCCAGGCCCGCGAGGCGGCATGCCTGGCTTCAGCGACCTCGGCGAGGCCCTCGCGGCCATCAACAACGGCGAGCTCCAGGTCACGTGCGTTGGCTGCAACGGAGGACGCAGTGCACCGGTCACGACGACTCACGTTTGATTTGCAGAATCTGGGCTTCGTGCTTTCTCGGCGACGCTGGCGTGGCCCAGGTTGCAGAGGCCGTCAAGGACAACGCCACGCTTCAGACCCTGGAGGTGACTTCCAGCAGGATTGGCGTGGCCGGTGCGCACGACCTCGCCAGGGCGCTTGAGACAAACGCTGCGTTGGCGAGGCTTTTGTGAGTGCGCGTTCTCCGAGCATGCTCTGCGCTGGCCAATGCTTTGCTGACCCGGTGGAACGGCAGTCTCCAGAACAACAGCATTGGCGTCCCTGGCGCCCGAGCACTGGCAGAAGCACTCAAAGCCAACGCCACGCTTGTCCAGCTGGAGTGAGTCATGACGAGTCGGGACGTCTTCCTCAGAGTGTCTGGCTAATTTTTCACGCAGTCTCGCAGAGAATGGCATCGGCGCCGCCGGCGCGAGCGCTCTCGCCGTGGCGCTTGAGAGCAACGCGACGCTCACGTCGCTTGGGTGAGTCAGAAACTGACGGGAGATTCTTGCGTGTGCGAGCTGACATGTGCTCGGCGCAAAGTCTCGGCCAGAACGGCCTCGGCGATGCCGGCGCCCAAGCCCTGGCAGGGGCGTTGACGACCAACACCACGCTCGCGCAGCTCAAGTGAGTTGTTTGAGCTAGACGAAACGGGGCGCTGCTCTGGTGCTGACAGTCGCTCCATTCAATAGCCTGTGGTGGAACGAAATCGGCAACGCCGGGGCGCAAGCGCTGGCGGAGATGCTCGCTCAGAACACGAGCTTGGCCCTTCTCGAGTGAGTCGTTAGAGATGAGCGGGCAAGAGACGTTCACGCAGCGGAACTGACGCAGCCTGCCCCGCCTTAGCCTAGCCTACAATGACGCTATCGGGAACGATGGCGCAGCAGCTCTGGCCGGCGCCTTGGACTCCAATCTCACGCTTACCTCACTCTCGTACGTCAACGCCCTTGACGTGGTCGCAGTCGAGTCGCCACGTCCACTCACATGGGTCACGATCCACAGTCTACTCAGCGGCCAAAGCAGTATCACGGACTCGACCGTCCTGTCCAGGGTGGAAGCGGCTTTGGCGCGCAACCGGTTGTCCCGAGGATGAGACAATTTCCAGATCTCATCCGACTCTCACCCCCTGGACAACCGGTTGCACGCCAGTCAATCTCCGTCGCCCTTCGCAAATTTGAACCTGGGGCCGAGGCGCGCGACATCAGAGAGAAGCAAAGGCGTGCGACCTCAGAGGCCGAGGCGCGCGACATCAGAGACCAAGGCCCGCGACCTCAAATTTTAGTCTTCAGCTTCGAACAATGTGATGACGAGTTTTTTTTTAATGTGTGCACACCGGGATGGTCTGGCGGCCATCCACTCTCAGCTTGCGACCTCGACGCGCACGAGAGTGATGACGCTGAACGCGCAAGCGCATTTCTGCTCTCTGAAAGTTGCTCTCCTCCAGCAGCCTGCACTCGTCATCATATCTTGCTGCAGCGCAGCTGGCCGCGTGCCTGACGGCGCTCGTTGCTTGCTCGTAACTTGCTCGTAGCTTGCTCGTAGCTTGCCGTGATTTGGAGCGCGGGCGCGACCGTGACGGTGACGCCGCGACCGCCACCGTGACTCGGCCTGTCCTGTCCTGCAGGCCCCGGTCTCTAGCTAGGCTCAAGCTGGCACTCCATTCAGTGCCACACGTTGCACAGTTAGTCTGCTTTGACCTAACCATCAACCCCGACTCGGACTTGGACTCGGATAAGCACAACGTGAGGCGGCGCCGCGCAAGGTCGCCGCGTGCGTGCAGAACGCGACGCGACGCGGCACGGAGAGGCGAGAGAGCGTGGGACGGCAGCCGGCGCGCCATGGGGCTGTTCTATGTTGGCGTCGGCGGTCTCGGCGGCGTCAACCTTCGCGACAAGGACGCGATGAGGGTGATGCTGGAGCTGGAGCGCGAACAGGAGGCAATGGAGGCGCAACAGGCGCAACAGGCGCAGGCCTTGGCGGATAGAGAACTCCGGACGGCGAAGTGCTACCGCTCCTTCGGCGGCGCGATCAAGGCCCTGGGCAGGGGCTATCAAGTTGTCAGGTACGTGGACTCGACGCAGTGTCGCGATCCGACGCCGGCCGGCGGCACTGACATGTTCTGTCAACTTTGCGCCAAAACAACAGCATCGCGAGCGGCGTCGAGCGGATCCTCGCTCACGAGCCAGGCAGGCTTGCAGAGGCCCTGGCCGGCTCCTCGACCATCCGCAAGCTCATCGTCCGCCGCAACAACCTCAACACGGATCAGGCGATGGAGATCATGCACGCGGTTCGTACGCACCCGAGCCTGACAATCTTCTTCCTGAACCTGCACAAGATGAGCGTGGGCCTCGCCAACGCTTTTTACGCCCTGATCGGGGCAAACAAGAACCTGACGACGCTCAGTCTGTCGACGGACTACGTGGCTGAAGGCGAGACGGTCTTTAGGCGCAAGGGGCTTGCCAAGGCGCTGGAGCAGAACGCGAGGCTTTCTGAGCTCCGCATCAACTCCATCAGAGTTGGGGCGTCGTGTGTCAGAGCCCTGGCGGACCACCTCAAGACTGGCGGTCCTCTGCGTGTTCTCACGCTGTCCCAATGTCACCTCGGGGATGACGCTGCCATTCAGATCATACAGTCACAGGTGCAGGACGGCAAGCTGGTAAGCCTGAACCTGAGTGGTAACCCGGTCGGCCCTGCCACCGGAATCGCCCTTGCCAAGCTGCTGGAGACCAACACGGCGCTTCGTGTGCTGCGGCTCGGCCCGCACGGCAACAGCCCAAACCCGGCGATTGGGTCGGAGGGCGCCAAGGCGTTGGCAGCCAGTCTCGAGCAGAACGCCACGCTCCAGAAGCTGTTCTTGGGCGGTAACGATATCGATGACGAGGGTATCGAGGCGCTGGCGAAGATGCTCAAGGTGAACAAGACGCTGCGCGTCCTCTCCCTGTACTCGAACAAGATCACGTCACGTGGGTCCGAGGCGCTGGCCGAGGCGCTCAAGGCGAACGAAACGCTGACCGAGCTGGACCTGCTGGGCTGCCCCACAATCGACGGCAAGGTGCTGGTGGAGGGACTCAAACAGAATGCGACGCTCACCGGGATCTATCTCGACAGGACAGTGTCGGGGTACGATCTGGTCCAGGCGGAGCTGGCGCTCTTCGCGCAGCTCGAGTTGGCGCGCAGGGCCGTGCAGGAAGGCCGCCGGTACGTGAAGGACTGGCTGCGCGACATGTCCAGCTCCTCGCTTGACGAGTACGCCGATGAGCTCGCGGAGGTGTGGAAGACGGCGAAGCGCCCCTGGCCGGACGACGACACGCGCGAGAAGAAGGTCATCCTTGTAGAGGAGGCCAACGCTCAGTTCGAGGCCTACAAGGCTGAGTCGCATGTGCTCAAGAAGATCCAATCTCGAGTGCCCAATGCGTCTTCAGCTTGAAAATAGAACGTTGCCAGTTTCAGGCAATCACATTTGCAAAAGAAAAACATTTCCCTTGTTCTCTTGTTTCGACATTCTCCTCCGGCTCGGCACACAGAATTCTACAATGCAGGCGCAACAGGGCGGCGGGCGGCCCTCGCGCGTGCGCTTGATGTCGCGGATCAAGTGGCCGGGCTGAACTTGCGCGAGGCCTTGAGACGCTCGATCTGCTTCTTGTCCTGCTCGAAGCGGGCGCGAAGCTCGGCGAGACGGTCCTTCTTCTCGGCGCGCATCTGGAAGCGGTAAAAGTCCTTGAGCGGGCCCTTGGCTGACTTCTTCTTGCCGCGGCCGTCCGAGATGCGGCGACCCGCGTCGCCGGTCGCAGCGGAGGACGAGTGCGCCACGGTCGGCGCCTTGCGCGCGCTCGAGCCCTTGCGGTAGCTGACCAGGGTGAAGCCGTCCTCGTCCGTCTGGTTCTCCTGCGCCTTGCGCGCTTCCTCGATCTCCTTCTCAAGCTCGGCAAAGCGCTCCATGTAGCCCTCGGACTCCTTCTTGAGCGTGGCCTGGCCGGGCCGCTCGGCGGCGTACTGCTCCATCCAGCGCGGCCGCTTGCGGGACTTCTTGTCAGTGCTGGCCTCGGCCGCCCAGGCCTCGCTCGCGTCCAGCGGGCCCTCCTTGTCGGCGAGCTTGGCGCGCTCCAGCGCGCGCAGTGCCGCCTTCTTGGTCGCGAACTGCACACGGGCAAAGCGCGCTGCCCCCGAGCGGCCCAGGTCCACGCTCTCCACCTCGCCAAAATGCTCAAAGACGCGTTTCACGAGCGCCTCGCCCCACATGGCGCCCACGTTCGCCACGAAGAGCGTCGCGCCGGCGTCCTCCTCGTCCTCATCGCTATCCTCCAGCTCCTCGCCGGCCGCGGCGGCGGCGGCGGCGGCGCGCAGCTTGTGGGGCGCCGTCGTGCCGTGCAGCTTGAGACAGAGGTACCTGACCAGCCTGACGCCCTCGGGCGTCTGCACGAACTCGGGGCTTCCGGCCAGCCGCTTGCGCTTCTTCGACCCGACCATCTCGCCGCCCCGCGCCTCGCGCTGCTGCTCCGTCCAGCCCGCCAGCGCCTCCGGCACGAGGTCGCAGACCACCGGCAGCGCCACCAGCCCGCGGCCCGCCATCGCGGATCGACCGCCGCGGCTCTGGGCCTGCGAGGGGGGTCGCCGCGGGCCTCCGGGCGCCTCGCCGCGCTGCCCGCCGCCCTGCGCGCGCCCAGCCGCCGCGCCGCGCCTCCGAGTTGCGTCTCTGGCCGCCGCGATGCGCTCTGCGGCGCTCTGCGCAAGGACCGGTGGTCGCGCCGCCGGCCGGGTCTGGTCCGAGCCGGGCCCGCCTGGGGCCGGGCGCCGCCAGTACCGGACCCGGGCCGGCGGCGTCGTGCAGCACCCGGAGCCAGGCCAGGTTGAGAAGTTGAAGATGAAGACCAAGATGAAGACCGCCGAGGGCATGGAGATGACCCGGGAGTGGTGCCGTTGTTCGTGTTCGTGCCAATGTGGAGTGGAGTTTCTACCGAAGGGTTGGCGGCGAGGTGCGGCGGCTCCCGTCACATCGAGCCTGGTCCTCGGGTTGGCAATGCGCCACGGTCACGATCGGCAATGCGCGGACAATGTAGAGCAATGTAGATCTGTAGGCTTGGTACCCAGGGTATTGGCACACGCGCTGGTACACCAGTACCATCCCACCGTCTTCCTGGTGGTTATGCATCTCCGCAGAAACCTTGAAGGAGTAATGTACCAGGAGGCCAGGCTTGAAGCCGTGAGGAACGAGGTAGTCGGCGCCAGCCGTCGAGAAGGCAGGTCGACGACCTGGCCGCAGGCACGCAGACCATGGCCGTCTGAAGCACTGACGCATTACAATGTTGCTGATATGTGAGAGCGAGCGACAACTGCAGTGAGTCAGGCCCCGGCCGCTTCTGAGGCTGACTGACAGTGAGAAGAAGAAGAAGAAGAACAACAACAACAACAACAAACGTAACAACAACAATCACAACAAGGCGGTGAAGCAGGCTGGCCGAGCCGGGCCGGGCCGGGCAAAGCGGAGTGGCGGCGCGCGCGGGTCTCGCGCGGGTCTCGCGCGCGCGATGCGGCGCGAGGAGAGCAGCGGCGGCGGCGGCGCGGCCGCGGGCGAGAGCTCGCTGTACTTTCTGCCGGACGACTTGATCGCGGACGTGGGCGAGGCGGAGGCGGAGGCCGCGGCGCGCACGTCCGCGCAGCACGATGGCGGCGTCAGGGGCCTGAGGCTGCCGCCGCCCGCGCTGCCGCTAGCGCTGCGCGCGGATGGCGGCGGTACGCCCGTGCCGGGCACGCCGGAGCACTTGGCTGGCGCCGGCGCCGGCGCCGGCGCCAGCGGGCCGCGCGGCCTGCCTGGGTTAGACGCTGTCGGCGGCGGGTATGCGGCAGCGCCGCACCACCAGCAGCACCAGCAGCACCAGCAGCACCAGCAGCACCAGCAGCACCAGCAGCACCAGCAGCACCAGCAGCACCAGCCCTTCGACATGGGCGGGGTCTTCGAGCCCATCAGAGACTCTGGCATTGTGGCGGGCCGCCCCGACGACCCGATGCTGGACGTCGGCTTCCACGGGTTCCAGCCCCTGGCGCAGGACGCGCGGGACCGCCAGGGCTCCAACGTACTCGACCTGCTGTCCGAGGCCATGCCACCGCAGGGCCACGCGCAGACCGCCTTTGCGCCGCCTGCGCCCCCGGGCCATGATCGCGGCAGGTCACCGCTCCTGGCCAGCGACGCACCCGCTGGCTCGCAGCTGCGGCCCACGGCGGAGGACTTCCGGCCTAGCTTCGCACGCGGCGACTCCGTGTCGCCAGCGCCGGGGCCCTTTGCGCCGCCGCCTCAGTCGCAAGATGTTGCGAGCCCGGACCTGGCTGCCTGGCTCGGCCCACCCTTCATCGTGCCGCCTGACGCGCATCAGGGCGGCCTTCCGCCGCCTCCGCATGCGCAGCAGCACTCGCAAGACCACCAGCCCATACACCTGCATCAACACGCGCAGGGCTCGGCGCGGCGGTCCCCGGCCAACTACTTTCGCAGCGCACGCAGCCTGGTCTCTGGCGCCTTCCCGTCAAGCATCTTCTCGCCTCGACCCACCTCGGACGCTTCGCTGCATGTGTCCGTGGACGCGAACTCGCGCGTTCCGGACTTTGCACCGCCACAACCGCAATACAGCCTCAGCCGCACCGTCTCGTGGCGCTCCGCTGCCCGCGGGCAGGCCAAGGCAACCGCTTCGTCCTCGCCGCCAGAGTCGGCATCGCCAACACCGCCGCCGCCGCCTCTAGACGCTTTGAATGCGCCAGAGGAGTGGCCCGCCATGGTGAGCTCCCCGCGCCGGGCCGCACGCACGCCCGACCCGGTCCTGCCCGCGCCGCCGATGGCGGCCAATCCCTTTTCCCGCCGCGAGGGCCTTGCCGTAGAACCCTCCAAGGAGAAGACCCGCTCGCAAAGCGTGGGCCAGCGCCCTCAGGCGCAGTCGCTCCCCGGCGCTGACTGGGGCCGCCCCCCTAGCACGAAGAAGGCCGGCGCCGAGGCACGCCCGGCCGCCAAGAGCAACCTGGTCGCGCGGCGTAGTGGTCACTTGCCCCTCAGGGACAGCCCGAGGAACGCTGTCTCGAGCGAGACGTCCGCGGCGGCGAGTGCACGCTCGCGCTCGCGGTCTCCGCGCCGTCCGCACGGCGAGCCAGCGGCGCGCCTCACGCAAGCACAACATTCGCAGCAAACGCAGCAGCAAACGCAGCAAGCGCAGCAGCAGCAAACGCAGGCCAAGTCCGCCACCAAGGAGCGCCGCGCACGCAGCACCCGGCGCGGCCGGTCGCCGGCGCGGTCGGCCGCGACGGCATCGCCGCCGCTCCCGGCCGAAGACGTGGCCGGGAATGGCTTTACCGAGGCCAGTCGGCACAGGGCGCCGCTGGCCTCTGCGCACGTGCAGCAGCAGCAGCGCAAGACCAACGAGAATGTGTGGGCAGTGCTGGACTCCATCGACGACGACGCAGCCTTGGATCTCGATGACCCCGAGATCGTGTCTGCGCTGCCTCCCGCCCTGCTGCAGTCCAGCGCCGACGGCGGAGGCCCCGTGGTCAGCGTCAAGGCGTCACCGGACGCCGAGGAGGATGTCGCACCTCCCATGCAGGAGCCTGAAAAGCTCGAGCGGGCCAAGGAGGTACCAGAAGAGCCAAGAGCGGGCTCTGAGGGCCCCAAGCCGCCGGCGGTGGCGGCGCCGGTTGCAGCCGAGACGGTGGATGCCTCCGCGGCGCTGAGCATCCCGGCCATCACCCAGAATGCGCCCAAGAAGACCGCCGTGCGGTCACGCGCCAGAAAGCGGTCCACGAAGCAGTCGGCCCCGCCTCGGTCCTCGGCCTTGAACCGCGCGCTCGCCGAGACCGCGGCCGCCACTAGGGCGGCCGCGCCGGCCAACGCCGCGGCGCCGCAGGCGGAGGCGGAGGCGGCCACTGCTGCCGGCAGCGCCGCCACGAGTGCAAGCGCGGGCCCAGCGGTGCCAAGGACCGTGGAGAGCGACGCGGAGAGCATGTCAGCGCGTTCGGGTGCGCTCTACGTGCCCCTGACGGGCCTTCGCGAGGCGAGCCTGCGCGCGCAGGAGGCCGCGAGTCACGCGCAGGCTGCCGCCGTGCAACAGGTGCATGCGCTGGCGCACGCCAGCTACGAGGTGGCCACTGCGGCCACTGCGAGCGTGATTGCGAGCCACCAGCGCGCGGCGGATGGCATCGTCAAGAGCGCGGACGGCGCCTTTGTGCTGCTGTGTTATGCGTTCTTGCAGGCCTTCTCGCCGTTCGTGTCCTTCGCGCTCGCCAACACGCCGCCCTGGGCACATGTCTGCCTGTGGTACGCCTTCTTGGCGCAGTACCTGTGCATGGGCGACTCGCCCAAGACGGTGACCTTCCAATTCGCCTTGCCCGTGCTCTTTGTGCTGGAGGGCGTTTCGCGGCCCTCGTATCTGCTCGTGCTCAACCCGGCCGAGCTCATGATGCTGGCTTTTGTGATACTGCTGCTGCGTGAGGACCGCGTCGCGCTCAGCCTGCAGCTGGCCCTGATTGTATCGGGGCACACGCTGCTTGCCATTGTGGCAGGCGAATCCTTCCTCGTGCAGTGGTTCCTCTTTGTCTCGCAGCTCGACTATCTGGCCTCGCTAACGACTGGGTCCGTCGCCGTCGCTGGGCAGCAGCAGGCTGGAGAGTGAACGAGCAGTCTCTACGACCGTAGGCTGGCTGGCTAGTCTAGCTAGTAGCTAGCTAGTAGCTAGAGTAGACACAGAACATCATCATCTTATTTGCAGGAACCTCTCATCTCAGCCTCTTTACCTCTTGGCGTTGGCAGGCGGCCCAAAGAGGGTGATGAAGTCGCACACCTTCTCCTTTCTCGTCTTGAAGGGCCCAGGGAAGCGAGCTTGCGCCAGGAGCATGACGGCGCGCTTAAACTCCGTTAGTGTCAGGCCCTGCGCGGCCTTGTCGCAATCCTCGCCGGCAGCGTTGCACGCGTGAAAGACCTTGGCAAGCAGGCCTTTGGTCACACCGCCCTTTTCCGTGATCCAGCGGTAGGTGTCCGGCAGGTGCTTCCAGTTGGCCAGGGAGAGCTGCTCGTAGGGCGAGTTCTTGGATCGAAGGCGCTCAAAGACCTGACGCAGGATGAGATTCTGTTCAGCCGAAAGCATCTTCAGGTCGCCCGAGACGAGAGGTTCGCACCGCTCGAGGCCTTCCAGAACACGCTCGCACAGCACGCTGGCGAAGGTGGCCGTGGCATCGTGGTCGATGGCCTCGTCGAAGCCGAGGTCGGCCGCGAAAAAGAGCGCGTTGACAAGCGCCTGCAGCGTGCTGCCCTCGTCCGTGATCAGACCGGCTACCTTGGGGCGCAGCTTTTTGGAGAAGAGCGCATTGCGATCCACGATGCCAGTCTCTTTGAGCATGTCAACCGGGGACTCGTATCGACCGAGTGCCAGGCCCAGCGGACGCATGTACCGCAAGAAGATCTCAGGCAGGCCCGGTACGCTGAGGTCAAAGCGCTGCATGGCCTGCTCCACAGCCCGCTGCACGTCCTGCGGCGTCGCGCGGCTGAGCCGGCGCACGACGGACGGCCGATGGCTGCCGGCGCTGCTTTTACGGCGGACCTTGGAGGACTCGCGGCGGCCGAGGCCGCCAAGCGCGGCCTCCTTCTCAACACGCGCGTGCTCCGTGTACGCGGCCCCTCCAGCCGCAAGCAGTCGCTCCCAGGCCTCGGCCTCGGCGGCGCGCGAGGTGCGCGCCCAGGACTGCAACCCTCGCGTCCGCTCTAGCTTGCCGAAGAAATCGTGCATGGCGGCGTGCCACTGGCCCTTGAGCTTGCCGAGTGAGTCGAGGACGATCTCGACCGGCATGGCGCCACTGCCCCCCCCCATGGCGCCAAGGTCCCCGCTCTCCAGGCGAAAGAGCTCGTCTTCATTCTGCCCAGCGCGCTCGGCCAACGAGAGCGTCAGCTCCATGCTGACACGGCGAGCTTTGGCGGCAGCCTGCTCGTCGGCGAAGGATTCCATCGTGGTCTGGAAGCTCGAACGCAGGTCCTCCAAGCTACGAACCGTCGCGTCCTCGTCAGAGATGAGCGGTGGCAGCAGCGGCGAAGCGAGGAAGAGCTGCGACAGGAAGGTTGCCAAGAATGGCACGTCTGCGCCATCGCTGTCTGGCTCAAGCGCTTCCAGGAGCTCCGTCATTGCCACCACCGGGAGGCTCTCGTCGACGAAGCTGGTCCGCGCGCCTCGCGGGCTCGAAGATTCTGACGAGGTGAGCAAGCCCTCGGCGTCACCGGCCATAGGCGCGCCGCCCTTGGCGAGCTTGCTGCTCTGCCGCTCCAGCAGCGTACGCCGCGTCGAGGTCGCCCTACGCAGCCCGCGAGGGCCGCGTGATGGCCCCCGTTGCGCAGCTTGCTCGTTCGAAAGGGTTCCGTCCTCGGCGGCCTGCATCGCCAGCACGTCGGCGTCGCGAACGGTGGACCCACGACTCAAGCAGATGGTAGATCCGCGCCGCAGAAAGGTGGCGCTACGCATGTCGTTTTGACAAAGCGAGAGGACCTGCATGAGGCTCGTCACAACGTGCACGTGCTGAGGGTTGAAAGATTCCAGATCGGCAAATTCCGCGACAGCCTCCACCTTGACGGCCTCTGCCGCCTCGGCGCGTAGCTTGCTCGGCACGCACCGCTCCAGGTCCAGCAGCAGGCCGAGATGAGCCAGATCGGCCAGGGAGTCGACGTTCTCCAGGAGCAGCCTCTTACGGTCATCGGCCTCATACAAAATACCAAGCGTGTGTTCAAGCCAGGTCAGCAGAAGCGCGTCCGGGTCGTCGCGCTCCCGTGCGGCGCTCGCAAGGGCGCGCGCATCCGGGGCATCCGCGAGGTGCCGGAGGGAGCCGGTTGCGGCGCGCAGCACGTTCTGCCCGACCGTATCGACGAGCCGCCGCAACTTGCGTGAGATCTCCACGAGGGTCTCGGTGGAGTGTTGCAGGTCAGCACCGCGGTCCTGCTCACCCTCGAGCGCCTCTTGCAGGGCGTCGCGTGCCTTGAGCTCGCTAGCGTACTCTGCCTCCAAGGCGGCCACCTGCTCGTGCTTTTTGCGCAGGATGCGCTCGCGCTCCGTGACGATGCGCTCGTGGTAGGCGAGGTCGTCCGTGTTGCGCTGTAGGTCGTCCAGCAAGCGCTGCCGCACCGCGGCCTGGCGGAAGGCCGTCCACCGCGAGAAATAGATGCGCAAGAGGTCGTCGCCCTGGTACCACTTGGCAAAGATGGACTGGACCTTGGTCATGTGCTGCTTGCCAAGCGCCACGGCGCGCTTCCACGTTGTGAAAGTGCGCCGCAGCAGGCCCTGCTGCCAGAACTGCACGGTATCATCAAACAGCATTTTGTGCCGCTCGTGCTCCTGCTTCATGACCAGCTGCTTTTCCACCAGCACCTTGCGCCTCGCGCGAAGCGCCCGAACTTCTGTGCGCAGATCCTTGGCTTGCACAAAGTAAGGTGTCTTGGACCCCGGAAGGTAGATGGTCTGCAACAGCTGCTCGTGCAGCTCCCGCAGCACATCGGCCAGGGGTGGCCGCACTGCCTGACTCAGCTCCCCAACCGCGTTCACCACTGCGCTAATCATGATCTCATTGGGTCGTGCGAGCGCGCAGACCTTGCGCCGCTGCTCCGTGAGCGCCACTTCGGCGCGCAAAAACGCAGACGAGAAGCGCGATGATGGACTCAGCTGTGCATGTTGCTTTTGCTGCTGGCGATGTTTTTGCTGGTGGCTTGCGTGCTGCTGCTGCTGCTGCTGCTGCTGCTGTAGATTTGCAGGCAGCAGACCGCCAAGGTCCGCGCCCTGTCGCAGAATATGCTCCTGGTCGCCGCGCACGATCCTCACGCGGTCCGCATCCGAGAGCTCGACGCGCCGCGCACGCGCAGCCACGCGCCGTTCCGCCTTTCTTCGCAGCCGCTTCGCGAGAGCGCCGTCGTCTTCGACGCGCCACATCGCGCCGATGCAAACGATCGAGTTCCGCCCGGCGACCGACCTCGCCACCACAGCTCTTGGCACCAAGCAGCGAGCGCGCTGCGAACGCGGTGCGCACCTGCACTTGCTCAGGCTGCGCTCGCAGCGATTCGTCTGCTACGGTACAGCGCACACGTTCGACAGCGTAAGCTCATCTCATTTAGCCTACTGCCACTTCGTGCATCGTTGTGCCCGTGGCGTGTCCGAGTCACAGTCATTGCACCGTGGCGTGCGAACGGCTTTGCAGTTGTAGAAAGCGCACCAGGTGGACGTCCACAGGAAGCGGCCCACATCGTGAAAAGAGGTCCAACGTCCTTCTGCTTTCAAAGGCGGCGCGGCGAGGCTGCAAGTTCGAGGCCGAGGCCGAGTCGCGCTGGGCGGCGGGTACGGACCCGGACTCGGACTCGGACTCGGACTCGGGCGCCCACCACGCAGCGCCCTGCAAAAAGGCCTGGCTCGGCGAGCTACGATCTCAAGCTCTTGCGCGGAAGACCCTTCTGCATTGCACGGCGCATTGTGCGCATTGGCGCTAACTGGCTTTGCATTGCACGCCGAGGTGACCGTTTGGGTTCTCCAGCTTAATCGCCTAGGAGGACTCGGACCCGGACTCGGACCCGGACTCGGACTCGACGGCAGACGAGGACGAGGCGGAGGTGGAGAAGGGCGCGCGCGGGACGCGCCGGGGCAGGCGCGGCGATGAGCGGGCCGGACGCGACGGAGGCGGGCGCGACGCGCGAGGAGGCGCACGAGCCGCAGCAGGGGTCCGGCGGCAAGCTGGTGCTGATCGACGCGGTGAAGCGCGAGACGCACCACGGCAACAATGGGCTCAAGAGGCTGCACCGCAGGCTGCGCGGCTCGTACAAGGTGGAGGTGAACAAGGAGCCGCTGAGCAAGGAGCGGCTGGCGGAGGCCTCGCTCATCATCTTCGGCGGGCCGCGCGAGAAGTTCTCGGCGGCCGAGTTCAAGGTGCTCAAGGAGTACCTGGAGGGCGGCGGGTCGGCGCTCTTCTTGCTGGGCGAGGGCGGCGAGGAAAAGTACGGGACGAACGTAAACTTCCTGCTGGAGGAGTTCGGCATTTCGTTCAACAATGATAGCGTGGCGCGCACCGTGTACTACAAGTACCTGCACCCGAAGGAGGTCTTTATCGGGAATGGCGTGCTGAACAGGGGCATGGTGGAGGGCGCGAAGCTGGTCGGGAAGCGCGGTGGTGAGGGCGCGCGCGGCGACAAGAAACGCGGCAAACAGCAGCAGTCGCTGGCCAGCAAGCTCAAGAAGCAGCGCGGCGATGAGCACAAGGACAACGGCGGCCTGGAGTTTGTGTACCCGTACGGCAGCACCCTGAACGTGCAGAAGCCGGCCGTGGCCGTCCTGTCATCGGGCCATATCTCGTACCCCCTGAACCGGCCGCTCGTGGCGTGCGCGCAGACGCGCGGGTCGCCGACCTGGGAGAAGAAGGGCGCCGGCCGCATCGGCGTGGTTGGCTCGGTCGACATGTTTGCAGACGACTGGATCAACGCGGAGGAGAACGCCAAGGTGTTTGACGTACTGAGCAAGTGGCTGTTGGGCGAGAACGAGGTGATGCTCGATCACGCCGACGCGGAGGACCCGGACGTGAGCGACTACCACCACATCCCCAACACGGAGGCGCTCGCGGAGCGTCTGCGCTCTTGCCTGCAGGAGGGCGAGGCCCTGCCGCAGGACTTCAACGAGCTCTTCACGGACGACATGTTCAAGTTCGACACGAACCTCATTCCGGAGGCCGTGGCGCTGTACAAGACGCTCGGCGTCAAACATGAGCCACTTACGCTCATCCCGCCGCAGTTTGAGGCGCCGCTGCCGCCGCTCGTCCCGGCAGTCTTCCCGCCTGCAATGCGCGAGCCGCCCCCGCCGGCGCTTGACCAGTTCGACCTCGACGAGCACTTCGCCTCGGAGCGTCTGCGCCTGGCACAGCTCACCAACAAATGCGAGGACGACGACCTCGAGTACTTCGTCCGCGAGAGCGGCGAGATCCTCGGCGTGGTTCGCGAGATGGGCGTCGATCCAGACGCGCTCAAGGGTGAGCACGGTGCCAAGCGCATTCTGGAGTTTATGCTGCGCGAGCTTGTCCGTTTCAAGAAGCTCAACCAGGACGAGCCGGCTGGCCTGCCGGACGGCGAGAACCGAGCTGCGCACGCCAACGAGCTCACCACCACCTCGACGGTCCCGTTGGACCGCTTTGCGAAGACCGCTGGCGCCCGTGACCACGACCTGCGGCAGGAGGACGATGGATTCGATTACAACGAGTTCAAGGAGGCCAAGGAGTGATTCTAGGAAGGTAGACAATGCTGCGCGCTTTGCTGACAAGACAGGACAGGGAGGGGCAGGAGCAAGAGCAGGAAGGAAGGAAAGAGAGACACAGCGAGACAGACAGACAAACACAGAGAGAGACAGAGAGAGAGACAGAGAGAATTGAGCCTGGTTACCAGGAATCGTGACTTGTGACACATGCCTCTTTCAACACCATCTTCAAGTTGTGACGAGTCCGAAACGAAAACCACGTAACCTACACCAACGAGACGTCCATCTTGGTTGGCGGCGCCGGCGCCGGCGCCGGCGCCGTCGACGGCGCCGTCGACGGCGACGGCGATTGCGGGGTCGGGTTGGGAGGCGACATTGGTGCCATGTGCGGCAACGAGTCCGTGACCTGGCGCTTGTCAGCAGACTCCGCATCGTCGTCGTCGTCGTCATTAGCGAGCGGTTTGAAGCCGGCGTCGACGAGTTCGTCGGCCGCGTCGCTGACAACGCGGTTGTAGTCGCGCTGTGGGCCAACGAAGGAAGCCTCGCCGACAAAGGCGAGAATGGCATTGGCCGCCTTGGGCACGGTGCGGGCAATGAGCTTGGCATGGTCCCGAACGCGGTCACGACAGTTCGGCCAGAGCGGCGCGAGCACGTTGCTCGCGCCCTCCTCCACCAAAAGGCCAAAGCCCAGCAGCGAGGTGAGGTATGCAGCGAGTTTGTGGTCAGCGCCGCCGCCCCGCCGGCAGCTGTGCAGCGCGATGTGCTCGGCCATGGACGGGTCAATGATCATGTCGCCGGTCTGCTCCAGGAGAATCTCGACACCGACGTGCGCATACCCATGCGAACGGGAGCCGGGCAGCGAGGGCGGCGTCTTGGTGATCGGGTCGCCGCGCTTGACAAAGCGCCAGCACGAGTAAACGTGCTGGCGAAAGAAGTTGCCAAAGATGTAGTTGCCGACGCGCGGCGAGCCAAAGGTGGATACCTGGACTAGCGCGCGGCGCGGCGCAAGCGCCGTGGCGAGGTAGAGGCCGCAGACCGTGGCGAGGGCGCCGCCCAGCGAGTGGCCGGTAACGAGCACCTTGTCCACCTCGGGGTGTGTCTCAAGATGCTCCACGACGGTCGCGAGGATGCGCTCGCGCACGGATCCGAAGGCAAGCAAGAAGCCGCCATGAACCCTCGGCGCGCGATGCACCTCGGAAAAGGCGCGCAGCGAGGCGTCCGCTCGGTGCTCGGCAGCCTCAATCGCGCGCTGGAGCTCAGGGCCCTCCTTGGCGCCCTCCTCCGCCACGACCCCAGGCGCCTTCTGCTGCTGCTGCTGCTGCTGCTGCTGCTGCTGCTGCTGCTGCTGCTGCGTCGGAGCAGCCGACGCTACCTTGTCGCTGCGCCAGCGTAGCGTCTTGAACCCCATGTGAAGGTCCGTCTGCGCGTTTCGCTTCGTGGTGGTGCCGCGGAACCCAATCATGATGCGGTCGGCAGCCGCCAGCACCCAGGCGTGCGTGTCGGTGGCCACGTCGTGCACGTACAGGAGCTCCCGGACGCTGTCGGGCAGGACGCCTTCGCCCGAGGTGAAAATGGTGCCAATGTGATAGCTGGAGTGCGTCACCTGGAAGTTGACCAGATGCGTCTCCACGACGAAGATGCGCTCGTCAAAGAGCGCGGCGCGCTTGGCGATGGTGCTGTGTTGCGGAGCGAGATTCTCGAGCACGCCGTCCTCCGTGAGGAAGAGCTCCACGCGCTTGTCTTGGCGCGGCATATGGCGCTGCAGGAGGCCACCAAGGGCCGAGGATAGCGGCAGCATGAGCAACGTCCACCAGAGCGTGAAGATCCAGACAAGGATGGTAAAGCCCACATCCCACGACTGCACACCGGTGCTCTCGAGCGAGATGTTGCGCAGGTAGACAGAGCCGTCCAGGAACTCATAGTAGCCACCGTAGCCGACCTTGACGTCGGCCATAGACACGTAGATGATGGCGCAGAGCGCAAACGCTAGGCCGAGGATCCACACGAAGAGCAACTCCAAGTTGTAAATGAGCTGCGCGTCGCGCAGGTCGCGCTGACTCATGTCTGCCATTTTGGCGCGCGTGGCGCGCGTGAGGCGCGTCGCGTACGCGATGAGACCAGCATCCACCACGAAAATGTAGAGGTTTCCCGCGAAGGCGCGCGCCGCCTCGCCTGCGCCCACGTCTGGGGACGCGCAGTACGGAGCCGGCCGCACCTCGTCCAGCATGCACACGCGGCCCAGCGTGATGATGTTGACGAGGGGCACAACGCCGGCGTGTGCGTCGAGCGCAAGCGTGCCGATTCCGAAGCGCAGCCAAAAGTACGCGAAGGCGACCGCGACGGACCGCAGCGCGCCAGGCGCCAGCAGGACGTCGCGCCGACGTGCGTTCAGCGCGAGGCGGTGCGAGTGGCTGAAGAGTGACTGCATGGTGAGCGCGTGGAACAGGAAGAAGCAGGCGAGCGAGATGGACCGCATGGCTGTGACGTAAATGTGATTTGCCGCAGTCACAGGCGGCTGATTAAAGAAGATGGAGAGCTTGAAGTCTACCTGCGACCACAGGTAGGTGCCAAAGTAGAAGGCGCCGCTGTCGCTGATGCAGACAGAGGCGCCTGCCAAGCTGAGCATGGCAAGCGAGAACGGTGTGCAGCGATTCCTCGCAATCCACACGAGCTGCAGCGCCACAAGGCACAGGCTGAGCAGCCAGCCGAAGAGGTCCATGTAGGTTGCGACCTGAAGCTGTCGCGCAGGCGCGTTGCAGCCGGTCATTTGGCTCAGAAAGCTCACCATGGAACGGAGCTGCGCCGGCGCGTCTTGCATGGAAGAGGCGCAGGCCTGCGCCTGGTCCAGGAACTCAGAGGCCGTGTACGGGAAGCCACTGAGCGCAGACTGATTCGCCTCTTGCGGAATGTAGTTGTTCTCAAGCCGGACGGCCGAGAAGCCATCACCGTAGTCGGCACCCGCAGGTGGGCTCTCGACGGCGTGGTCCTCGTGGAGGAGCAAATTCACGAGCACGAAGTCTTGCAGGGTGTCGAGCTCGGTGAGGTTGTCGAGCGGCGCGAAGCTCGGAAAGCAATCCTCCGCCTTCCAGAAATAGTATGAGTAGGCGCCCCAGCAGATGATCCATTCCGTCCAGCGGCTCATGCGATCCACGCCGTCCTCGCTGTCCAGGTCCACCGGGTCGTCGAAGGGGCTTGAACCGTTGGAGGCGGAGAAGAGCGCGAGCGGGCTGCTCAGGTCAGCGCACGTCGTGGCTAGTGTGTCGAAAACGAAGCCTCCCGAGGTGAGGCTGTCGCGCAGTGAGTCGATCACCACCTTCATGCCTGCCGTCTTGTTGTCCAGGTTCGACTCCTCGAGCGTCTTTTGCAAGACAACCAGGCCATTCTCGTTTGGAACTTGCTCATCTGCGCGCAACGCGACCCGCGCCACCATGGCGCCTCGCGAGTCCGCCGTCAAAGTTTCCAGGAATGAGCCCTGTATCGGAACCTCCGCGGCGTCCTCTTCAAAGAAGAGGCCTAGCGCGTTGATAAAGGAGATTGAGGTCTCGTTCACCTGCGCCGTGCACGGTTCCATGAAGCTGTCCAATACGATCCGGGCACACCGCCAGTACACACGGTCCAGCTCCGTCGTGTTGAAGTAGACGCCAGAGTCCAAGTCTTGGAAGATGCCGAAGTCGCCCGAGACATACTCACGGCGAAGACCCATGAGCTCGATGTCGCCGCAGAGGCCGCACTCGGGCCCGCTGCGCGATCCAAGCAAGCAGTCGCGCGGAGGGGCAGCCTCGATGTCGTCTGTGAGGCGCATGTAGTTGTTTGCCACCAGCGCCCCGGCGAACTCGAGGTAAAACGTCCACGAACATAGAGAGACCTGCTGACTGTCTCCAAAGAGATCATCGATGCCAATCGCAAACAAGAGCAGCGGCATCAAAACCAGCTCGCGCTCGTTGAAAGTGTGCGGCCACAGCTCGCGCGGCAGGCTGGCTTCGTTGAAGGCTGTCGAGATGTTTGCGAGCTCGCCCATGCTGCAGAACGCGCACCAAGGCAGCACGCCTGATGCGTTGGCCGCCAGAGTCTCCGAGCCGCTTGACCCAATCACGGAGAGCATCGCCTCGCGCATCAAATACGCCGAGAAGGGTAGCGATGCTGTCAGGTTCGCCGCCGTCGGCGCCGCCAGCACCTCGTACCATGGGTTTTCCGCCACCTCCATGATCTCAGAGCCGCACAGGTTCACGCTCGTGCCCACCACGATAATCGTGTACACCACGCCGACCACCATGACCAGCAGCAGCGACATGATGGCGCCGTTCACCGGTCGCGAGCCCGCGATCTCCAGCAGCACCAGCGCCGGCCCCTTGCCCGTCGCCAGCCCGCGCTCGCTCCCGCCAAAGCCCAGCCGCTCGCTCAGTCCGCGCATCATGGTTCCTGCCGAGCCCGTGACTTTGCTGCACGAAGCTGCCGAGCTCGGAACTCGTGCAGGCACGAGGAGGCCTTTCTTGGTGCTGCCGAGGTTCAACCTGGACGAGGACGTCTCCGCGTCCGCCACGTCCACGTCCAGCGGCCTTAGATTCCAGCGCACACAGCGCGGAGCGACGGCTGTTGCGCTGCGGGCGCTTGGCGCCGCGCACAACGCTGGCCTGCACGAGCGTCGCGCAGCGTCGCGCAGCGTCGCGCAGCGTCGATCGTTCGAGGTAGTCCTGCTCTACGTGGAGCGGGAAGGACGCGCGGCGTCCGCTCGCCACCGCTGCGCCAGGCCGGCGCGCGAGCGGAGACGGGAAGAGCGTATGCCTGCGCGCGCTCGCCTCGTCCGCCGCCCGCCGCTCGCCGCCCGCCCTCCGCCCGCCGCGCCGGCCGGGACCGCAGATGCAGGGTCTGCGTCGGCCGCCGCGCGTGCGCGTCCGCGTCCGCAGTTCGGCACCTCGGTCGTGGACTCGAACATGGACATGAACGAGGATCCGGAGGAGGACCGCGATGACGGCGGCGACGAGGAGAACGGCAAGGCGCAGGAGCCTAGCAATCTTTGAAAAAGCAAACAGAGAATCTAAAGGACCGCCTCGTCCGGCCCACTGCCAAGCAAAAGGGCAGACTTGACGCAGACAGCGACTCGGAATGCTTGGCGCATTTCAGGAAGGCGGCAGACTGAGCGAGCGAAAGGATGGCGGGAGCTTGCGGGGGCAGGCAGAGTGATGGTGAGTGCAAAGGACCTTTGGCGTGAGGCTTTCTTACGGTTTTGATCAAGAACAACGGCAAGAATCGGTTCGAGCGTTCTGACAGGGAATGAAGTTGTTGTCTTGGTAATCCTGAGACTTTGGGACCAACCTCTTCATACACGTGGGCTCGATTCGCTTCCCTCTTCCGCCCAGCTGTTCTTTTGAGACGTGTTGTTAAGCCGGGGAGACTTTCTCACTCGTAACGGAGCAGCGACTGGCAAAGAATAGTCTCACCTCAGGAGGTTCCGATACATTTGAAGAGCTGGGAGCGCCTTGGTAAGTGAGTGTTCGTCCCTCGTTCGTGTTCTCGAAACATCCTCAGCGGCAACGTGATTGACCCTGTGCATCGGATCGACGAAGTGGTTTTTGGAGAAACCACAGCGTTTTACAACTTCGAATCGAGAACACCTTGTACTCCTACTCTGCTGGGCTATGTGGACAGAGCATTCGAATGGCACATGCGCATTCGGGCAGCAAACTAAGGCGCGTGGTCGTGTTCCTGAGTCACATACTTTTCAAGATAGAAATGGACTTGGTCGACTGGGAGAGCTACTTCGGACAAGACGGCGCTGCTAGATGTGGGCATGCGTGGCTTTCTCGTCCTGTGGCAAGTACACACGAGGGGGTAAAAATGCAAAAAGCTTTGGAGCACCGCCCAACGCACCTTCGCCTGGCTTTTCGGCGAGAACGAGGATGCAGCACGGGCGGCGTCGTTTTGTGTGGTTAGGAGTGTGCAGCTGCTGTGTGATGCGTGGCTGGCCTGGCTGACTGGCAGCACGATCGATGTTGGCTAGGGGTGGAGGAGGAGATGCGAGGCCCCGCGCAGGCTGCGCGGCGACGCGAAAGTCAGCGCGGCAAGAACGGGTGGCGCCGCAGAAAAGAGGCAGCAGGTCAGTCATGATCAGTTGAAGTTGTCGACGAACTTGTAGCAGCTGAGCTTGCCATCAAGCGCGGAGAGGAAGAGCAGGTTCTGCTGCGCGAGGACTTGGAAGCTGGTGATGGGCGTGTTGCGCTGGTGGCCGGCGAGGAAGCCGAGGTCGGTGAAGTCGGGGAGGTCCATGATTTGCGCGGAGCCGTCGAGGAAGCCGCAGATGAGCACGTTGAGGCCGTTGGCCAGCACGTGGGTCTTCATGGTGGTGAGCGCCTTGGGCCGCAGCGGGCAGTTGGGAGGCGGGTAGGTAAAGACGGGCTGCGAGTTGGGCGGGACGACGCCCTGGCCGGCCATGAGGTCCCAGACCTTGATGGTCTTGTCGGCGGAGCAGGTGAGCAGGACGTTTTGGTTGTTGCCGGTCCAGCCGCAGATGTCGGTGACGATGTCGTCGTGGGCCTTGAAGACAGACTCCTGCACGCCTTGGACGGACCAAACCTTGATCTCGCCGTCGAAGGAGCCGGTGAAGATCTTGTTGTTCCAGACGGCGACCTTGCGCACGGGCGTTTCGTGCGCGAACTGGTTGCCGAGGAGGCCAACCGGGATCCAGCGCTGCTCGAACTTCCAAGCGCGGACGGTCTTGTCCTCGCTGGAGGTAAATACGAGGTCGCCCGCGGCGCAGATGGAGGTGACGCGGCCCTGGTGCGCGGCGGGGAAGTTGGCGTCGAGCTCGAAGTTGAAGACCTCCGGGGGCGAGACATTGAAGTGGTAGGCCTTGACGAAACCCACGTCCTGGCCGGGCTGCGGCTGGTCCAAGGAGCCCACGAACAGCCACCCCATCTCGAAGCACAGCGCGCTCACCTCCTTGCCCTCGGCGGACTCGGTGCAGGCACCGCTGGTCACGTCAAACATCTTGGTGAGGCCGTCGGCGCCGGCCGTGAAGACCATGTTTCGCTCCGGCCAGGACGCGAGCGCCTGGATCCCGGTCTTGTTCGGCATCACGTGAGCGTCCACCGCCACGTCGAAAACCGCGCACTTTGCGATCTTGATCTTGGTCCCGCCGCCGCCGCTGCTGCTGCCGCCGCGGCCGCGGCCGCGGCCCCGCGTCGAGTGTCCGCTGGAGCCGCCGCGGGTCGACCCGCTCGTGCGGCCTCCGCGCCCTCGCCGCCCATTGTAGCTCCCATTCGACCTGCCGCGGTTGCTGTTGCCAAAGCCGCCGCCGCCGCCGCCGCCACCACCGCCGCCGCCGCCGCCGCCGCCGCCGAAGTTCATCTTGCGGTGCTGCCGGGCGCGCGCGAGCCTTCCAGCTGCTGCTTCCGCAGCCGCGGCTCCCGCTCCGCCGCCCTCCGCGCGCGCAGCGAGGCCCGCCCCGCTCTAGTAGCCGCGCAGGCCCTGCGCGTCGCGCTGCAGCTCGTACCTCAAGCCCGCCGCGGCGCAGCGCAGCGCAGCGCAGCGCAGCGCAGCGCAGCGCAGCACGGCGCAGCGCAGCGCAGCGCAGCAGAGCGCAGCGCAGCGCGGCTCGCGTGCAGCGCGCAGCGCTCGCGGCGGCCGGCCGCGGCTCGCGCGCAGCGGCCCGCGCGCCGCCGCCCGCCGCGCGCGCGCCGCGGTCTCGGTGCCGCGGCGAGGGCGCTGCTGGTCCTCGCGGCGCCGCGCCGCTGCCGGTGGCTGGCGTCCGCGCGGGAGGCGCGCTGCCGGCCAGCGAGCGGGCGCGCGGGCGGGCGAGCGGGCGCGCGCGCGAGTCGCCGACGGCGCGAAGGGGCGCTGCCGCAGCGCCGGCGCGCCACCGGTCGGTCGTTTGATTCAAACACGCGGCACCGCGCCGCCGCCGCCGCCGGTGACCGAGGCGATCTAGGCGGCGGTTGGGCCGGCGGTTGGGCCGGCGGTTGGGCCGGCGAAACGCCGGGCGCGGCCGGTTTCTGGCGGCCGCTCGTTGGCGGCGAAGGTCGCGAATCGAATCATCTGACAGGCGACTCGAGGTTTGAAAGTTTGAATCGACCCGCGGCGGCGGCAGGCAGGCAGGCAGGCAGGCAGCGGCGGAGCGGCGCGCGGCGGCAGAGCGCAGCGGAGCGGAGCGAGGAAGCATGGCCAAGTGCTCGTGCCGCGTGGTGAGCGCGGATGGCGCCATCGTCGGCATGCTCAAGCTGGAGCAGGCCAGCGAGGCCGCGCCCACGACCCTGCAGGGCGAGGTGACCGGCCTGGCCCCGGGCAAGCACGGGCTGGCGGTGCTGGTGTCGGGCGACCTGGGCAACGCGCCCACCTCGCTGGGCGAGCACTTCAACCCGCACGGCAAGAACCACGGCGCGCCCGACGCCGAGGAGCGCCATGTCGGCAGCCTCGGCAACGTCGAGGCCAACGCCGACGGTAAGGCCGTCATCAACGTCTCGGACAAGCTCGTCAAGCTCATCGGCCCACAATCGATCATCGGCCGCTCCATCGCCATCATGAGCCAGGAGGATGACCTCGGCCTCGGCGGCCAGGAGCAGAGTCTCATCAACGGCAACGCTGGCCCGGCCATTGCCTACGGCGTCGTCGGCATCCAGTGCTAACTTAACAAGTTCTGGGTGGTGGGTGGTCGTAGCGCTTTGGGCCAACTCTCGGAGCTTTCTGACTGCCACGACGACTAGATTCTCGAGCAGCCAGTCGCGCCTCTCCGCGCTGCGCTGTGCTGCGCTTCGATCGCGTCACTTCACTTCGCCCTACCTCGCTCGGCCGCCTGTATGTGGACCCGTGCTGTGGGCGTGTAGTGAGTGGCAGTGGGCAAGCTTAGAAAAAAAAGGCAAGAAGGGTGGAAAGAATGAACCCAGGAGTTCGGGGCTGATGTGGCGTGCTTTGGATCTCTCTTCTTTTCCCGGACGACGCGACTCTCGCTAAAAGCTAGATTGACCTCGCCGCTTCACGGTTTCTGCCGCACTCTTCTCTCTTTGGACAGACTTTTACTCATGAGATAAGATGCGTTGACGAAGAAGAACACTCTTTTACACTGGTGGCTCCAAGTCTTTTTTGGAGAGGATCAGAAAGGAAGGACTTGCTTGCTTGCGTCAAAGGTCGATTGCTTCGCTTTTATCTTCGCCAGTGACTGCCCACTCTTTTACATCGGTGGCTCCAAAGTTTTTCGGGGGAGAGGATCAGAAAGGAAGGACTTGCTTGCTTGCGTCAAAGGTCGATTGCTTCGCTTCTATCTTCGCCAGTGACTGCCCACTGCAACTGCTCGTGATCTTGCTGTCCGTGGTCTGCGCCTAGGCTGGCAGGGTCCTCACTCTGACACATGAACCGGTGCAATTTGTTGCATGCTTTCACAGGCTTTTACATGCTCCGAGTTGGTCCCTTTCGCATGCTTCAGCATGCGGTGTGTGCGTACTACAACATACTTTATCTTTGGAAGGCTTGCCAAAATTACCTGCGCTTGTGCTTGGCCTTGGACTTGAACTTGTTGGAGCCGAGCTTGCCGCCCTTGCGCAGGCCACCCTTGCTCATGTCAGCCTCCTTCCAAACCGGGGCGGCGGCCGCGTCCTTGCGCTTGTTCTTGCGCGCGCGAGCGTCGAGCATGTTGAGTGCCTCGCCCGGGCGCATCTCGGCGCTAAAGCCGGCAAGCTCGGGCGCACCGAAGCGGGCCTTCTTCTTGACGGCCTTGGGCTTGCGCTGGTCTTCGTCCTGCTGCTGCTGCTGCTGCTTGCGGCGCTTCTTGCGGGAGGCCTGCTTGGCGGCGTCGGCGTCCTCGTCGACCAGGGGCGCGGCGCCGCGCTGGTCGACCTTCTCGCGCACCTTGCGCTTGGAGGCGCGAGCCGCCGCGGCGGCCATGCCGTCCTCAGCGCGGAGCGTGCGCTCGAACTCCTCGGTGGGCGCGCCGCGCTTCTTCTTGGCAGCCGCGCCGCCGCGGCGCGGGATCTCCGGCTCCTCAGCGGCATCGGCGTCCATCTGCTCCTCGAGCTGGGCCATGCGCCGGCGCTTCGCGCGGGTGAGGCGGTGCGTCTTCTTCTCGTCCTTTTGCTTCTGCTTGAGGTCGGCCGCGGCCTCGGCGTCGCGCAGCGCCTGCTTCCGCGCGCGCGCGCGGCCAGCCGGGGTCTGGTCCTCCGCGTTGGCGTCCGCCTCGGCCATCTGCGCGCGCGCTGCCTCACGGATCATCTTCTTCTCCTGCTGCGACTGGAACCAGGTGCGCTTCGGCTTGGACATGATCTCCTCGCGGTGCTCGATGCGGCGCTGCGCGCGGTCCACCTCCTCCTCGGCCGTGCGCAGCTCGCGCTCCACGCGCTCCTGCCGCAGCACGTCCTCGATCTCCTCCTCGTAGTCCGCGATGCGCTCGCGCAGCGCATCCACCACCGGGTCCGGGATGCTGCGGCTCTTGACGTTCTGCTGCGACCGCCGCAGCACCTCCTTGGTCAGCTTGCGCTGCCGCTCGCCGGTCAGCGTCACGGCGCGACCGCCGCGCCCCGCGCGCGCCGTGCGGCCCACGCGGTGCACGTAAGTGGAGAGGTCGTTCGGCATCTCGTAGTTGATCACCACGTCCACACCCTTGATGTCCAGACCGCGCGACGCCACGTCCGTGCACAAGAGAAAGTCCACCTCACCGTCGCGGAACCGCTGCAGCGACTCCAGGCGCTGGCGCTGCGTCAGGTTGCCGTGCAGCTCGGCCGCGCGCAGCCCAAACAGCCCGAAGAGAATGCCGAACCGGTGCGTGCGCGACTTGGCGCGAAAGAACACGATCGTGCGCGACTTGAACGAGCGCGTCACCAGCGCCAGCAGCATCGCCTCGCGGTCGCCCTCGCGCTGCGGCTTGATGCGCACGAACTCCTGCACCAGTCGATTCGCCATGTCGTACAGGGGGTCGGTCTCCACGCGCACCGGCCGGTTCAGACTCAGCTCCGCCAGCTCGTTCACCGACGTCGTCATGGTCGCCGAAAACAGCAACGTCTGTCGGCTCTTGGGGCAAAAGTCCACAATCTGCATCACCTCGTCGCGGAAGCCTAGCTCCAGCAGCCGGTCTGCCTCGTCCAAAATCAGAATCTCCACGTCATCCAGGTCCACCGACTTGGAGTTGAGCACGTGGTCGATCAGACGGCCCGGCGTCGCCACCACTATGTCCGGCCGCGATCGCAGCTCCTGCGCCTGCGCCTCCATCGACAGACCGCCCACCACGGCCGTCGCCACCACGTCCGTGAACTGCGCCAGCGCCTCCGCCATGCTCAGCACCTGCTGCGTCAGCTCGCGCGTCGGCGTGATGATGAGCACGCGCGTCGCCTTGATGCGCTTCGCGCGGTACTGCAGCCGCTCCAGGACAGGCAGCAAGAATGCCGCCGTCTTGCCCGAGCCGGTCGCGGCGCTGCCGCAAATGTCGCGCCCCGCCATGGCGTACGGGATGGCGCGCGCCTGGATCGGCGTCGGCCGCTCGAACTGCAGCGCCTGCGTCGCGCGGATCAGCGGCCGCGACAGGTTCAGCTGCGCGAACGTCTCCACCGCCGCGGCCTGCACCTTGTTCTTCTTCGCCTCCTTCTCCAGCAGCTCCTGCTTCTGCCGCGTGCGCTGCCGCACCTTCTCCAGGGTCTCTGAGTTGGCGCCCATCTCACGCGAGAAATCCTCCTGCGGCTCCTCCCCGTCGTCCTCATCCTCATCCTCGTCCTCGTCCTCGTCCTCCTCGGCTGCCTCGAGCGCGCGCGACCGCTTGCGCCGCACGTCCACCGCCACCTCATCCTCGTCCTCGTCCTCCTCGTCTTCCTCGTCGTCCTCGCCCTCGTCCTCGTCCTGCTTCTTGGACTTCCGGCCCTCGGCCTCAGCCGCGAGCTCCGCCTGGGCCTGCCGCATTGCGCGTGCCTTGAGCGCGTTCTGGATCTTCTCGTCCAGCGAAGTGGCCGCGCGCTGACCGGCGCCCTCCAGGTCGCGGATGCGTTCAATCGCGTCCTTAAAGTCCCACGACTCGGGCGCCGCCGCCGGGCCCTCGTCGTCCGATTCCTCGTCCTCCGATTCGGACGCCAGCCCATCCAGCAGGATGCCGCCGCGCAGCTGCGGCGCCGCCTCCTCGCCACCCGCGCCGGGCTTCTTCTGGCGCTCCGCCTCGGCCTCGGCCTCAGCGCGGGCGAGCTCGCGCCGCGACTGCTTCGGGGTTGCCGCCTTTTTGGCGGCGGCGGCGGCAGCGGCGGCGGCCTCCTTCGCCTTGGCCGCGGCCCTGCGCGCGGCCTCCTCCTCGCGGATCTTCTCGCGCGCTGACAAGGGCACGGCGCCGTTCTCGCCCTTCTTCATGACCAGCGACGCCATGCCCTGCGGCAGCCGCCGCTGCGTGCCGTTCGTCTTGAGTTCGGTCTTCTCCTCGCCCTCGCCCTCCTCCTCCTCCTCCTCGCCGTGCTGCTGCTCCTCGTCCGGCTGCGCCTTCTTGGCCTTGGCCTTGCCCGCCTTGGCGCGGCTGGTGGCCGGGACCTCCTCCTGCAGCTCCATCTCCGCCTCCGAGGCGGCGCCCTCGTCGTCGCTCTCGATCGTCATCACGAAGCCCGCCACCGCGCGAACCATGGTGCCGCCCCTCGCGCGCCGCGCACCGCCTCCCCGCCGCTGCGCGCGCGGACGGACTCTGCGCGCCTCTGCGCGCGCGCTTCGACTGGTCCTCGCCACCAGCCAGCCGCCGCCGCCTTCCCCGCGTTACCGCGCCGGCCGCGCCCGTAGGGAAAAACAGCATGACGGTCAGTCGCACAGGCACATCAGGCACCGTCACGGTGCCAGTGAGAGCAGCAGCCGGCACCGCCGGGCGCCGCGTAACTGACGGTGAGGCCAGGCGAACCGCCTCTGCCTGTCTGGCTGAGATACGGCAGGCGCCGCAAACGGTGGATACGGAAGGATGAGATGATTTAGCATTTTGCTCGCTTCACTCTTCAGGCCACTTGTACGTCCACGGAGGTCGACTCCGGGAGCGCGAGGTGCGCGAGCTCGGCGCGGAGCGTGGACGCTGCCATAGCGTGCGGCAGCGTGAGGCGGATATGCGCGTAGAATCGGTCGGACCAGGCGTTGAAGCGGAGGCCGCCGTCGCCCTCTGCGTGCACGGCGCCGTGGGTGTCCACCAGAGCGCGCAGGACGCGGGGAAAGCCGGCCTCGAGCTGGAGAGCCGCCTTCCACGGCCGCTTGGTCTCTACGGTGACGATCACGTCAATGCCCGCAGGCGTAGGCAGCGACTCCCCACAGAAAGCAGCGCGCAAACGCGGCAGGTACATGAGGTGGCACTCCGCGAAGGAAGGCTCGTACAGCCCGACCAGAATCGAGCGCCACTCCTCCACCGGCAATGAACGACCCACATACGCGCAGAAGCTGTCAAAGAGCGCGTCATCTGAGCGCGCTTCGCTTCGATCGTCCTCCAGGAATCGTGTCGCGAGAATGGCGAGCTGGAAGGTACGGATCATCTGCAGATGGCGGCCACGCAAACCGCGCTCGCAAAGCAGCGCGTCGGAACGGTCCACGAGAAGCCGCAGCCGGTGCTTGCCGCTCGGAACACGTGCGACACGCGAAAGGAGCTGCGCCCCGAACTGCGGTCCCTCCAGACTGCGGCGGCCCTCCGCGGTCGTGCAGGCGTCCAGCAGCGCCTCTACGCATTCCGCCCGGTCGCTGTCCTCTTCCGCGGCCGCGCAGAGCCTGCGCAGCGCGCCCAAGCGAACCTCCGCCAACACGATATCTAGGTCGACGCACACGCGCGATGCCTGGTGTTCCAGATGCAGCGCAATGCGAGGGCACTTGGAGCGCCGCGCAAGATGCGAGTCCACGATGCACACATCACCGGTGTCGGCGCCGCGCATGGTAAAGAGAGTACCGCGGCGCACTCGATCGTACAGCTGCTGCAACACATCTACAGGCGTCTCCGGGTGCACAAGGCAGACGTCCATATCCATGCTCAAGCGCCCGTAGATGGAGGAACCAAAGCGCAACGCGAACCTGTCCGGGTCGCACGAGGCGAGTTCAGGGGTGTGCCTTGCCACAATGTCGTGCAGCTCGCCGCAGACCCAGGCAAGGGCAGCTTGCTTGAGCGAATGCCTGATGGTATCGGCGCGGCCAGTCCTGCGCGCCTGCTCGCGGAGCTTGTTCGCGTCGACCAGGCGAAAGTCAATTGCTTGCGTCCGCATCGACTGCTCCACCGCGTGCAACGCCTTCTGATCGTCCTCGTAGTAGGTCACGGAGGCGAAGCCGAGATCCGCAAGCTCGGAAACTGCGGTCTGCTTGAAGGGCGCCGTAAACCGGAACGAAACGGGCTTCATGAGAATCGCATCCGGGGCAAGGCCATGCTCCGCGAGCAGGTCGCCCACCGGCTCCCGGAGGGTCGCCTTGCGGCCAGTGAGGACCACGACGCATGCCTCGGGCGCGAGGGCGCGGAGGCGCGGCATGGCCGGGCCGTCGTCGACCTCGCCGCGAAGTGACAGCGGCATGGAGACGAAGTAGCCAGGCGCCAGGCGCCACGAGACGGGCGGGTACGGTGTGTCGAGGAGCGTGCGGTCCATGTCAAAGACATGCAGGTCGCGAGGCCGCGGAAGCGGACCCGCGGCACGCAGCGCGAACCAGCGAGCCAATGGGTCACTCTCGAAGTCTAGCGCGAGCTGGGCAACAGAGAGCGCCTCGGAGAGGGTCTGCCCGCTCAGAAGCGCCTCCTCAAACCAGCGTCGCCGCCCGCGGCAGGGCTCCCACACGTCGACCTGGAGGCCATGAGCCTTGGCCTGCTGCGCCGCGCGCGCGTACTCCCAGACGTGGGGGAACGCCTCGGCCAGCACCACGGTCGTGATCTCGTCCCGGCCCAGAGCGTCGAGAAAGTCCTCCGTCGAGCAGCAACGCGCGGTGAAGGGCGCGTCGCCGACGTCCTCGAGGATCAAATCCTTGCTTTGCGAAGATGGCCCGCGGACAATGACAAGTCTGCGGCCACTCGCATGAGAAGAGGAGGCCTTCGCGGTGCGCAGCGTTCGCATCGCGTCCATGTGAGCTTTCTCCCATGCGACCGTGTCCACCTGGTCATCGAGACGGGCTGTCCACGACGGGACGTTGCGCGCAGTCGACGCAAGGCACGCGTAAAGCGTCTGAGAAGCCGAGGGCGGCTGCATGCGCGCGAGGTGGAGCGCGCGCACCTGAAAGCGGCCTAGGCTTGCGTCTCGGAACGCGAAGCGCACCGCTTCGGGGAAGACGACGCCGCTGCGGCTCATGGCGCGCGACACCTTGGAGATGGTCATGTGCGGGACGAACTCGTGCAGGTCCTGTCCCTTCCAGACGCCGACGCCCAGCTTTTCAATCATGTGATTGCGCAGCATCTCGTGCAGGTGCACGCAGGCGGCGTAAGAACCGTCACGATCGTCTAGGCATCCATAGAGGACGCGGCGGCCGGTGAAGTAGTCGACTCCACGCACGTGCAGCGGCCGGTCGGCGCTGATGGCGGCACCAAGGTCGAAGGACTCGAGCGCCGCTTCCGCGGCCTCGACCTCGCGATCGCTCCGCAGACGCAGCGTCAACAGCGTAACATGCAAACAGGTCAGCTTGAGGGCGCCCTCAAAGACGTCGCCGTCGCGCTGCTGGATCTCCTCGACGCATTTCACGATCCGTGGCGTTAGCACGCGCGCGAAGACGAAGTAATTCGGCCGGTCTGCGTTGTCGCGCGAGGTCCGCTCCGTGTCCTGCGCGGGGTCGGCCTGTACGGCCTCGCGAGGTGGACTGTCCTCGATCACCGCCTCAATCCTGTTGCCGTTGCCTCTGGGGAAGCTGCCAAAGATGTCGTCCACGCGGCTATCTGCGCGCCTGTCCCACACGATACGGGCGCCGCCGTCGCGCGAGAAGTACTTGAAATACAGGATCCTGGTCTGCGGGATCGCTGTCGCGGTGTGACTGAGCGCGGCGAAGTCATCCTGAAAGTTGAAGCTCGTGAAGGCCTTCTCCACGACACCAGCAAAGCGGTCTAGGTACCCCACCGCGAAGGCCTCGGCCGGCAGGCTCTCGTCCCAGAGGAGCCTGTGCACGACGTCAAGTGCGGGCCGCATGCTGCCGTGCTGTGCTACGCTAGTCACCACGCTACCACCTTAAAGATCTCGATGGCCGTCTGCTGCTGTGGAAACGACGCATCCAATTCGATTCTTCAGATGTGCCGCTGGATCGCTTCTGGAACAAATCCGGAACGTGCGTGCCGGCGATGGATGGCTCATGACTTCTCCGGTGTATGCATTCACAGCAGTGCCAGGCGGCAGTCAAAGGGACGAAGCGTGTCAGGGTTGAAGGGGTGGTGGTACTCGTACCACCTGGGCACCTGTTTTTCATTTTAGGCTAGTAGGTCACATCTCAGGCTGACTCATCTGATGAACCAGAGCCAACACCACCACACGTGTCGGCCTGCCGGTGCGGCGGAGGCTCAGAGAGTAAAGTCAACAGTCATCATGGTTCTTAACAGCGCCGCGGCTGCGACGCCGGCCACGGCGGACCTGATGGTCCTGCTCCCATTTATTCGTTGGCAACGAAGAAGGCGACAACCTCATCCGTGGCGAGCTCGAGTGGAAGTGCGCCGGCGTGGTTGCGCGCATCCTTGCTCGCGCCGCGGCGTAAAAGGTCCTCGACGCAGGCGACATGGCCGGCTGCGCAGGCGACGTGCAGCAACGTAGTCTCCTGGTCCGGAGCATCGGCGCCCAAAGACGGTAGTTGGCGCTTGGGTAGCGAGGGATCGGCGTCGCAGAGGGCGGCCAGGCTTTTGGGCTTGCCGTGATGTGCGGCGAGGAGCGCGAGCTCCGGCAAAAGGACATCGAGGTGCTCGACGGCCAGCACGGCGAGTGTCTCCGGGACGTCCGGGGTTTCCTCGCCACAGGCAAGGCGTGCGAGGGCGGCGCGGTCGAGGCGGTCGTCGCCGCCGTCGCCGTCATCTTCATTCTCATGGGCGGCGCGGTCGAACGAGACGAGCTCCGCGAGAATGGGCGCGTGGCCGTGACGGACGGCGAGCTGAAAGTCGTCTGGCAGGCGCGCAAGCGCGGGGCAGTGTGCGAGCGAGGTCGCGACGATATCGGCGCCGTTGGTCTCGATCGCCAGCTCGAAGGAGCGGCGCAGGTCGAGCGCGGCGAGACGGTCAGCCTCAGGGTCCTTCTCGTGCAGCGCAGCCTCGAGCAGGAGCTTGTAGCCGGGCGCGAAGCCCTGCTGCACGGCGACCCGCAGGAGATCGCGCAGGAGGTCCGGCTTGTCGTCGGCAGCGGTACCGACGCGCTTGAGCAGGAGGTCGAGGCTAGCGAGGTGGCCTCCATGGGCCGCGCCAAAGAGCGCGTTGTGGCGGTGCGTGTCCAGGTGCAAGATGTGGTCGCGCGGCGCCTTGTCGGCCTTGAGGAGCGCGCGCAGCATGGCCGTGCAGCCGTGCTGCGCCGCGACGTGGACTGGGTAGCGGCCGACCTTGTCCTGAACGGCGACACAGTCGGCGAGGCGGGGCACAAGCGCGGCGGCGGCCTCGTCGAGATTCGCATTGATGCAGGCGGCGTGCAGCGGTGTCTCGCCGTTGAAGTTGGCAATGGTGGACGGCACGCCGAGCTGTAGGAGGCGGTCGAGCGAGAGCTCGGCGCAGGCGGCCGCGGCGCTGTGTAGCGGCGTGTTGCCGGCCTTGTCGCGTACCGAAGCGAGATCGAGACCAGCGGACTGCAGCGCGCGCAGAAGGCCGCCCGTGAGGCTGTCGCTGGCGCAGACCTCGTGCAGAGGCGTGGTGCCAGCCCGGTCCGCATCGGTGAGGCAGTCGGTCAGGTCGGTTTTGGCCTTTTTCAGCAGGAGCTCGAGCGCGCGTTCGCTCTGCGCGGCGTAGTGGAAGACGTTGCGTCCGGCCGCGTCGTGCTGCGAGGCGATCAGGTCCGGGTGCGCGACGAGTCGCACGATGTCGATGGCGTTGGCGCTGGCCGCCGCCATGAGCACGGAGACGCCGGTGTCGGGCGTCTGGAACTCGACGGGGAAGCCGGCCTCCACGGCGGCGCGCGTCTTGAAAAAGGCGTGGTCACCGCGTGCGCGAACAACGTGCACGAGCTTCTCAGGCGCGTCCAGAATACGGCGCAGCTCGTCGTCGGTGACGGCGTCATTCTCGATATCGATCTGCCAGCCGCTGGACAGGAGATCGGCGCACTCGTCGTGGTCGCCCTGAACCGCGAGCTTCCAGGGGGTGCGGCCCTGCGCGTCCTGGCACTGCACGTCCGCCTTGGCGACGTCGACCAGGTAGCGCACGATGTCGACGAGGCCGCGCCCCGCGGCCACGTGCAGCGCGGTGGCACCCTCGGTGTCGGCGCGGTTCACCTCGGCGTGGCCGGCCTCGACGAGGTGTTGCACAAGCTCAACCGAAGGCCGGCGGCCAGCCACCGCGAGCAGAAGCGGTGTGCGCGCGAGCGCGCTGTTGGGGTCGACGCTGTTGGCGTCCTGATCGCAAAGCAGCAGTGGCAGAATGAGCGTCTCGAGCCCGGCTGCGCAGGCCTCGTGCAGCAGCGTGTGGCCGGTCGAGGCGAGGCGGCACTTCTTGGCGAGAAGCATCTCGGCGATCTCCACGAAGCCGCCGCGCGTCGCGAGGACGACGCCGGACTGGCCGGCGTCGTTCTCGTGGTCAATGTTGAGCCCCCACTTGATGGCCTTGCGCACCAGCTTGCGGTAGCCGAAGCGGCAGGCAATGGTGAGTACGGTGTCGCCGTTATCGTCCTCGAGCTCGTGGCAGCTCTCCGCGGCGTGCAGGTCCTCGACCTCCTGGCGGCGGCCCAAGCGCGCCTGGAAGAAGATGTCCGTAAGGCGCTCGTCAAGCATGGCCGCGGCGCGCACGCGGGCCAGGCGACCGCGCACGATGCGTTGCATGTCGACTGCGGCCCATGCCTGGCGCATCTGCAGGCGGCGAGCGCGAATGAAGCGCACGCGGGCGCGGCCCAGGAGCCAGCCGCGGCAGACACGCTGGATGGAGAGCGCGGCGGCCTGGCGCACAAGCGCCTCGTGCTCGTCCTTGATGTCCTCGAGGCGAGCGCGGCACGCTACGCCGCGCGCCACGGCCTGAATACTGCAGGCAGCGCGGCCCTGGCGGCGAAGACGCTCGCGCTCCCGCATCCGGCGCAGCTGGCGGTCGGCGCGGGCGCGACGCCAAAAGCACTGGATACGTGTGCTCTGCACTCGCTCGCGGCGCGTGCGTAGTGCGCCCGTGCGCCTCTTGCCAAGGTGCCACATGCGATAGGTGGACTGGATGCGGACGACGGCGCGCTGCACGCCCTCCGCGTTCCTGCGGTCGCGCAAGCTGTCGAGGCAGCGGCGGCCGAGCGCGCCGCGCACAAAGGCCGTGAGGCGCGTGGCGGCGCCGTTGAGACGCTCTACAAGCTGCGTGTAGCGTTCCTTGTGCGCGGCGCGCGTCGCCAGGAAGCGGCGCGCGGCGGCCTGGATCTTGATGCTTGAGCGCTCTCGGTACTCCTCCGCGCGCTTGGCATTTTCCGCGAGCTCCATCTTGAGGCGGATCTGCTGTGTGATGACCTGGTACGAGCGCTTCATCTTGCGCTGCAGGCGCAGGCGGCCTGCATTACGCTTGAGCCAGCGCCGCATGAGGAAGCCTCGCGCCGTGCGCTGCAGCACGACGGCGGCGCTCGTCTCCAGACTGGTGCGCTTCTCGCGCCTCAGGCCGAGCTTGGTCAAAAAGTGCGCTTCCTCGCAGCGCATGTCGCGCTGGATCTGCACGGAGGCCGAGGCGTCCCCCTTGGCGGGCCTGGGCCTTCGCGCATCGAGTGGCGAGCAGAGCTGCTGCCGCTGCGCTCTCGCGCGCGCAGACTCATCCGCGGATAGAGCGTTCTGCCAGCGCTCGTTAGGCGTCGTGCGGATCGTACAGATCACGGAGATGACATTGCTCTGCGTCGCCCTGCGCGCCGTGAACCACAGCTTGCGGTCTGGCGTCACCAGCGGTCTGAGCGCGACCTCCAGGTCCGCCTCGCCCGAGAGCAGCTCCTCCAGCTGGTCCGCGTCCAGCAGCGTCTTGGCCTTGCCGTCGCCGCCCTCCACCATGCCCCTGGCGGCCACCTCTGCCGCGTCCTCCGCGTTCAGCTGCTGCCCGTCCTGCGCGAGCTCGCGCATGGCGACCGCCGCCATGTCGCCCGCGCCGGCCATGGACCTCCCGAGTGCGCGCGCGCGCGCCAGAGCAAAGCCGATGGACGCCCGGCGCCGCGAGCCTCAGGCGGGCGGCGAGGCCGGGCAGAGCCTGCGGCGCCTGATGGTGATGCTGCGTTGGTCCGAGTCTCCGCCGCCGAGGTCTGACGCAGAGAACGCGGCGCGTACACGCAACGACTAGCGTGGAAATGCGTTGCGCGGGGACGGCAAAATGCGTTGCGCAGGGGCTGGCACTGGGCTCTCCCTCGCAACCAGTGGTGGCGGCGCCGTCGCGCGCGCGCGAGATTGCGCGGGCAAGCGGGCAAGCGGCGGCGCAGGGCGAGGAGGCGGGGTCGGCGGCGAGGAGCGCGCGGCGCAGGCCGTCCGTGCCGTCTGAGCGAGCGATCGGCCGCGTGGCAGGCGTGAGCAGGGCGCCATGGCGGACAATGTGCAGCGCATCCTGGAGGGCATGGTGGCGGAGCTGGAGGACCTCCAGGAGCGCGGCGTGTACGCGGCGGAGGAGGTGAGGGAGATCGTGCGCAAGCGTAGGGAGTTTGAGTACAAGCTGCAGCGGCGCGCGCCGCGCAAGGAGGACTACCTGAGGTACATTGAGTACGAGGTGGCGCTGGAGAAGCTGCGCAGGAAGCGCAAGAAGCGCAAGAACATCCGCAAGAGCGGGCCGGGCGACGCGGGCGGGCGGCGGCGCGCGAGCTTTGTGTTTGAGCGCGCTGTGCGGCGGTTCAAGGGCGATGTCATGCTGTGGCACCGCGCCATCGACTACTCCCTGGAGCAGCGCAACTATGCGGAGGCGTCCAAGCGGCTGGGCGAGGTGCTCAAGCTGCACCCGCGCGAAGTAGACTTTTGGATCAAGGCGGCGCGCTTCCACTTCGAATGCAACGGCGACGTGGGCATGGCGCGCAGCCTGATGCAGACCTCGCTGCGCCTCAACGGCGGGCAGCCTGCGCTCTGGGCCGAGTACCTGCGGCTCGAGGCGCTGCACGCGTATCAGATCCGGCAGCGGCGGCGGGTGCTGGGCATTGACGAGGCCGACGCCGAGGAGGTGGCGGCCACGAAGGCGGCGGTCGCGGCGGGCGAGGTGGAGGAGGCTGGCGTGGGCGCGGACGAGGACGAGGACGAGGAGGCGCGCGCCGCGCGCTTGCGAGAGGCGGCTCGCAAGGAGCTCCTCTTCAAGGGCCAGGTGCTGGATATTGTGTACAAACAGGCGGTCCGGGCGCTGCCGGAGTCCGTGGAGCTGCGGACGGACATGGCCAAGGCGATGGAGCCCTTCGTGAAGGACGACTCCTTGCTGCGCGAGGTGGCCGTCGCGCTAGTCCGCAAGATCTGGACCGAGGCCACGGAGGGCGCCTCGGCGCTGCAGGACCCGGCGAGCCGCGCCGCGTGCTGGCGCCAACGCGCTGCATTCGCGCTTCGCACGGCGCCCGAGGCGCCCTGGGCGGCCGCTGACGACCTGCTGGCTGCGCTCAAGGAGGACCCGAGTGCGGAGATGGCCCAGGCCTACGTGCGCTTCCTCGCGAACCACGAGGAGGAGCTGGACGGTGAGACGGCTCCGCCATCGGCGAAGCGGCGCGCCGCGCGTGGCCGGGCCGCCAGGACGGCGCGCCAGGCCGGCGCGGATCTTTTGGATGAGGCGGGTTTGGCCGAGGTGCTGTCGGAGGAGACGCTGGCGGCCATCGCGGACCTCGCGCCGGAGGATGCGGCGCTGCTGGCACGCTGCGCGGAGCTCAAGCCCATGAGCCTGGCGCTGGTGCAGCGGCAGATCGAACGGGCTGGGCTCTCGTTGGACGAGGAGTGGGACCTGGTGCAGCGCGCCTGTGCGCATTACGTCAAGTCGCGGATCAAGGTGATGGGCACTGTGCAGCAGCGCGACGAGATGCAAAACATGTACCTGGCCTATCTGCGGGACTGCGTGGCGTCCGAGGCCATGTCGACGCAGGCCGTCGTGGAGGCCTTTGAGCGCGCCATCCGGTGGTTCTACGAGCACGGCCGCGTCGATAACGGCGAAGCGTACGAGCGCGTGGCGCGCATTATCAACGGTCTCGTGGACTGGGTGGCGTCGAGCGGGCGCGTGGACCTCGTGACGCGCATCCTGGACCGTCTGCGCAAGGCCGCCGTGCCGCCGGTACTGCCAGTGGTGGTATACGACCGCTTTCTGGCGCTGTATCAGGAGCTGGGCGCTCCAATCTCGACCCTGCGCGACCTCTACTTTAAGGCCACGCTCGAGCATTGCGACGACGCGGAGCTCTGGGCCCGTTTCGTAGAGTTTGAGCGCCAGCACGGTGACCTCAAGACGGAGCGCGCTGCGCTTGTGCGCGCCGTGCAGCACGTGGCGAACCTGCCTGCGCTCCTGGAGGAGCGCTCTCAGCAACGCGAGGCGGAGGCGGCGAAACGGTGAACGCTCGTAGAAGACATGACAATGGAGAGTGAGAGAGAGAGTGAGAGAGAGTGAGAGAGAGTCAGAGAGAGGGCCCTTGGCACAAGCAGCAGCATGGCATAGCTCACATGATATCACTACGAAGCATTTTAGTAGAAGCATCAGGCATCAGCACCAGGATCAAGAGCATCAACACGGAGTCCAGTCCAGTCAGACAGACCGTGGCGGGCCCGCGTGTCATGTCATGTCAATACAGTTGTCGGAATCAGGTCTGTGTCATTTCCACCGAGGCGCCGGGGCGGCTCGTGGCCCGCGCTTCGAGGTCGACGAGGTCATCCGCAGATGCGGAGGATGTGCGGCCGGCGCCCGCACTGCCAGCACTGCCAGAGCTGGCGCTGGCGCTAGCGCCGGCGTCGACGACCTCGTCGTCCGCCGCCCGGACCACGTGGTCGTCCGAGTCTGGGACGGCGGCCTTGCGGCCAAAGCGCAGCCAGGCCGGGAGCTCGCTGGCGTGGCGCGAGAAGACGAAGATGCGCAAAACCACAAAGACAACAAAGGCGGCGATGACAAAGACCCAGGAGAGGTACCACGAGTCCAGGAACCAGACAAAGATGAGGGAGGTGATCATCTGCCAGAACTGCATGGGGAAGCCGAAACGCAGAAAGTCCGCGAAGACGTAGTTGCCGACGTTGAGCACCATCATGTTGGTCTGGTAGCCGTAGGAGGTGGAGAAGGAGGAGGACGCCGAGAGCATGAGCGTGTAGACCATCTGCTGGCGGCACTTCTCCTGGCCGGCGTCGGTGGAGGCCGTGCAGGAGTTCTCTGCCGCGAGAATGGCGATGTCGAACATGAGGACGGCCGCCGAGTTGTTGGAAAGCACCATGGAGAGGAGAAAGGTGGCAAAGTAGACGGCCGTGAGGACGCCTGGGAAGCCGGTGTTGGTGATGGCGGCGAGGTCGACGAGCGCGTTACCGACGGTGTCGGCGACGCCGGTGTTCTGCAGTGCGTTGGAGAGGCCAAAAGCGGCGGCAATGGTGACAATGACGTCCCAGGAGACGGCGCGGCGCGCGGACTCGGGCGTAAGGATGCCGGTGACGAGCATGATGCCGACCACAAAGATGGCCGGCTCGATGAGCGTAATGTAGTCGGAGAAGACGACGTACATGACGAGCATGATGATGACGGAGACGATCGCGATGTAGAACTTGTCAAAGTGAGGCGGCGAGGAGTCGTTGATCTCTGAGACGAGCAAGAAGTTGGGGTTGTCGCGGTACCGCGCGACAAAGTTGGGACCCGTGTCGAGGATGAGAACGTCACCGGAGCGCAGCTCGATGTCGCCAATCTTGGACAGCACGCGGCGGCCCTGGCGGTGCACGGCGATAATGGCGGCCTCGTAGAGCGTGCGGAACTTGGACTCGCGCACGGTCTTGCCGACAAGGTGCGAGCGCATGCTGACGACGCACTCGACCAGGCGGCGCTGCACCGGCTGGATCTTGAGCTTCTCGGCCTGGGCGTCGGGCGACATGAGGCCAGGAATGCGGCGCAGGGTGGCGACGGCCTCGCGCTCGCCGGCAAACCAGAGCATATCGTTCGCGGCGAGCTCCATTTCAGGGCCGACGACATGCTCGACAAAGCCGTCCTCGTGCTCGACGGCGACAAGGAAGAGGCCGGGGAGACCACGCAAGCCGGCGCTCTCGACGGTCTGGCCGACGAGCGGGCGCGCACCGCGCAGCTTGGCGGTCTCGCTGACGCGCATGGGGATGAGGAACTCGCGCTCGAGCTCCTGCTGGCTGGCGTGGTTGAGATGATCCATGGCGGAGCCGAGGCGCGAGCCATCGCGGGCGTGCTCGAGCTCGACCTGTGCGGACATGAAGGGCTTGAGATCCTGGACAATCTCGGGGCGCGTCCAGGTGAAGTCATTGCCGGTGACGAGGAGCAGAACGTCGCCGACCTGCAGCGGGATGCGGCCCAGGTTGCCGCGGATGCTCATGTCCTCGCCAGCGCGGTAGAGCGAGAGGATGGCGGCGTCGTAGCGCTTGCGGAACTTGACCTCCTTGGCGGTCTTGCCCTCAAGCGTGCTGTCGCTCTTGACGACGACCTTGATGATGCGCTCCTCGAAGGTGTTGCGGCGCGACATGCCCTTGCCGTTGTTGTCGCCGTTCTTCTTGGTCTTGGGCCGCACCTGAGGGCTGGCGCCCTTGACATCGGCTACGGAGGTGGCGGCGCTATGCGAGTCCCAGCCAATGGGCTCGAAGGAGGTTGCCGCCGCGGGCGAGCGCAGCGAGGAGCCCTTGACGCCACTCGGGCTCGTGGAGGCGTGCACACCCGAGGCCGGCCGCGGCCCCGCGGGGGTCTCGTTGTCGTAATCGTCGCCGGACTCCTCGTCGGAGTCGAGCGCACTCGCCTGCGAGCCTCGGTCGCTTTGCAGGTGGCGGTCCTCGTTGGCGTCGGTGAGCAGTTCGAAGCCGTTGCGAAGGCAGAACTCGCCGAACTGGTCGACCAGCCCGGTGAAAAAGAGAATGTCGTTCTCGTTGATGACGAACTCCGGGCCGACCGCGTTGTGCAGGCGTGTGCCACGCTGCACGCTGGTCAGGTAGAGCCCGTTGAGGCCGCGCAGGCCGGCCTCGTCCACAGCCTTGCCCACCACTGGCGAGTACGAGGTGGCGATGCAAGCGACGGTGAAGTCGCCCGTGAGCCCAGACGTGATGTCCTGGGCATCCTCGCCGACGACGGACTTGTTGCCGGCGCCCTCCAGGCCGAGCGCCTTGCGCGAGCGGCGCTCCAGCTCCGCGGAGCCGGGCAGCAGAAAGGGCGAGAAGATGAGAATGTAGAGAATACCGGTGAGCGCCGCCGGCACGCCCACCATCGCGACGTCGAAAAGCCCAATGCTCTCGCCGGGGAAGGCCGTCTCGTACTTGCCGGAGATGACCAGATTCGTGCTCGTGCCGATGAGCGTGATGGTGCCGCCCAGAATGGACGCGAACGAGAGCGGGATCATGAGCTGCGACACCGGCTGGTGGATGCGCCGCGCCCACCGCTGCACGAGCGGGATCATGACCGCGCACAGCGGCGTGTTGTTCAGAAACGCCGAGGCCGCCGCCACGGGCAACATGAGCCGCAGCTGTGCGGCCACCAGCGTGCGCGGCTGGCCCAGCACCTTGCCGAACACGTGGTCCAGGGCACCTGTTGACTCGATGCCGGCCGCCACCACGTACAGAATCGCCACGGTCAGCACTGCAGAGCTTGAGAACCCCTCCAGACCTTCACTGGTGTCCACCACCTGGGCGGCCATGAGCACGCCCAGGGTCGCCACCAGCGCGAAGTCCGCCGGCGCCCAGTCGCGCACCAGCGCCACGAACATGATGAGGAGGCATCCCAGCGTCAGCCAGCCGTCCCAGCCGAACGGGACGCCCATCTTTTTGCCACGCCCTTTTTCCGGCTCGCGCTACAGCGGGGGCCCGACCTCCGAGCACGCGAGCCACGAGCGCTCGACCTCGAGCACGAGCACGCAAGCACGAGCACGCAAGCACGAGCACGCAAGCACGAGCACGCGCGCAAGCTCACGGCCGCCTGTTTCCTCCGCGCGGAGCGTAGCCGCACCACGCAATCGTCTCGTCGCCTGCCGCGACCTGGTGCAATCTCGTCACGCCGGCGCTCCGGAGCTCGCCCCGCCTCAGGCGCCGGCGCGAGCGGGGGCGCGGGCGCGGCCTCGCCGGCGCGGGCTGCGCTCCGCCGCCGCCGCCGGCCTCGCGCGCTGCCGGGCCGCGGAGCGGGTCTGCCGCGGGCGGCCTCGCCGCCTCCCCGCGCTGACTTGGCCGCCCGTGCTGAAGAAGCAACAGCCGCGTCGGCCCTGCGGCAAATTGCCGTCGTCGCGGGGACAGCGTGGCGAAAGTGCAGAGCCGGGACAGAGCCGGGGCCGGAGAGCCCAGAGCACGAGAGAGCACGAGAGAAAGAGCACGAGAGAAAGAGCACGAGAGAAAGAGCACAAGCAGAGCAGGACAAGAGAGCACGGCCAGAGCGCCGCGGACATCGCAACAACGTCTCTGTCGCACACGCGTCGTCCATGCGTCCAAGGCGTCCAATCACATCACAACAGGCGTCCGCACAGTCGAAGCCTTGTGATCAGTGGAAGGGACGTCATCAGAGGAAGGGACGTCATCACGCCTCGCTGACCTCGGCTCGGCCCGGGCCGAGGTGCTCGCGCTCGCCAGTGATGATGATGGAGCCGGAGACGGCTTGGCTTGGAGACGGGGAGCTCGGTCGGCAAAAGGGTGCGTCACAGGGGTTTACTTTCTTTGGCTAAAATTCATCAGGAGTGCGTCAGCTCGACGGTCGTGGAGCGAGCAGGCTCGCCGAAGGTGTCGCGCTGACCGGCTTCGAGGTCGGCAGGGGGAGGGGCAGGCTTGGTGCCGGAGCGAAGGCGACGCGCCCAGACGGGCAGGGGGACGATGCGCAGGACGATGAAGAGAATGAAGGCGGCGATGACGAAGATCCAGGAGAGGTACCAGTCGTCGAGGAAGAAGACGAAGAGGAGCGAGGAGATCATCTGCCAGAACTGCATGGGGAAGCCGAAACGGAGAAAGTCGGAGAAGACGTAGTGGCCGACGTTGAGCACCATCATGTTGGTCTGGTAGCCGTAGGAGGTGGAGAAGGAGGAGGACGCCGAGAGCATGAGCGTGTAGACCATCTGCTCGCGGCAGTGGCGCTCGCCGGCGTCGTCGGTGGCCGTGCAGGCGTTCTGCGCCGCGAGAATGGCAATGTCGAACATGAGGACGGCAGCCGAGTTGTTGGAGAGCACCATGGAGAGGAGAAAGGTGGCAAAGTAGACGGCCGTGAGGACGCCCGGGAAACCGGTGTTGGTGATGGCGGCGAGGTCGACGAGCGCGTTGCCAATGGTGTCGGCGACGCCGGTGCTCTGCAGCGCGTTGGAAAGGCCGAAAGAGGCCGCAATGGTGACGATGACGTCCCAGGAGATGGCGCGGCGCGCGGACTCGGGCGTGAGGATGCCGGCGACGAGCATGACGCCAACCACGAAGATGGCGGGCTCAATGAGGGAGATGTACTTGGAAAAGGCGACGTAAATGGCGAGCATGGCCACCACGGCGACGATCGCAATGTAGAACTTGTCAAAGTGCGGCGGCGAGGAGTCGTTGATCTCCGAGACGAGCAAGAAGTTGGAGTTGTCGCGGTACCGCGCAACAAAGTTGGGACCCGTGTCGAGGATGAGAACATCGCCGGCGCGCAGCTCGATGTCGCCGATCTTGGACAGCACGCGGCGGCCCTGGCGGTGCACGGCGATAATGGCGGCCTCGTAGAGCGTGCGGAACTTGGACTCGCGCACGGTCTTGCCGACAAGATGCGAGCGCATGCTGACGACGCACTCGACCAGGCGGCGCTGCACCGGCTGGATCTTGAGCTTCTCGGCCTGGGCGTCGGGCGACACGAGGCCAGGAATGCGGCGGAGGGTGGCGACGGCCTCGCGCTCGCCGGCAAACCAGAGCATATCGTTGGCGGCGAGCAGCATCTCAGGCCCGGCGACGTGCTCGACAGCGCCATTCTCGTGCTCCACGGCGACGAGGAAGAGACCGGGCAGGCCACGCAGGCCGGCGCTCTCGACGGTCTGGCCGACGAGCGGGCGCGCGCCGCGCAGCTGGGCGGTCTCGCTGACGCGCATGGGGATGAGGAACTCGCGCTCGAGCTCCTGCTGGCTGGCGTGGTTGAGCTGGTCGATGGCGGCGCCGATGTGGGTGCCGTCACGCGCGTGCTCGAACGCGGCCTGCTCCGACATGAAGGGCTTGAGGTCCTGCACAGTCTCGGCGCGCGTCCAGGCGAAGTCGTCGCCGGTGACCAGGAGCAGGACGTCGCCGACCTGCAGCGGGATGCGGCCCAGGTTGCCGCGGATGCTCATGTTCTCGCCAGCGCGGAAGAGCGAGAGGATGGCGGCGTCGTAGCGCTTGCGGAACTTGACCTCCTTGGCGGTCTTGCCCACCAGCGTGCTGTCGCTCTTGACGACGACCTTGATGATGCGCTCCACGAACGTGTTGTGGCGTGGCGGGACGCTCTTGGCGGCAGCGGCGTCGGCGCCCGCGGGCTCCACAGTGGCGGCATTCTTGACATCGGCCACCGAGGCGGCGGCGCCCTGGAGGTCCCAGCCAATGGGCTCGAAGGAGACCTGCTGCGTGCCGAGGCCCGCGCCGATGCTTGTGCTTGTGCCGGTGCTGTTGCTGCCGGCCAGCACGTCGTTGTCCTCTGGGGCGGTGCGGTCGCCTTGCACGTGGCGGTCCTCGTTGGCGTCGGTGAGGAGCTCGAAGCCGTTGCGAAGGCAAAATTCGCTGAAGTGATCGACCAGGCCAGTAAAGAAGAGCACGTCGTTGGCGCTGATGACGAACTCGGGGCCCACAGCGTGGTGCAGACGATCGCCGCGCTGCACGGTCGTCAGGTAGAGCCCGCTGAGCCCGCGCAAGCCGGCCTCGTCCACGGCCTTGCCAATGACGGGCGAGTACGGCGTGACGATGCAGGCGACCGTGAAGTCGCCCGTCAGACCAGACGTGACGTCCTGCGGCGCGCTGTTCGTGCGGGCCTTGCCGCTCGCGTCGACGCTCTCGAGCCCGAGCGCTTTGCGCGAGCGGCGGTCCAGCTCCTCGAAGCCCGGCAGAAGCATTGGCGCGAAGATGAGGATGTAGAGAATGCCCATGAGCGCGGCCGGCAGGCCCACCATGCCGACGCTAAAGAGGCCAATCGTCTCGCCGGGGAAGGCCTTCTGGTACTTGCCGGAGATGACCAGGTTGGTGCTCGTGCCGATGAGCGTAAGCGTGCCGCCCAGAATGGACCCGAAGGAGAGCGGGATCATGAGCTGGGAAACCGGCTGCCGGATGCGCCGCGCCCATCGCTGGACGAGCGGGATCATGAGCGCGCACAGCGGCGTGTTGTTCAGAAAGGCCGAGGCCGCCACCACCGGCAGCAAGAGCCGCAGCTGCGCCATGAAGAGCGTGCGTGGGTTGCCCAGCACCTTGCCGAAGACGTGGTCCAGGGCGCCCGTCGACTCTATGCCTGCCGCCACCACGTACAAGATAGCCACAGTCAGCACGCCAGTGCTGGAGAAGCCCTCTAGGCCGTCGCTCGTGTCAATGACCTGCGCCGTCATGAGCACGCCCAAGGTGGCTACTAGCGCGAAGTCCGCCGGCGCCCAGTTGCGCACGAGCGCCACGAACATGATCGCCAAGCTCGCCAGCGTCAACCATCCTTGCCATCCAAAGGGGACCGCCATGTCGTCGGACCCGGCTTGCGCCTACACCCTGGCGCAGCTAGTGCGAAGCACGAAGCGGGGCGATGGGCCTTTTTAGCCTCGCAGCGCTGCTGCACAGCAATCTAGGTTTGCCTGCGCTGCACGGCACTGCACGGCGAGTCGAGCCTAGCCGAGCCGAGCCTGGCAAGCTCGCCGAGCCGAGCCGAGCCGAGCCGACTCGGAGCCGAGGCAATGCACTTGCCGGTCACGGCTCGCTCGTCACGTCACGAATTTGCTCCTCCCCTCGCCGTACCCCTCGCCGCCGTCACCGTCACCGTCACCGTCGCCGTCGCCGTCGCCGTCGCCGCCACCGGCCGGCTGACGTTGCGCTTTGCAAATGAGCACTGCCAGCAAGCGTGCTCCGGCGTGACCCGGGCTCCCTGGCACCACCGGCGGGAGCCGGCCGCGGCCCCCACAACGGAGCGCGCCAGCTCCTGCACGAAGCTGCGTGAGGTCCCCCTCAGCTTCCTGACGCACGTGTCCAGCTCCTCCTGCCTCCGCAGTGCCCGCACCCGGCTTCTCCCCGCGCTCCAGCGCGCTCCAGCGCGCTCGTCGGCTGCTTACCCGCCGCGCTGGCCGCCATGCCGCGCTCGGGGAGACCATGCTGCACGAGAGCTCCTTGCAGATGGACAGGCAGCTTGGCTAGCTGGCTGCCACTGGCTGCCAGGGCGACGTCGCGTGACCCGTCAGACCCGTGACGCTGACTGGTGACCGTGACCGTGACGATGACGATGTCACGGCCAGCCTCTTATAGCTAGCTAGCAAGCTCTTGTGCGCGCGTCACAGATGCACCTGCGCCACTGGCAGGAAGCTCGTTATGGATGGCGGAACCTGGCGACGCGGACCGGGCGCCGAGATCTGGGCGCGACGGCGGGGCCCAGTGGCAGCGGCCCGAGCGGTTGACACGAAGAGACGCCGCCCTGGCACTGATGAGGCCGGATGACGTCGAGCGCCGTCGAGCTGGTTGAGCGTTGCGAGCGTGAAGATGCGTGAAGATGTGGGTGCTGGACTAGGTACGATGGTTTTCATGCAAACTGACCGCTCAGAAACGCCAGCAGGCGGTGGCTGACTTGAAGGCAAGGCGCGGCAAGGCTCGTCCTTGAGCAGTCGCATCTCAGGCTGGCACGCAGCGAGTACGCCAAGCTCGCGCCCCAGCACCGCGCGCGCACACACACGCACGTTTGAAGCGCTTTGAAGCTTTCCGACAGGCGGGCCAGACTCGTCGCCGGCAGCGAGTGAAGGTAGAGTGGCGAGCGATTGAGCGTGTCTCGTAAAGCGACACTAGACCTGCTGCCAGCCAAAGCCGATGTTCAATGGCACTGGGACAGAAGGCCTGAAGGTCAGGGTATCCTGGGGAATGGGACACGAGGAATCTCATCTTGAATGGAACGTGATGTGGTGAGCGCCGAGCTCAACCTCGGTAAACGTAGGTGGATGAGCGTGCGGAGAGACGCGGCGTTTGACAACGAAACACAGAGGCAGACCTTGCGCTCACGTTTGCTTGTCACGCGTGCGCTTATTCGACCCTTGCGCAGGTCGGTCTGGATCAGAGCCGACCGCGGAAAGAGGCTCTCGATGCTTGCCTTGGTCGCACCGGTTGTAAAGACGTGAGGGAAGAGGGACGAACCGTCCGCTAAGCGGCGAGTATCTTCAGGCGGCACGCTCTCCCGGGAGCTTGCGTAACGATCGCATCTTGCCCGTGGCACTCCATGTGCTGTGGCGTGCATGCAATCTCCTTCAGAGGCCGCCAGAAGGTCTGATAAACAGCTGCGTTTGATCTCGACCTACGGGTCACAGTCCACACCGTAACCATTGCGGGCGGGGGCGCCAAAGCTCGCTTCCCTCTCGCGGGCGGACGCCGAGGCGTCCGCCCTGTGGTTGGTGTCGCGACAGACAAGCTCTTCTGCATCGCGGTGACGGAGGCAATCCAGTCTCGTGGACGACTGACCAGCCGTGTGCGGTGGCGTGGGTGCACGGTCCCGGGGCAACCTCCCCTACGCATTTGGTCAGACGGCAGGTGCCTCACTGCGTGTGTCAGACTTGCTGCTTTCTAAGCTTGAGTCGTGCAAAGATGCCTGCAGGGCCCTCAATCTACAACATCAAACTGCTGAACTCAGCCTCGGCTCGCAAGCGTCCCGTTTCTCCCGGTTTGGGCTGCTGCCGATTCATGTCGTGCAAGTCTGAGGAAGTCAGTGACACCATCGACGCGCTCGCGAAGGTAGCGCTGCGCCCGTGCCGCAGCGTGTGGTCTATGACAAGCTTGAGTCACCGCATCCCGTACACGCAACCAAAACGACGTGCTGAGGCTGGATCTGCATGGTATCGCCGGCGGTGACCGCCCTCACCGCACCTCAAGGGCTTCAAATGCGTAAAGCGACGGAGACGACTGGTCTATTATCGAGTCCACATCGGCCTCAACGACGCCTCCGACCCATGCAGCGCAGTAGTCTGGGAAAACCCGCGCAAGCTGGCTGCCGCGGCGGAGCAGGCAGGCTGCGTCGTCGTCGTCATCTTGCCGTGCTTGCACACGACCGACATGGCCGACGTGTGCAGGTAGGCAGAGCAATCAACGATTCAGTTTGCAGTGGCAGCTTGCTGAGGAGAGCCTGAGCGTCCGTCCGAGCGTCGCTCAGCGTCGGTAGACTCCGACCATGGCGACGCTCATCATGCGGGGGAAACGTTCGACTGGAAGGCGGGCAAGTCGTCAGCGCGCGGTCTGGTCCCAGGATCCCCAAGGCCGCCCAAGTCCACGGCGGCCCTGGTGGTGCGACAGGACGGAAAGTGACGAATCGCGGCCCTGGTGGCGCGACGGAAAAAGTGAGACCCGCCGTTGCCTTTTTCAGAGGCCGACCAGGGTAGGCCCGGTGGTCTCTCTCTCTCTCTCTCTCCCGCTTCCCCTTGAGCAGGGCCAGGCTATCTTTCAGCGTCAAGGTCCGTGGTACGACGCGTGCCCTTGGCAGGTCCAGCGCCGCGCCGCCGTCAGCCAGCTAGGCTTTCACGGGCTAGCTGTGCCGGGCCGTGCGGGGCCCCGCGCGCCGTTCGCCCCGCCACGCCACGGCGCGCTCCCGCACCCGTCCCAACGCCAGCGCCTCGCCTCGCAAATTCGGGCCTCGGTGGTTTGCTGGCCGTCCGTGCCATGGTGCGTGCGAGCGAGCGTGCAGTGCGTGCGTGTGCGTGCAGTGCGCAGCTGCCATGCAGGGCAAGGCAATGGCGACGGAGCTGCAAAGCAAGGCGATGGCGACGGAGCTCCCGAGCGAGCGATCCCATGACCAGAAGGTGTCCCAGCCAGCCAGCAGCGCTGCGCAGAAGCCGCGCGATGACGAGCGAGCGAGGGTGCCGGGAGCGCTGCCCTCCAGGGATCCATCCACCGCTCGGCACTCTCAAGCGTGCACGACCCTCGATCTCGCGGCCAGGCGGGTGTGGGCCTCGGCCCTGTGCCCTGGCAGGAAACCCGGAAGCCACGGCGGGGCCGCACTGCGCCACTGCAGCTCGCGCTGCTTCAGATTGCCGACCCGGAGCAGTGCAGCGCCGCGACGTCGCCCGTAATCGCTGACAATCGCGGTCTGCCGCTCGCTCTCGGCTGCGCGCGGCCACGGCTCTCTCCTGCGCGGCGCCCTCAAATTTGAAATTCAAATGGTCCGAGTCCAAGATTGGCTTCAATTCAAATTCTCCGCCGGCGGCAGGAGCCGTGACCGCAGCCGAGGCGGTGGCGGCGGCGCGGCGGCGCGGCGGTGCGGCGCGGCGCAGGCCCGCCGGGGCGCCGCGCGACTGGAGTGCGCGCCGCGTGGCACGGCGGCCAGGCGGCAGCGCCGCGGAAAGTGCGCGCGCTCTTCCTGAGTCTTCCAGGCTTTCAGCAGGGAAAGCGCCAGCGCCGCCGCGCTGGCCAGCCAGTCTCGCGTGGCCTCGTTTCGGCGGCTTGCCTCGCCTCGCCTCGCCGCGCCGCGCCGCGCCGCGCCTCGCCGCGGCCGCTCGTTCGTTCGCTGCCGAGCCGCCGCGGGACGTTGGCGACGTCCTCGTCGTCGTCGTCGTCGTCATCGTGGCCGAGCGTCGGTGGCCGGGTTGGGCAGACTAGACTGCCTGAGACCAGGCAGGCGGGCCCGGCGCGCAGTTGGGCGGCTTGAGCTGAGCGCGCGGCGGAGCTGCCAACTGGAGCGAGCGTGTGGGGCGCGAGCCCGAGCTGACTCACGGCGCGAGCGCTGCACAGCGCCTCGGGCGGCCAATCGGGAGCAGTGAGAAAGTGAGCACCAGAGGAGCACCACCAACCGGGCCTGACTCACCAGCGGCGGCAGCTGAGGAGCAAACCGCATTCACGCACCCCGGCAGCGCGCGCGAGGAGGCGAGCGAGCGAGCGATCGAAGGGCCGAGGCGAGAGCAAGCAAGTCCAGCGAAGCAGCAGCGGCAGCGGCAGCAGCGGCAGCAGCAGTAGCCGCCGCTCCGGCGCGGCGCGGCGCGGAACCGCCCGTGTTCCGTGGGCGGGTACGAGTCCCATGGCGGACACCGTGTCAAGGCCGCTGCCGGCCAAGAAGCGGCGGCTGGCGGAGCTGCGGCTCGGGTGCGAGGCGCCCGGGTCGCTGGCGAAGCGGCGCGACTCGACGCCGGCGCCTCCGGTGCGCGAGCAGGAGGAGCAAAAGGAGGACGAGGAGGAGGAGCTCATGGAGGCGAACGATAACTGGGAGCACTTCAACAAGGGGCTGCGCGAGCGCGCCGTCAACCTGGAGGCCGCCCTGCGCGTCTCCAGCAAACACTTTGCGCGTGCTTGCGACGACCTCTCCAAGTGCAGCGTCTGCGAGCTGCACTACGAGTCGGAGGAGGCCAGGGTGCACAGCCTGAGCAGCATCGCGCGCCGCGTCGACGACATCAAGCGCCAGCGCCGTGCGCATTCGCCCGTGCCGGCCGATGTCAGCCAGCGCGAGCAGAACCTCAGCCTGCGCCAGGGCGTCAGCGTGTACATGCGCCAGATGAAGGCCGCCATGCTCACGCGCAAGTGTTGCCCTGCCTGCCGCCGCGAGTTCTCGCGCGACGAGTTGGCCGGCGTCCTGAAGCGCATGGACTGCAAATCCAGCGCGCTCTTTGTGTCGCTCACCGCGCCCGTCGTCCTCAAGTGAGTGGATGTGCCTTGGCAGACCCCTCCGAGGGAGGGCCCTGAGCAGAGGACAAGGGCCCTGAGCAGAGGACAACCCGCAAACCGGGCGCGCGCGCTTCCGCGCGACCCTCAAACCGAACAAGCTACGTGACCTATGCATTATATTCTGCGCGCTCACCAAACTGAACCCAACACAAGAGCGCAGCGAAACCGACCCTGACGTGCCATTGAACAAAAAATTTGGAAAATTCATCTCATTTATTCGAACACCGCCGCTGACCGACCGACCGACCGCAGCGCCACGTACGGAGCTTCAAAATCGAGTTGTGCATGTTCACACGAGAGTCGAGAGGAGAGGAGACAAGGCCAAGGGCTTGCTTGGCTCAGCGCCGTTCCTTCACTCTCCCGCCGAACCCCTTTCACATTCACAGTCAATCAATGTCCAAGTCTATCCGAGTCTACGAGCGCTGTTTGAGGCGGCGCAGCACCGCCTCGTCGTCGCTATCCATGCTGTAGCTGCGTCGGCGCCGAGGACTACGACTGCGACTGCGACTGCGGCGATGGTGGCGATCCCGGCTACGCTCGTCGCGGCGACGGTCGTCCCGGCGACGGCGGTCGTCCCGGCGGCGGTCGTCGCGCTCGCGGTCGTCGCGGCGGCGGTCGTCGCGCTCGCGGTCGTCGCGGCGGCTGTCCTTGCGATCGCGATCGTCGCGTCGACCATCATCCATGTGGCGGCGGCGGCGGCGGTCAGGGTCAGGGTCGCGGTCACCACGATCACGAACACGATCACGATCACGATCACGATCACGACGATGATCGCCGGGCGCATTCGTCGCGGCGTCATCAGGCAAGCGCAGCGCGCCCAGAGACACCTCCTCTTCGTCGTCGTAGGCCGCGTAGCGCACCACGACGTGGTCCGGGCCCTGGCCCGGGCCAATGACCTTGGCTGCGTACCAGCGCGCCTCATCTGCGTACAGAGCCTCAACATCCGTACCGGGCGCGAAGAGCTCGCGCCGCTCGCGGTTGCGCTGCAGCTGACTGCGCTCCGCGCGCAGCGCCGCCAGACGAGGTTGCATCTCACATTCGACGCTGTAGGGAAACCGCGGCACCACGAGACCAGCGAACTTGGGCTCCTCCAACAGGCTCGTGGCCCAGACGCCCACGGGCACGGCTTCGTCGGTGTCCTCGAAGGGGCGAAACGGGTCGGCGTCCATCAGGTGCGGGCGGAACCAAGCCCAGAGCTCGTCTGCCGGGCAGGTAAAGCGAAGAAAGACAAAGGCGAGCGCGCGCACCATGGGCGCGTCGCGCGCGGCGAGCATGCTGGTCAGTTGCTTGTGCGTGGGGCGCAGCTCGCAGAGCCTGTAGAGGGCGCAAAAGGCGCCGCCCGGCTCGCTGCCGGGGCCTCGTAGCCAGGGGTCGAGCGTGCGTACCTTGTGCTTGACCTCGTCAACGAGCTGCGGCACAGTGGTCAGTTGTCTCAGCGCCTTGAGATATTCGCTGCCCTGCACGCGTCGCGCCAGCATCGGGCCCAAGTTGAAATTACCGTCCGCCTTCATCGGCACCAGGTTCTTCGCTGCCACATGCTGCTGCTGCTGCTGCTGCTGCTGTACGTGCGCGTGCGCGTGCAGGCCGCCGGGGCCCGCGGCCTCCTCGAGCGCCTCTGCGTCGCCGCGCGCGCTCGCGAACGCCAGCTGCTGCGCCCGCTGCACGTCGCGCCGCTTGCGGAAGGCCTCCGCCGCGCGGCTCATCTCCCCGCGCCGCGCAGCACCGCGCCCCGCGCCGCGCCGTGCCGCGCCGTGCCAGCCCGCGCCCGCGCTCGCGCCCGCGCCCGCGCCCGCGCCACCGACTGGACGATGCCGCTCTGCCGCTCGTACCAGCTGGGCCGCGGCCCGGCGAAACGGCGGCGGTTGCGGCGGTTGCGCACCTGCGCAACGCATTTCGGGGCGGGGGCGGCGCGGCACCAGTGGTGGCGGGACCCGGCGGCGGCGGCGGTCTCGCGCGCGCAGAACCGGAGGCGCGCGGGCGGCGGAGGCAGCATGGCGCGCGCATCGCGCGGCGGCGAGGCCAAGCGCACGCCCCAGCGCGGGTCTGCGGGCGCTGGCGGCGACGATGACATCGCGGACGAGCGCTTCAAGCACGTGCAGTACAGCGCCAAGTTCTCGCGCGGCAAGAAGGACGAGCACAAGGTGGCCATCGACGAGCGGTTCAAGAGCATCTTCACGGACAAGGACTTTGGCGCGGTGCGCGGCGCGCGCGTGGATAAGTATGGACGCAAGGTGAACAAGCGGGAGCGCGCGCCCGGAGCGGAGCTCAAGCGCTACTACAAGCTGGAGGACGAAGAGAAGGAGGGTGCCAAGGCCGAGAAGGAGGAGGAGGAGGAGGAGGAGGAGGACGCGGGCGAGGATGAGGATGAGGCGGATGAGGAGTTCGAGGAGCTTCGCGCCAAGCTGCAGCAGAGCCGCAAGGAACAGGCGGCCAAGCGCGGCAAGGCGCCCAAGAAGGCGACCACGAAGAAGGGCGCGGCCCGCTCCGAGGAGGAGCGCATGGAGTACATCAACAAGCTGGCACGCGGCGAGGTGGAGGGTGAATCCTCTGACTCGGACTCCGGCGAAGACAGCGACGGCTCTGACTTGCAAGACGGCGAGGTGCTCGCAAGCACCGAACAGATGCGCGCCGGCTTCGACGAGGTGGAGCAGGAGGAGGCCGAGGACATCCCCTTGGGCGACGCGACGACCCGGATTGCTGTGCAGAACCTGGATTGGTCGCGCATGCGCGCCCAGGACGTCTTTATGGTGCTGCAGTCCTTTCTGCCTGTGGGCGGCATCATCAAGAACGTGACGGTGTACCTCAGCGAGTTCGGCGAGAAGCGCATGAAGGCAGAGGAGACGATGGGCCCTGCCGTGGATGGCGTGGAGCGCAAGGTGGTTCCTATGAGCGACCCGACGGACTTTGAGGACCGGGAGCAGACGCTCAACGAGGGCAGCTCGTTCCACCCGGAGAAGCTGCGCCGCTACGAGCTGGACAAGCTCAAGTACTACTTTGCCATCGTGGAATTCAACAGCGTCGAGGTGGCCGACCACCTGTACAAAGAGTGCGACGGCGTGGAGTTCGAGCGTTCCTCGTCAACCTTCGACCTGCGCTTCGTGCCGGAGGGCTTGGAGATTGACCGCCCGGTGCGCGACGAGGCCAGAGGCGTTGTGCGGGACTACCATGTGCCGGACTTTATCACCGCGGCGCTGCAAACCACGCGGGTCGAGCTAAAGTGGGACGAAGACGACACTGAGCGCATGAAGCTGCGCAAGTGGAACGCTCGCGGCAAGACCGGCCGGACTTCCAACACCATTGGCGAGAAGGAGCTGGAGGCCTTTATTGCGTCGGACGACGACGACGAGGAGGAGGAGGACGACGAGGACGACGAGCAGGACGAGGGCGCTGGTCGCTCGGGCCTTGGCGTGACTTCCGAGGCCGCTCGCCGCCGCAAGGCGAAGGCGTATCGAGCGAGCCTGCGCGCCGCCCTCTTGTCCAAGGACGACGACGACGATGACGATGACGACGACGACGACGATGCAGAGAAGAAGGCCGTAGAGAGTAGCGATGACGATGACGACGCGGGCGGTATGCGTGAGATGACCTTTGTTCCTCGCGACGACGGTCAGGATCAAGCCTCCGACGAGGCCGAGGATGATCGGAAGAAGCCGTCCAAGAAGAAGAAGGCCAAGGCGGACCCCGAGCCGGTCCCTCAGGACATGGACTTTAAGGACTCCTTCTTCGCAAGCGACCGTAAGGCGAAACGGCGGCAGCAGCGCGAGAAGCGCCAGCGCGGCGCCGATGACAGCGACGAAGAGGACGGTCACGAGGAGGTAGAGGACGAGGCGACGCGACGCAAGCGGGAGCAGGCGGAGCTCGAGCTCCTCCTGCTGAGCGAGAAGGACCGCAACAAGGGAGCCGGTCTGGAGGGCTTCGACTTCAAGACGATCTTGGAGGGCGAGAAGCTCCTGCAAAAGGGCAAGAAGAGAATGATCGGCAAGCACCGCGAGCGCAAGGAGAAGGCCCTGGCGCTTGCGCGCAAGGACGAATTCAAGGTCGACGTCAAGGATGAGCGCTTTGCCAACATGCTCGAGGACCCTGACTTCTCCGTGGACCGCACCGATTCCAACTACAAGGAGACGCGCGGCATGCGCGCCTTTGAGCAGGAGCAGCTGCGCCGCCGCGGCGCCCGCAAGGCCTCCAGCCGCCGAGGCCGTGCCGCCGCCGCCGCCACCGCTGCTGAATCCGCCGAGGGGAGCGGCAGCAACTCTTTGCAGAACACTGTGGAGGCGATCAAGCGCCGCGCCGCGGCTGCCGAGCAGGCCAAGAAGCGCCGCAAGATGACCAAAGAGGCGAATTGATGAAGCGATCTTCTGACTTTTGGTTTGCCGGCCTGCTGATGACAAACTGTGGGTGACTTTTATCTGATCCACATCACACTCGCAGCGCAGCTGAATCCGGTCGCCCGGGAAACGTGAATTCAGCTGTGCTGTCGCGTGCTGTCTTGGTTGGAACCCGGGCCGTGCGAAGCACGCACGAGCGGCCGGCCTGCAGCCAGTGGCAGAAGGGGAATAAATAATTCTTGGGTGGGTGCTCGCCTAGCCTTGGCTAACTAGGCCTAAGGCCTACCACCGCTTCATTCATTGAGTCGTCATCATCATCATTTTCTTATCATCTTCTTCAAAAGTGTTGTGCAGAAAGGCACAATGGTACAGGAGGTTGTTTGCGGGAGCTTGCTTGTGTGGACGGGGCCCTGCACGGCAGCAGACGAAGCACTCGCGTCGCCGGATGTCTCTTCGCGGCGGCAGGAGCGCACAGAGGCGAGGCGCGGCAGGCCCACGTGCAATACGATTGGACGAATGGATGTGTGAATCTCACCGATCCTTTCAAGGTCAGTCGGCCTCGACAAAGGCGCGAGGAGCATGACGGAAGCCCGCCCAGGTGGCCGGGTCCTGCGCGAGGCGCACAAGCGCCGGGTCGCGGACGCGGGCCTTGGTGGAGGCAGACTCGTGGGGCAGGCGCGCCGGGAGCGAGGTGAAGTTGTAGTCGAAGCAGGAGGTGTCGAGCGGCGAGCGCACGCGCGGCACAAAGGGCGGCTTGATGCGCTTGGCCGCGAGCTTCTTGAAGTCGAGCGGAGCAAAGTAGGGGTGCGCGGCGATCTCGCGCACCCCGTGCGTGGAGCCGAGGCGCTGCACGGGGTCCTTGTGCAGGAGCTTGCGGATGAGCGAGCGCGCGGAGCGACTGACCTCGTTCGCCGGGAACTCGACGGCGAGCTCGCAGATGCCGCGCGTGACGGCCTTCTTGTCATCCGAGTACCAGGGCGGCAGACCGGTGAGCATCTCAAAGAGCACCATGCCGAGCGCCCAGTAGTCGACGGCGAAGCCGTGGCCGGTCTTCTTGAGCATCTCCGGCGAGAGGTACTCGGTGGTGCCGACGAAGGAGAGCGCGCCAGCGTGCGGCTCGTGCACGCCGGTGCGCGCGAGGCCAAAGTCGACGAGCTTGACGTGGCCGTCGCCGTCGATCATGATGTTCTCCGGCTTGAGGTCGCGGTAGACGATGCCACGCTCGTGCAGGTGGCCGAGCGCCAGTGCGCACTCGCCGGCGATGAAGCGGGCGAGGCGGCTGGTGAACTTGCCGTGCACGTCGAGGTGAAAGTAGAGCTCGCCGCCGGCGCAGAACTCCTGCACGAAGAAGAGGTGGGTGTCGGTCATGAGCGCGGCCTCGAGGCCAACGATAAAGGGGCAGTCGCGGCCCTCGAGCATGCAGCGCCGCTCCGTCTCGATGCGGCGCGTCTGCTTGCGGCGCACGGTCTCGAGCTTGCCGAGCGCCTTGACGGCGAAGACGCGGGGCGGCGCAGCGGCGGCGCCTGCGCGCGGGCGCGGCGCGGCGGCGGTGCAGTCGGTCACGGCCTCGGACTCGGCGCGCTCCTGGAGCTGGCGCAGCGCGGCGTCGTCGCCGGGACGCGTGGCCAGGAAGACCTCGCCGAAGGAGCCCTTGCCGATGACCTTGCGCAGCACAAAGGCCGAGGGGTTCTCGGCGGCGCCCACGGCCGCTGGCGTGGCAGGGGCAGGGGCGGCCCCGGCCGCGGTCTCGCCGGCCGGCTTGGCGCAAACGGCGCGGTCACTGGCGGCGCTCACGGGGCGCGGCGTCTCGTCGGCGGCCTCGTCGTGGGCGTTGGCGCCGTGGGAGGCCACGGGCGCGGCCGGGTCGCAGGCATCGGCCTTCTTGGCCGCTTTGTTGTTCGTCGCGCCCGGGGCGGCGTCGGCGGCGGTGGCGCTCTCCTCGTCCGACGTGAGGTCGGTCTCCGTGCCGATGGTGCTGGCGCTGGGCCCGCGGCGATCGAGCGAGAGCGGCACGAGGCAGTCACCGGGCTGGAGCGGCGAGACGTCGGCGGCCTCGGACAGAAAATCCTGGAGCGTGCTGGAGATGGCGGCGCCGACCTGCGCGGCGGGCGTGCCGCGGCGCGGGTCCTTGGCCCAGAGGTCCATGACGCTGCGCAGCCAAAAGTCGAGGCCGCGCGCGCGCTCCTCGACGAGCTGCGAGGTCAGCTCGTAGCTGAGCCTCTCCGGCATGGCCGGCAGGGAGGCGACAAAGTCGTTCTGTAGGCGCGCCAGCGTGTACTCGAGCGAGAGGAAGGCGCTGAAGCGCCGGTACACGTCCCAGCCGGCGCCCCAGGGCCCGCTGTCCACGCGCACGCGGTAGACGACGAAGCGCTTGGCCGCCGACACGCTCGCGTAGCCCGTGATGCGCACCGTCACGGCCTGCGCGCATCGCCGCAGCAGCGCGGCGCGCTCGGCGCTCGACGCGGGCGCCGCGGGCGCGACCTCGTCGCCCGCCTGCGCCTGCTTGGCCTCGGCCTCCGCCTCCGCCTCGGCCGGGGCCCCCGCGATGGTTGCGCGCCGGGGCACCTCCTCATGCTCACCCGCGATACAGCCCCCATCACCGGTGCCGACGGTTGCGTCGCTGCGGCGCGCGGCGGGCGCCGCCGCCTCGGCGGGCTGCGCGCGCACGGAGCTCGCCGTGCTGCGGCTGCTGCGGCTGCTGCCGCTCGTGCTGCCGCGGTCCTCCTCGTCCTCGCCCGCGCCTATTGACGAGAGCGAGAGCGAAGACGCCGCTGGGCAGGGGGGCGCCGCGAATGCCGCCATCTTCTCCTTTTGCTGCTGCTTTTGGTCGGAGGCCGCTCGCGCAGGTTGCTGCTGCTGCTGCTGCTGCTGCTGCTGCTGCTGCTGCTGCTGCTGCTGCTGCTGCACGCCACTCGCCTCCGCCGCGGGCGGCATGGCTACGAGCCGCCGCTGCTGCTCCTGCTGCTGCTGCTGCTGCTGCTGCGCCTCGCAGCAGGCCTCGCCGGCGCTCCTCTCCGCGGGGCAGGGCGCCGTCAGCGACGCCGCCTCCGCGTCGGACGCCGCGGGGCAGCAGGCCTCGCAGCCCTCCTCCGAGGCGCGCGCGCTGCTGCCGCCGAAGAAGAACCGCTTGCCAGCCAGCACGCGCTTGCCGCCCAGCGCGCCGCCGCGCAGCACGCCGCCGCGCTTCATGCCGGTCTGCCGCGCCGCCTCCAGCGCCGCCTCGCCGCGCGGGACGCCTGCGCCGCGTCCCGCCGCTGCTTCCGCCCGTCCGCTGCCTTCGCTGCCGTCGCCGCTGCTGTGCCGCTCCTGCCGCTGCCGCAGCCGCTGCTGCTGCCGCTGCCGCTGCAGCAGCTGCTGCTGCTGCTGCAGCTGCAGCTGCCGCGGCCGCTGCTGCCGCCGCTGCTGCTGCTCGGCGCTGCGGCCGCGCTTCTGGCCGCCGCCGCCGGCCGCCGGGGCGCCGTCCACGGGCGCCGCACGCGCCGCGATCCCGCGGTCGCCGCCGCGAGGCTGCTGCTGATGCCGCGAGGCCCGCGCCGCACGCGGGGGCGCGCGGCCCGTGCCGCCGCCGCCGCCGCCGCCGCCGCGCTCCTGCGAGCCGCGCCGCTCCTCGCCAGGGCCCGCGCGGCGCCAGCTCATGCCACCGCCGTCTGCAGCCTGCGTCGGCGAGGGCCGCGCCGCGGCAGCAGCCGGCCGAGGCGAGGCGAGGCGAGGCGAGGCGAGGCGAGCGGCGAGCGCGGCGCCACCCAGGCCGTGCGGATAACTAGCGAGCTCGGAGCGCGAGCTTGCCGGTGTCGCTGCCAGTGGTTGGTTAGTTAGTGCGAGTCAGCGCGAGAGGACACGTGAGCCGAGGGCTGGGAGGCAAGGCAGGTAGCGGCAGCCACCACCACTGGCCGCGAGGCGAGGCGACTCGAGGCGCCTGCCAGCTAGGACCCCGGCGAGCGCTGCGCTGCGATGCGCTGCGATGCGCTGCGAAGCGATGCGCTGCGACGCCGACCCGACGCGAGCCTTGTCTTGACTTGACGAAGCGCCTGCGAGCACGATGACCGCACCGACCACGAACGACGCCAGCGGCCACACGGGCCGCTGCTCGCTAGCTAGCTAGCTAGCTGAAGGCAACGCGGCGAGGCTCGGGCGGTGGAGGGCACCGAAAGGGCGGCACGGACTCGACTGCACTCGACTGCGCAGGCCGGGGAACTTGTTGATGTGAGAGAAGGCGCACGGCTGTGCACTGGCACGGTGACGGCGCCGGCAGGCTGGCTGGGCTTGCCTTGCCAAGCTTGACGGCGATGCCCTTTTCTTGGAGAGAGGCGATCACGAAGGCGCCGTCAGGCTCAGCCACGCAGGCGAGTTGCGCGTGGAGTCGGGCCGGGCAGAGTCGGTCCCAGGTGACGGCGTGGCCCCGTGGGCCGCGTGGCAGCTGGCAGTGGGCGGCGGAAGGAAACGAAGGTAGCCAAGCAAAGATCGGCGAGCGCTGGATGGTGAAGCCCTGCGCGCAGCCGACCCGACTCGGAGGCCTGGCTGCGCCCGGCCAGCGCTCGCTTGATGGCCGCCCGGGCTGGCAAGCCGCGGGGACTCTCTCTCACGCACGCAGAAGGGTGGATGGAGGGAGGAAGGGCGAGCCGCCTGCGCGGCGCCGCGCCGACCTGGCTGGCCTCTCTCCGGCCGCTGGCGTGCCTCCTGTGGTGGAGGGCGGGCGGGCTGGCTCGGTCGCGGCGGGAGTCGAAGCACGCCTGGCACGGGCCCGATGGCACAGCACGGCACGCCGGCAGCCAGCCTCGCTCCGCCGCGGGGAAAACACGAGCCCTGAGCCCTGACACTGGCGCGAGAATCGCGACGGCCGCGCGCGGGTGTCCGACGGCGATGCAGCGCGATGCACGGCGCTCTACGGCGGCCACGACGTCGCTCGCTGACAGGCGGTCTCAGCGCGCTTTTTGCGACGCGCCGCGACCCGCGAGCGACCCGCGAGGACCTCCCTGCCTGGCTCCGATGGAGTCGGCGCTCGGCCGTGCGCCTGCGCAAGAGCTGCTCGCAGCCAAGGGCGCGAACTCGCGTCACACCGCGCGGAAGCTTCTTGCCCGCTCGGCGCCGCTTGATCGCTGCCGCCGGTCTCGACTAGCCTCGCTTCGCTAGTTCGCTCTTGCTCGCTCGCTCGACGCGCGCCGGGCCACGCGCCTCCTTGCCAAGGCGCTTCGCAGCACGCTCGCCGGACCGCGCGAAGTTCCCAAGAAGCGAAGCTGGCCGAGCCGCGCGGAGCCGCGCCGCACGCAGCAGACGACCGCGCCGCCAACCAAGCTGGGCTTGGCCGCTCCAGGCCAGGCAGAAGCCGCGAGCGGTGGCGAACGGTGGCGAGCGGACGAACGAGCGACCAACGATCAAACCAATCCAAACTTGGACGGCGGTGGCCGCTGTGGCGGGTGCAGGTCCGCCACAGCTGGCTGGGCCTCGAGCGTTGATGTGAGCGCTCACTTGGCTGGGCGAGCGCTACGCGACGACGGCGGCGACGACGCTGCCACCCTCGTCGAGACCAGACGACGGTCCCGAGTCGGCTGCGAGGCGGCGCGAGCTTGCTTGGGTGAACGAACTTGATCGAGCTCAGCGAGCGCCACGCTTGTCGCGTCTGCGTCTGGCTAGCGGTGGGTGGGTGGGCGCAGCGTGGCCAGCTGGCTGGCAGCTTGACCGCGACTTTGACTGCGCTGAGCGCTCCCAGGCTGCCAACCAGAGGCAGCGGCGGTTTTTCCCTTTGTACGGCACCGCGCTTTGTGCAGAGATTGCTCGCCTGGCGTCTTGCACGCACGCTCCGTACGCTCTCACGCTCGCTCGCACGCTCGCCCGCACGCTCGCTCGCACGCACGCGGCCCTGGTCCGCTACGCACCGCCGCCGAGGCAGCTGGCTGATGAGAGTGCAGTGCGCGCGCGCTGCGTCAATGGGGCAGCGGCCGTTGGTCTCGTCCTCGATCCGGGCACGGCCCTCGGCTCGCGATGCAATCAGCCGGCGGCGCCTGTTGCGCTCGCGCGCGAGCGCGTGAGCACGAGGGCTCGGGAGGGCGGCTGCGGCTCGCGCTGCGCGCCTGGCTTGGCTCGGCCGGCGAGCCTGAGCTTGCTTGGACGGCGGCTTGAAGTTGAAGGGTCTGTGACGAGCGCGACGCGGGTGGTCGTTAGGTTGCCGAGCACTCGCCTTTTCCGGGGTCAAAGAGGAGAACTTAACCACCGACCGCACCGGCGCTGGGCCGCTCCGAGCGCGGGGGGAGGGGCAATCATTGGCAATGCGGTCTCGCCTCGCAATCAAAATTCACAGCGTGCGTTTTAATGCATGTCATGGCAAAGTACAGCAGGGGTCGTGCGGCCAGCGCAGCGAGCAGTAGGTTATCGATCAGAGCAGCGTGCAGGCGCCGAGCCAGGAGCAAAAGGACTCTTCGTGGTCGTCGCGCGTGGCCCAGCGGCGCAAGAAGGAGTCCTCCTCCTCCTCCTCGTCCTCCTCGTCGATCAGGTCGGCAAGACCGCCGCGCGCGCGAGGCCCGCGCTGCCGCAGGCCCCGCGGCTGCTGCTGCTGCTGCTGCTGGCGGCCGCGGCGCTTATCCTGGCGCCTGCGAGCAACGCGGCCGGCGTCGACGAACTTTTGCAGCGCCGGCTGGTCCTCAAAGTAGTGCTGCTCGCGGAACTGGTTGCTGTTGATCTTGGTTGCCGGCATGAACGGGTACGCCGGCAAGGTCCCGTTCAGGTCCGTGTAATTTGGGTTCACGGCCGGCAGCTTCAGATAGCGGCAGATCTGGTTGCAGCGGTGCGTTGCCAGAAACTTCTCAAAGCCCTTGATGCCCAGGTTGCCCTTGCCAAAGTCGCGCCCGTTCAGCGTGTGGATCTGCGGGTCCGTGTACAGGTCGCCCACGCCCTGAATGTCCACCACCAGCATGGTGTGCGCAGAGACCTCGTACGTAAAGTGCGAGAAGGCCTGCGGCGTGTTGCGCTCGTCTTCGCTCACGTAGCCGTAGTTGTTGTTGAACTTGCGGTAGTCGCCCGCCACGAACCGCTCCACGGCGCACAGCGGGGCGCCCTCGCGCTCCGTGAGCTCCAGAATCCACGCCTTGCAGAACTGCACCAACCGCGGCGGGCTGTACGAGTTGAACAGCCGCGCATAGTGCGCGCAGTGCGCCTGCATCTCCACGTCGCGAAAGTATGTCGACGGGTCCTCGTGTGGGTTGATGGCCATCTTGGCCACGTAGCTGGACCTCTTCGCGTCCCCGCGCGCCAGCGTCGCCGCCAGTGCCGGCATCTCCTGCGTCTCCGCCTGCACCTGCTGCGCCGCGACGGCATCCTCCGCTGCCACTTCCGGCGGCGGCGGCGGCGTCGCCGACGGCGTCGGCGCAGCGGGCGCCTCGCCAGCGCTCGCGGACTCCTGCGCGCTGTGCTGCGCTGCGCTTTGGCCCGCCGTGTCCTCGCCGCCGCCGCCGCCGCCGCCGCCGCGCGCCGCCGCGGCCAGCAGCATGGGAGGCGCCTGCTCGCGCCCGTCCGGCCCGACCTCCTGCAAGTGGTACACGAGGCGCAGGCCGCCTCGCGCGAACGGCGTGTCGTCCAGCCGCACCGTCACCGGCTCGCTCTCCCAGGCGCGCGACTCCAAGCTAAAGTAGTGCTTGACGGCCTCCTCGGTCGGGATGCGCGCGAAGTCCGGCGGCGGCCGCGGCACCACGACCGAGCTCGACTTGCGCGTGCGCCGCTTCGCGCGCGGCTTGGACCGCGCGTTGCTCGACGCCGTCGCATACGACGCCGCCGACGACGACGTCGTTCCCGTCAGCTCATCGATCAGCTGCGACCTGCGCTCGCGGTACTCCTCCTCCAGGATGAAGCCCTGTTCGTACAGCGCTGCAAGGTTGTGCAGTTTGCTCCACTTATCGTCCGCCGCGCCGCCGGCGCCGCCGGCCGCGTGGCCGGCGCCGTCGGCCGCAGAAGCCGCAAACCCGGGCGCCGCGCCCTTGACGCCGCGCAAGCCCTGCTCGCCGCCCGTCTGCGCGTGCGCCGCGCCGCCGCCCGCGGCCGCGGCCGCGTTCGCGCTGCCGCCCGTGGTGGTCATCCCGCCCATGCTGCCGCCCCGCGCCGCCGCACCGCGCGCGGCACAGGGAGGAGGCGAGGAGGGGTGCACGCCGCGCGCCACGCTGCGCTGCGCTGCGCCGCTCCGCGCCCGCCGCCGAGCCGCTGCCGCCGCGCCGCCGCGGGCGGAGCGGGCGCTTCAGGGCCTGCTCGCGGCGACGAGCCCGGCTCCCGAGCCGAGCACAGTGTCACGCTCCACTGCAAGCGCGCGCCGCGAGCCCAGTCTGCCAGTGCCTCACCGCAGGGCGCGCGTGCGAGACGGCGCTCGCGCAGCCGGCCGGCGCCTTTTCCAACCTGATGTCGGCCAGCAATGCATGCCTCTTCTTCTTGCGGCGTCTTGCGACGGCTTGCCTGAGCGCTTGTGGGACGGGCCTGGGGGGTGGGGATCATCATCATCCTGGTGCGACACAGTACGGCGATCTATTGATCGAAATCAAGCTCCGGTGATTCCGGGACCAGGGTACAGACAGCACACGGAGCAACACCACAGGGCAAATACATCATCACGAGTCTTCTCTTCTCTCGGGGGGAAATCAGCGCTTGGCGGCGAAAGCAACCTCTGGCGGGACGCGAAAGTGGAGGCAGTACATCATCTTGCGAGGCGCAACGTCGCGGACGAGACGGACCTCGGCGTGATCGCTACTGAGCGGAGCGTCAAGGCCAAGGCTACGGCCGGCACGCTCCAAGATGTCGGCAGTGTAGTCCTCGGCGCTGGAGAAGCAGTAGCAGTGCACCATGGGCAGCGGCGGGCTGGCGCGCGCGCGCTTGGAGCCCGGGGCGGCGTCCGCCTCGGCATCGTCGCCCTCGGCGTCGCCGCCCTCGGCGCCGCCCTCCACAGGGTCTTCAAAGACGGTGCGCGAGAAAGCGCCGGGAAAGGCGTCGAGAAACTCGAGACCGGACGCCGGCAAGTTCATGACGACATGGTCCGGGACGACGCCATCCGCCAGCACGCGGCGAATGTAGAGGCGCGCATCCTCGTTAGACGGCACGATGGCGTGGTCGACCTTGTTGAGCGCGGCGTTCTTGACAAGCGCCTCGTAGCTCTTCGGATTCAGGTCGCTCGCGTACACGCGGAGACCCTTGAGCGCAGCAGGGATGGCAAAGGGGCCGACGCCGCAAAAGGCGTCCACCAAGACCTCGTCCGGCTTGAAGCGGGCCACGAGCTTGTGGTGCTCCTCGCTGAGGCGCGAGTTCCAGTAGACGTCGGCAAAGTTGAAGCGAAACACACAGCCGTACTCGCGCACCTCGACCTCGAAGTCGTCATCACCGGCGATAACCTCCATGGGAAAGGTGCGGAACTCGTTCTCGATGGACCCAACCTTGTTGACGACCGTGCGCAGGATCGGGTTCTTGTCCAGAATGACCTGGCCGATCTCACGGCGCCACGGCAGCACCTCGTCGCGCAGATTCACATGCGCCAGGTGCCCTGCCGTCTCGAAGGACGTCGGCAGCTCCGTGATGTTCGCCGGCAGCAATCGCCGCAGCACCTGGTCCACTGTCATGTGCTCATAGCCGCGGCGCACCTCCACACGGACGACATCGGCACCCACGCGCTCGCGCTTTTCGGGCGCCAGCAACTTGTCCAGCGCCTCCGTGTCGGCCACGGCGACCGGGTCCAGCACGATGACGCGCTTGCCGGGCTCTTGCTCGTCCTCCACGACAGACCGCTGGCCACGCCCGCGTACCGTGGCCTTCTTGAGCATCTTCATCAGCCCACTCACCTCGCGGGGCTCCACGCGGATGCCCAGCGTCTGCTGCTTCGTCTCGAACTGCTCGCGGTCGACGGCCACCGGCGTCTTGCCGGCCGCCGCTGCGCCACCGCTACCGCTGCCGCTGCCGCTGCTCATGTTGCTGATGCCTGCCGCCGCCACGGCTGCAGGCGCGCCTCGCTGCCGCCGGAGGCTCGTCCCGCCCGCCCTCCCCGCCGCACGCGCGCCGCACGCCAGCCCAGCGAGCATCCGCCGAGCGGTGACTGCTGCGTGCTGGCCAGCAGCCTGAGCCTGCCAGTGCCTGAGGTGGTGGTGCTGGTGGTCCTGCCAGTCCTGGTGCTAAATGGTCACCATTGACACTGACATCATTGCCAATGGCCCGCCGGGCCCGGGCCGTGCGGCGGCGGCGGTCACGCATTGGCACTGCACTGGCCATCTTTGGTATGAGACAGGCATTTTCGCCACCATGACCATCGCTTCGTTTGGCCTCTGGCCTTCCGTGCATCGTCTGTGCACGTAAACGACTGCTCTGGTCTCTCCTTCGCGTGATGAGCACGTGGTGCTCGCTCCATCTGGGTCATGACCGTCGCCTTCCGAGTCGGTCTTTTGGCATCCATAACTACACCGTCTCTGCACGCTGGTCTCCTCGTTGTGCCATGCTTGGCGTCACGATTCTTTGGGGCGTCTGCGCGCGCCGATGACTCCCACTGCGCAAACCCGCTGGATGAGCCCGCTGTGTCAGCCTGACGTTGTGCTCGCTCACATCATGTTCTCACGGCCTTCGTTCGCTCGCTCGCTTGCTCACTCGCTTGCTCGCACGCATGCTCGCTCGACGACGACCACCAAGACGACGACGACGACGACGACGACGACGACGACGACGACGACGAAGACGACGACGACAACGACGACGAAGACGACGACGACGAAGACGGCACCAAGTCCTCGTTTGACGACTTGACTCTTCAGGCTATGAGCTCGCTCGGGCTTGAGGCACTCGCGGAGGCTCGCGAGTGTCACAAGGGCCAGCGAGAGCGGCTCGCCGGCGCCGTCGACGCTGGCGGGGCCGCACTGGCGGAACCTGAACAAGGCAGACGGAAAAGGCGCGCGCGCGAGGGCGCCGGCGCGGCGCGCGAGGGCGCGGCGAGGGCACGGCGAGGCGCGAGGGCCTGCTCCTGGCGCGGAGGCGGCGGCGCGGAGCGGCCACTCGGCGCCGGCGGCATGGCGGGGATGCGGAGTCGATCCCGGTCGCGCATGCCGTTGGTGCGGCGCTGCGGCGCGGCAGCGCTGCTGGTGGCGGCGCTGGCGGTGGCCGTGGCGGTGGCCGCGGGCGAGACGGCCTCGGACGACGTGGTGCTGCTGCAGAGCTCGCTGCAGCAGTGCAAGGCGCTGGTGGGACCCCTGCGGGAGGGGGCCCGCGCGCTGGAAGCCAAGCTCAAGGCGTGCGGCGGCGACGTGGAGGATGCAGAGAAGGAGTACAGGAAGCTCAAGGAGCAGGTGCGGCTGGATATGAATGAGCTGGACGACCTGCGCTCGCGCGCCAAGCGTGCCATGGACAGCGTGTCGGACCGCGAGACGGACGCGGACAAGCTGCGGCGCGAGCTGCGCGGCGCGCGCGCCAACAACACCAAGCTGGTGGACCTCGGCCGGCACCTGCGCGCGCAGAACAAGCGGCTCACGGACGAGCTGGATGACGCGCTGGCGCTCATCGAGGTGGAAAAGAAGGCCACCGCCAAGGCAGAGGCGGCGCAGGACGCGGCGCAGGCCGAGGCGGACCGCGCGCGCGGCCAGCTCGAGACACTGCGCGAGTCCGACTCGCACCAGGCGAGCGTCAAGCTGAGCGAGGACCTTGCTGCTGCGCAGGAAGAGCTGCGCGCATCGCGCGAGGCGAACGCCCAGCTCAAGGCGGACCTGGAGGCCGTCACGTCGGCGCGCGACTCGGCGCGCGACGACGCAGCTGCCAAGGGCTCGGCGCTGGCCGAGGCGCGGCAGCGCGCGATCGACCTGGGCAAAGACCTGGCCACGATTCGCAAGGAGCACGACCGTTTGAAGGACCTCATGGGCGAAACAATATCAGAGCTTCGCCAGGCGCGCTCGGACCTCAGCACGGCGACCCAGGAGAAGGCGCGCGTCGAGGTGCTCGCGGACGAGCTGGACACGAAGCAGCGGGACGCTGCGCGCGAGTCGGAGCGTCTCAAGGCGGAGTTCCTCAAGTACAAGAACAAGGTGGACGACCCGGCGCTCGTCGACTACTTCGTCAAGAAGGCAGAATGGCTGCAGAACCCCAAGGTGGATGGCGTGGACGAGGCGTACGAGAAGACGGTGCGGCTGCTGGGCCCTAGGCTAAACCCGGCGCAGGAGGCACTGCTGGAGATGCAAGCCATGCTGCAGGCCTCTCGCGAGCGCCTGGGCGCCGCCGTGGGCGACGACGGCGAGGAGGACTCGCCGCCCTCGGTGCTCAACAGCCTGCTCACGTACGGTCTGTTGCTGCTGCCGTTTGGTCTCTCGCTCTGCCTGCTCGTGCGCCTCAAGCGCTGCATCTCGCTCACCAAGGCCACCATGTTCATGTCCATGTACAACCTGCTCTTCTCCGTCATCGCCGGCATCACCTCGCTCGCGCTGGGCGGCGGCAGCGTCGGCGCCGAGGGCACCGAGGCCATGGCAGCGCTGCGCGAGCGCAACGAGACGGCCTTTGAGTCGCTGCAGATTCTCCTGCCTGTGTTTTACGTGCTCTTTCTCGCCTTCAACTTCGTCCTGGCGCTGCGCATGCAGATCCGCTTCCGCTGCCGCTGCTCGCTGCGCGTCCCGCTCGTGCTGCTCGCGCCCATCTTTACCATGGTGCACTACTATCGCCACGTCTGGCTGCCGGCCATGCACGACGAGCCGCCCACGCTTACCGCCGTGGACTGGGCTGCCTACGCCGCGGCCTTCGCGCTGCACTTCTCCCTCATTACCTGCTGCGCGCCCAAGCCGCCGCAGGCTCAAGCCGGCCACACGGACGCCGACGACGACGACCTCGCGCTGCCGCTCCGCACGCATGGCCATCGCGTCGCGCGCGCCCAGGAGGCCAAGGAGGGCCACATCATCAACGTCTCCGCCGACGTCATCGATCCGGAAGAGGTCGCCGAGTCCATCACCGAGGGCGCCGAGCTCGTTCGCGACAAGGCCGCTGCCATTGCAACCTCGTTCGCCTCCGGCAAGGCCCTCAGCGAGGTCGAGGCCGACCAGCGCAAGTCCAAGAAGAAGTCCAAGAAGGCGGCCGGCACCTCCTCCAAGTCCAAGAAGAAGGCTTCCAAGCCCGTCTCCTCCGACCTCGAGTCCCTCGAAGACCGCAAGGTGGACTGAGCTTTGCCAGTGCAGAGGTTCCAAAGGGCAAGGCCGCCAAGGCAGTCACGCCCCTCGAAGACCGCAAGGTGAACTGGCACAACTCCGACTCAGAGCTTGACACACAGTCAGGGAGACCGTCGAAAGGGCAAGGCCCTTGCTGGCTGATGCGAAGAGGCTGGTGCCAGGGGAGCTGGTACCAGTACCAGGACAAAACTCTCGCTAGCCTAGCTAGCTAGAGAGCTGCAAGATCATGCCGGACCCGGGAAGCCGCCCCACCCCCGAGCCATACAGAGAAGAGGTCTGAGGCGTGATAGACTCGCCCCAACCTTTACAGTAGTTGCAAGCTAACCGGCAACCCCACCAGCCAGCCAGAACCAATCAATTCATCCATAGCTAGCCACGGACTTGACGAGTCCGTTGCTCTCCTCGCGTCTCTTCCTCGCCTTGAAAGACTCGCCAAGTTCGCTTTGAGTCGTGCCGGTCGTCGACTTTGGTTGCGCAACGCAAAAGGCGCCTTGAACTTCCGTAATACAGGTCCAGAGATGCCGGCGGGGGCAGGCTGCGTGGCGGCAGTGTGGAAAAGGCCGCGGCGGAGCAGGCGGCCGCCCGCCGCGACGCGTGGAAACTCGCAGCGTGCCTCCCCGGCCCCCGCCCCGCGCGGGCGCGGCGCTCGCGCAGACCCAGAACGCCGCCGCCGACGACGAGAAAGAGCTCCGCGCCACGCACGCCCACTCGCAGCGCTCGCTCCCCGCGCAGCGGCAGCGGCAGCGGCAGAGGCAGAGGCAGAGGCAGCGGCAGCGGCAGGTGCAGAGGCAGACGCGGACGCAGACGGCGGCCCGGCTGCGAACGGCGACATTTCAAAACTCATCTCGCATCACCTGCGACGCCATCTGCGACCGTCGGAAGCTCCCGGCGCTCGCGCGGGTCCGCGAGGCGCGCGCGCGCTCAACTGGGCAGGGACTCGGTGCGCGGTCGCGCGGTGGGCATCATTCCGCGCCAAGGCGCTGCGCCGGTACTGCCGCTGCCCCGGGTGCTGCTGCTTCGGACCTGTGCATGCTCAAGGTGGATGAGCACGGCGGCATGGCGCTGCGCAGCGCCAGCGTGAGGACGCTGCAGTCGGGGGAGAGGCACCACGTGCCGTTCATGACCGCGCTGCTGGCCGGGCTCGTGGTGCCCAGGCAGCTTCGCCTGCCGGACAAGGTGGTGGAGGACGCCGTCGTGAGCTGCCTGAGCCTGCAAGACGCGCTCGCGGTGCGCTGCGCGTCGGCGCAGCTGCGCGAGGCCGTGGAGGGCTCGCTGCGCCGCCGCGACACGGCCGACGTGAGCGCGCTGGACCTCGGCGACGCGGGCGTCGCGCTGGCGCTACGCCTGTGCGAGGGCGCCCCGCGCCTCGTGCTGAGGCAGAACCCGCGCCTGAGCGCCGGCCTCGGCGCGCGACTGGCCGCGGCGCCCGGCGCGCCGCTCCTCAGGCTGCGCGAGCTGCGCATCACCGAGTGCGCCGGCCTGCGCACGCGAGAGGCGCTGGTCTCGCTGCTGGCGCACTGCTCGGCGCTCGAGGTGCTCGAGTGCGACTCGCTCTGCGACGCGGCGCTGCGCGCACTCGCGGGCGCCAGCGGCCCCACGCTGCGCGAGCTCTCGTGCCGCGAGTCGGGCCAGTTCGTCACGGGCCCCGCCGTGGTGTCCGTGGCGCAGGCGGCGCCTCGCCTGCGCGCGCTCGACCTCGCCTGGTGTGCCGTGGACGACGACGCCTTGCTGGCGCTCGCCACCGTGCCGTCGGTGCGCGAGCGCCTCGAGGTGCTCGACCTCTCGGGCTGCTGCGATGTGCGCGACGCACACACCGGCCGCCGCGTCTGCGTGCTCACCGAGGCCGGCGTCGCGCTCGCTGTGGCCGGCATGCAGGCCTTGCGCGAGCTCGCCTGCAACGGGCTCTTCCCCGAGGGCGCGCTCTTCCAGGTGCTGGCGCATCGCGCCAGTGGCGCTGCCCGCAGCGCCCCGCTCGCGGCGCTGCGCCTGGGCGACTGCGCGCGCCTCGCCTCGCCCGACCTGCTGCGCCGCTTCGCGCGCGCCGCAGGCCCCGGCCTGCGCGTGCTCGAGCTCAAGGGCTGCAAGGACATCTCCGACATTGGCGCGCTCTGCGAGGTGGCCAAGGCGTGCCCGCGCCTGGAGGAGATTTGCCTCAGCGGCTGCGAGGGCGTCTCGAACCTGCTCATGCAGGCACTCGGCGCCTCGTGCCCCGACTTGCGCAAGGTCGCGCTGCGCCGCGCCGCCCGCCTCACGGACGCCGGCGTCGCCGCCCTGACCAAGGGCTGCCCTCGCCTCGAGTACGTCGACCTCTCCGGCTGCTCGCTGCTTACCGACGAAACTTTGCTGCACCTCTCGCGCAGCCCCGGCCTGCGCACGCTGCTGGTCTACTGCTGCAGCGCGCTCACCGACGCCGGCATCCTGCGCGCGCTCGGCATCGAGCAAAAGAGCCCCGACGAGGCGCTCGAGGCACTCCCGGGCGCCGAGGAGGCGCTCGCCGAGGCCGCCACGGCCGCCACCATGGACTCGCTGCTCACGGATCGCGCTGTTGTGCGCGGGCCGGCCGCCTGGCCGCGCCTCGAGCACCTCGACCTCAGCTGGTGCTTCCACGTCACCTCGGTCTGCTTTGTCGCCATCATGCGCCGCCTGCCCAGCCTGCGCCGCCTCTGCCTCGAGGGTTTTGACCACTTCACCTCGGAGGACGTGGCGCGCATCCAGTGCTTCGGCCCGCGCGTCGCCATCGTCACCAGCCACCACAAGGACGATGACGTGGAGCGCCACCTCCAGCATCTGCACCGCCTCCACCTGGGTGACAGCCTCCACGACCAGCGCCAAGCGGCCGCCTCTGGCTCCGACGCGCGCCGCGCGCGCGCGCTGCGTCGCAAGGGCTCCAACCCGGGCGACTTTGTACATCATATCACGCTCTCGCAGCCCGCGCCGCCCGCCACGCCGCGCGCGCGCGGCCGCTCTCGCGGCGCCTCGCTCTTTGCCTCGCCCGTCCCGCACGCGCCCACGTCTGGCACCGCGGCCGTGCCCCGGAGCGAGCCCAACTCGCCGCTCGCGCACGCCCCGCCGCCTGGCTTCGACCTCCTCGCGCTCGCCAGCTCGCTGCGGCTCCCGCCCCGCGACCCCGCGACCTCGACGAACCCCGCGAGCCCGGCAGCCTCTTCTCCCTCCTCCTCCTCACCTGCCGCCGGCGTGCATCTCCTCACGCGTCGCGTCTCGCTCGAGGACCTCGAGGCACTCGAGGCCCAAGGCGGCGCTGACGACCGCCAGCGCCAGCGCTCGCGGGCCTACTCCGAGGCCCTCACTGGCGTCGTCGTCTCCGACACGGCCTCGCCCTCTGTAGCCGCCGCCGCCTCCCCCACCGCGATGGCATTCTCCGACCTGCATCGCCGCTTCGGCGATCTGGAGCGCGACCATTCGCGCCTCCACGCCTTCGCGGCCATCGCCTCGTCCGAGCCGCGCTAAGTTAAGACACGAGTAGCAACAAGAGCGGCAGCGTACGAACTGCGCTGCGGCGCGGGCGCGAGGGCGCTTAGAGCTTGGTACCAACTAGATTACAAACGTATTTGCCACGCTAACGTAGAAGGTCGTCCGCCAGAGAGCAGCATTCCAAGCTTGATGTGACGTGATGTGATGGCCTGGCCTGGCCTGGCCACGGGCGATTTTTCCCTCCTCACTGCAGTGACTGTGACTGCGCTGGCAGGCATGGCACGGGCGCCCGAGCCTCACGACTGCGGCGGCGCAGAACACGAGCATCCGCGCCGCAACGGCGCCCGCGCGCGGCGGCAGGGCCGCGGCGCCGGCGGGCGCGAGCGCGAGCGCGAGCGCGAGCCTCACGCTCGCGCCGCAGAGCACGCCGTCGTGAAGCGCGGCGGGGCGCACGAGCCAAGGCTTGGTGGCGACGACCAACGGCAAGCGCTGCTGCGTGCACATGGCGGCCGTCGTGAGCGTGCAGCTCGGCCAATGCGGCAACCAGCTGGGCGAGGCAGTGCTGGATACGCTGCACGCGGGGTGCGTGCGCGGCAACGTTCAGGACACGACGCCGACGGTGCAAAAACCCAGGCCGGCGCAGCTATGCGAGTTCGTGGAGGCGCGGCAGAGGCGGCAGACCTTCTTTCGACCCAACCCGGCCCTGGACGAGGAGGAGGAGGTGGCGCTGGAGGAGCTGCGGCGCAGTGAAAGCATCTCGTTCCGCGAAGGAAGCGGTGCCGCGCCAAGACAACAGCCGCCCCGGCTGCCGGGCCGACGCACGGCGCGCGCCGTGCTGCTGGACATGGAGCCGCGCGTGGTGGACGCCTGCGTCGCGCGGCGAGGGCTGTGGCGGTACGACGCCGAGGCACGCCTGGCGTTCGAGGGCGGCTCGGGCAACAACTGGGCGCAGGGCTTCGCGCGGCACGGGCCGACCGTGGCGGTGCGCGCGCTGGAGCTCTTGCGCCGGGAGGCCGAGGCGGCCGACAGCTTGTCGGGCTTTGTGCTGTACCAGAGCGTGGCGGGCGGCACGGGGTCCGGCGTCGGCTCGCACCTGACGCAGGCGGTGCGGGACGCCTTCCCCGGTGCAACCGTGGCCAACGTGGTGGTGTGGCCGCACCAGCTGGGCGAGGTGGTGGTGCAGAACTACAACGCGATGCTGACGCTCGCGGAGCTGCAGGGTTCCTCACACGCGGTGGTGAACCTCTTCAACGACGAGGCGCGCGCCGTGTGTCAGCGCGCGCTGCGCGTGGATCGGCCCGAGATGCAGGACCTCAACCGCGTCCTCGCGCGCGACCTGTGCGCAAGCGCGTTCGTGCCGGCGCGCAGTGTGGCGGCCGCGGCGCGCTGGCGCGACGCGGATGTGCTTGACGCCACGGTTCGGCAGGTGTGTCCGCGGCCCGGGCTGACGTCGCTGCGCACAGCGTGCTGGCCTCAGCTGTCGCAGGAGGCTGTGGCCTTTAGCTCGTCGTCGTGGGCGGCCCTACGCAAAGAAGCGGCGCAAGTCGCGCAAAAGCGCTTCGGCGCGCCGCTGGCCGAGATGTACACCTACCGCGGCAAGGGCGCCCGCAACGCTGCTTTGGAGGCGGCGGCGGCGGCGGCTGCTGGCGCGCAAGTGCGCTTTGAGGAGTGTCCCGCGACGTTGCAAGGGCTGGACAAGAGTATTGGCTGCTTGAGCAACGCCGCGAGCATCGCGACTCCAATGCGTGCGGTGCTGACCAAGGCCTCGCGCATGTTCGCCGTGCAGGCATACGTGCACGAGTACACGCGTGCTGGGCTGGACGCGGGCGACTTTCGAGAGGCCTTGATCCGCGTCCAACAGCTCGTGCAGGACTACGAAGACGTCGGAGCCGGAAGCACCGCATAGTCAAGGTGTCTCCCGCTGTGACGCGGCCGTTTTGCACTTAGCTGAAGTTGTAAATGTATTTACAGTCAAAAGAAGGTCCTACGAAGGCAGTCGAACTACGAAGACGTCGGAGCTGGGAGCACCGCATAGTCAAGGTGTCTCGCGCTGTGACGCGGCCGTTTTGCACTCAGCTTAGCTGAAGTCAAGAGGAGTAGGTCCTACGAAGCAGTCCGGAAGAAATACCTCTTCGCTGCGAAAAAGTGGAGAGGACAGCACAGGAACGAGAGAGGATCCCATTTTCTTGTGTTGCAAACAAGCCCTACGAGGCAACGAATCAAGGCAGTCAATCGAACCGTCAATCAGCGCGAAGTGTGATGTACTACTAGAGATGGCTCCGGCTAGCTAGCTAGCTCCTCCTGGAAAAGGAGAGGTCAGCACAGGAACGAGAGAGGATCCCATTTTTTTGTTGCAAACAAGCCCTACGAGGCAACGAATCAAGGCAGTCAATCGAACCGTCAATCAGCGCGAAGTGTGATGTACTACTAGAGATGGCTCCGGCTAGCTAGCTAGCTCCTCCTGGAAAAGGAGAGGACAGGACAGGACAGGGAGCGGAGCCTTCGTCGTGTTGCACGCCCGACGGGAGGCGACTCGCGCAGCGCGGCAGGGCAGTCCGTGTGTGTGGTCAGCAGCTTCCGCAGGCACTCGCTCGCAGGCTCGGTCCTCCAAGCGCGGGGTGGTGAATTCTTAGTTGCTCTCGGCGAAGCACTCCTCGAAGGCCTCCTGCTGCTCCCGGCACCTGTCCATCTGCCTGTTGTTCCAGTTGATGCACTCCTGGAACGCCTTGAAGGACTCGCCGCACTTATCCTCCGCCTTGCGCAGCACCTTGAGCGTGCAGGCCGTCACCTTCTCGCCCTGCTCGAGGCAGGCCGCCGGGTTGCGGTCCTTCTGCTTGCACTTGATGAAGCTCCTGTTCTGCTCCAGGCAGTTGTCGTTGATGAGCGGCGCCGCGGCCAGCAGCGCCATGTAGCTCGTGTCCACCTTGCCCTCCGCCATGATGCCGCCGCGCACCGCCGCGCCGCGCCCAGCCAGCCCGCGAGACCGCCGCGCGAGAGAGGGGGAGAGAGCGCGCGCGCGCACGCACCGCCGCCGCCGCCGCCGCTCCTCCGCGCCCGCTCCGTCGCGTGCTTGGCTTGGCTTGGCGCCGCCGCCGCCGCCGCGCCTCTCGCTCCTCCTCCTCCTTGCTACGCCACAGCAGCGCACGCCGCGGCTCGCCTAATCCGGCCCAACCAGACATAGGCCGCTTCTCATCGTGCTTGGCTCACGTCAAGCTTGAGCTTGCAGTGAGAGAGCTCATGTGCTCGCAAGACATGAGCGTCGAGCAGGTGCTTGCGCTCGGGGGCTCGCGCTCAAGCGCTCGAGCTCGAGCCTCGTCCCCGACCTCAAGCTCATGAGCAGCAGCGCGGCCGGCCGAGGAGGTGCACGGGCTGGCGCCACTCTGCAAGGCGAGGTCGAGTCCTTGTGCCAAGTCTGCGAGTCGCGGCGACCTGCATCGTGGGCTCGGACCGGTCGGGGAGGTGCGGCGGGTACATCATTGCATGATGACGATCATGTCCTGGTGGTTCATGTTGTCCGAAGTACGTCGTGCGCTGCCAGTGTCCCGCACTGGCTTGCTCGCTCTTCAACAACGACAACGCGCTCGCTCGCACGTCGCTCGCAAGTCGTCCGCTCAGCCACAGCTCGAGTCGCACTCGACGCGACTCCACCCGGCCGGCTTGGGTGGTCAAGCTCGCGACCCCGTGACCGAGCACTGCACAGCGCGCGCGAGCCGCGCCCCGAGGCCCCGCCGCGCCGCGCGCGGGCGCAGGCCAGGCTACGAGCACTGGCACTTGCGGTACTGCCTGCCCGCCTGCCTCGCCTCGCGCCGGCGCGTGCCCCGCCGCCCGGCCGCGGGCAAAACGAGAAGGCCTCGGCGCGGCGGCGCGGCGCGGGCGGCGGCGGCGGCGGCGGCGGCGGCGGCGGCGGCGGCGCGCGCGGCGCCCGCGCGGCGACCCGGCGCGCGCGGCCGAGCGCCGCCGCGCGAGGCGGGACCCGCATCGGCATCGCAGGCGCGGCCGCGCTCGCGCTCGCGCTCGCGCTCGCGGAGAGGGAGCAGAGCAGCCGCGCGCGCGAGGGGCAGCGCGCGGAGGGCGCGCGGAAGGCGCGCGAGGGAGAGCGGAGCGAGGGAGCGCGCCGGCACGCTCGGCGAGGCGCGGGCGCGGAGCGCAGCGCGGGCTTGCAGCGGGGCGCAGCGCAGCGCGAGGGGCCCGCGACGCACGCGGCGCGAGTGCACGAGGACAGGCCCGGCGCTGCGCGGGCAAGGAGGGATGCTCGGGTGGAGCGGCGTGAGGCTGCGCGCGGCGCTGGCGAACGACGACGAGGCGTGGCGCGGGTCGTGGCTGGGGGCCTCGTCGCGCGGCGGCGATGCGGCGCCGCGCGGACGGCCGGCGCTGGCCTATTTGGTCGACGCGCGGCGCATGCTCGACCCGTCGCGCGCGGCGGCCGGGGACAGGGAAGCGCCGACGTGGTGCTGCGGCTACGACAGGGCGGCGTGGTCGCCGTACCTGTGCGTGGAGGACGTGAGCGAGGAACCGATCAGCTTAGAGCTGGTGCCGGAGCTGTGCTACGACGTGGACGACCTGGAGCGATGCAAGCCGGAGACCGTCGTGGTGCGGCTCATGGAGGGCGTGCTCGGCACGGCCACGTGCTTGCTGTGCCTGCCGTTCCTCGTCATCCGGCCCGTGTGCCAGGTCGACTTCTTCGACGATGAGGTGGACGACTTCGAGGTGCCGTGCGTGATCAGGTCGTGCGGTCAGACGGTCGTGTGCACAAGCTGCCCGGCACAGTGCACAGCGTGCATGGGCGCCCTCATAGGCGCCTGCGCGCTGGCGCCCCTGGCGTGTCTGACGCCGCTGGGGCTGGGCTTGATTCACAGCGCGAGGGGCTGCGCACGGTGCACATGCATGCGCTGCTTCCGTGTGCGGCAGCAGCTCAACGGCGAGGCGTCTCAGGTCCACCGCAAGCTGGCAAACCTACCTCCGCACTCCAAGGCGCGCGCCGTGCTGCGGCGCGCCATGCTGCGATGGGACGCGGAGAACGAGGCCGTCAAGGTCAAGCAGCCGCGCGGCGGGCACATCAAGATGCTCCTGGAGCCGGGCTTGCCGCGCCTGCGCGTGCAGTCAGACCTCGTGCTGCTAGTCCCACAGCCGCCTCGGCCGTCGAGGGCCAAGCCCGACGCCAAGCGCGAGGAGGCGGACCCGGCGCTGGAAGGCGGCTTCATGGCCGAGCGGCATCTGGCCATCGCCCCCCTCGTCATGCCGGAGCGCGAGGAGGCCCGCGCCCGCCTCCGCGTGGGCAACGACGTGCGGGTGATGGGCAACGCGGCCATCGCCGAGGTCAAGGTGCTCTCTTTCGGCGCGCGCATCAGTTTCGAGGGCGACCTGCTGCTCAGCCTGAGCAACACGGACCCGTACGGACTGCCGAGCGACATGGAGGTGGGCGGCAAGCTGCAGGTATACCCAAACTCGGCGCTGCGGGAGTTGCCGGCAGACATGGACACGGTCGGCGGGCTCGTGCTGCGCGGCTGCGAGCTGCTCGACTCGCTGCCGCCGCGCCTGCGCGTGGTGAACGGCGACGTGGAGCTCAAGGACTGCCCGCGGCTGCGCACGTTGCCGGAGGGCCTCACCGTGCGCGGTGACTTGGTTGTGCGCAACTGCGCGGCGCTTCGGGCGCTGCCAGAAGGCCTCGAGGTAGACGGCAAGCTCATCGTCTCGGACTGCGCCGCGCTGACCAGCGTGCCGGCCTCGCTCCGGTGCTGGGGCACTGAGCTCAATCTGTCTGGGTGCACGGGGCTGACCGGCTTGCCCACGGAACCCTTCGAGCAGCCGCGCGCCTCGCCGCTCATGGTCAATATTAGCGGCACGGGCATCACGGGGGCCACCTTGGACCGGCTCCGGGAGGTGAACTGGGACAGCGTGCACGTCTTCGTGGGCGCCGGCGGGTCTGCGCCAGCCGGCAGGCACCAGGTGGTGGAGCTCAGCGATCTCTACAGCGTGGCCAAGGAGTTCAACGTGCAAGCCATGGACCTGGAAAAATATGTGGACAAGGCCTACGTCTTCGGCGTGCTCCGCTTCCTGTCGATGCTGCTAAGCAGCAAGGAGTTCCGCGACGAGGACCTGCGCGCGGGCCTGCGCGATCGCGTCAAGGACGTTCTGCAGACGATCGTGGACGACGACGTGGCGCGCGAGGAGGTCATCATTCGCATGTTGGACGCCACGGACGCCTGCTCGGACAAGCCGATTTGGGCTCTTGGTCAAATGGAGCTCATCGCCTCAATCGCGCATGCGCGCGGCGACCGCGTCAAGCTGCGCAAGCTCGGGCGCAGCGTGATGCGCCTGGACATCGTGCACGACCACGTGGAGCAGTTCATTCATGCGCAGACCGGCCACGTCGACGACGTCTGCGTGTTTTTGGCCTTTGAGATTGCGCTGCGCGAGCCGCTCGATCTACCTGTCTCCTCCAAGGCCATGCTCTTTCCGAATCTCGTCCCCATCCCAGCGGACCTCATCGAAGACGCCAAGAAGCACGCGCTGGGCGTCAGCGAGAGCGCCTTTGAGGCCTGGCTCACCGAGTGGCCCGAGTGGCAGCGCCAAAACCGCTTCGACGCACTCGTCGACTACACGGAGCTGCCGCGCGCCGCCAAGTCGCTGGCGAGCTTCGGCCCGGTTCACCATTTCGACCTCGTGGGCGACCTGATCCGCGACCCTGTCCTCGTGCTGCCGGACATGGCCAACGTCTGGAGCTACAACGACTTCTCCGTGCACTGGATCCGCACCGGCGCTGACTTCAGCAATGTCCGGCTCCCGGTTGAGGAACTTGCGGACCGCGTGCACCGCCTGCAGGACTCCAAGCCCATGACCTTCGAGACGCCGCGCGGCGCAGCGCTCTCGCGCCGGCGCCTCTCGTCGCAGAGTGTGCACTCGACCGTCTCGGGCCGCCGCGCCACGCGCTTGAGCTCCATCGCTTCCACGCCTGGCCTCGACGGCGGGTCTTTCGCGTCCGGCTTCGCCAAGGCTGTGCAGCAGGCCCGGCTCTGGGCGCAGGCGCAGCCAGCCGCGACCGCTCCAGGCTCCGAGGACCTCCTCGCCGCGCCGGTGCCGGAGGAAGCATTCTCCAGGCATGACAGCGAGTCCGAGGACGTCGAGGGTGACAGGTGAGGGGATCCGTGTGCAGTGCAGTGCGAGACAGAGAGAAAGACGGAGAGAAAGTGGAAACGTGAGAGGAGAGAGTAGTAATAAGCATGTGTTCGTTGTTGTATCTGTTATGCTCAGGCGGGGGTCAGCGACGAAAGGCGCCCACTTGCGCTGGCGCCGCAACGCCGTACTTGGGCTCCACGCCATTGTCGAAGAGGGTGGTCGGCGCACGGCCCAGCCGGCGGCTCAGCTGACGACTCAGACGCCGCACAGGCTGCGTCAGAGCCTCGCCTCGCGCCGTGCGGACGGGAATGGCCCTCGCGCGCGGCTCTACGCTCGCCGTACGCGGAGGACCAGCTTCTACAGAAGTGCGCTCGAGCCGTCTCAAGTTGGCGCGAAAGTCATCCACCGACATGGGCGAGTTCGCAAAGTCGAGACCGGTCGAGATCCAGCGCTCCCTCAGCTCTGCGTAGGACCACACCGTGCTACGCGAGGGGAGGAGGAGCACCGGGTCCGGGATCGGGTCGCCAAGGAGGGTCACGAGGTCGTCCTCGTCGAGACCGAGCGCCTCCAGAGGCTCGTCATACGCCGGCAGGTCCTGGTACACCGGGGCGGCCTCCAGGCGGTCCTGTCGCTGCCACTCAGGCCAGCCGGCGAGCCAGGCCTCGAACGCCTCGTCGGTAATGGCCAGCGCCTCCTCCTTGGCCGCGTTGAGTTCGGCCTCGGATACCTGCGCGACGCGGCCGAAGATCATGGCATGGGCCGAGACCGGGAGGTCGAGCGCCAGACGGAGTGCGAGTTCAAAGCGGAGGTAGACCGCCACGTCATCGACGCGACTGCGGCCTCGCGACGCGATGTGCTTCTCCACGTGCTCGTGGACCACGCCGAGGCGCATGACGCCGCGGCCGAGCTCGCGAAGCTTGGCACGGTCGCCGCGCGCCCGGGCCGTCCGGACGACGACCTCCATCTGGTTCAGCGCGAAGATTGGCTTGTCGTTGCACTGGTCGAGGCTGTCGAGCATGCGTAGCACACACTCGTCGCGCACCGAAGCGTCCGTGGAGATGACCTTGGCCAGGTCGCGCATGCGATGTAGCAGGCCGTCGCGCAGCGTCCGGTCCTGCATCTCGGCGCTAAAGAGAAGCATGCTAAAGAAGCGAATGACGCCCCTGACGTGCGCCGGGTCGACGACCGGCGTGATGTCCGCGATGATGCTGGAGAGCTCGGAAGCGACGAACTCTGGGATACCCTGCTCGAAAACGCCGCCGCCGCCGCCGCCGTCAAAGTCGAACAGCAAACTGGACCGAGAGATGAGGCAGTTGACTGCCGCTTCTTGCAGGTTGGACACGTCATCCTCCGAAATGTTGGTGCCGGTCAAGTCAACGAGGAGTGGGCGGAGGCGCGGTTGTGTGAACGGCTCATGAGGCAGGGCCTCGAGCTCCCTGCAGTTCATGAAGGAGGCCTGGTGGCCGCGCACGCGAAGCGAGGCTGGCACAGTGCGCAGCGAAGTGCACGATATTGCATCCAGGTTGCCTCGGACCGAAAGGGCCTCCGGCAGCGCGCGCAGCGAGGTACAGCCGGACAAAACCAGGTCACCGTGGACCTTGAGCCCGCTCGGCAGCGTCTCGAGGCTGGTGCAGTCGGCGAGGACGAGGTGCCCCCTGACATGGGTGAGGGAGTCCGGAAGCGAACGCAGAGAGGAACACGCGCTCAAGTTCATGTGGCGCAGGTCCTCCCAGCGCGGAAGATGCGTGAGTGCATCGCAGTTGGCCAGGACGGCGATGCCGCCGTCCAGGCGCAGGTCTTCTGGCAGAGCGCGGGGACTGGGTTCCACGTCAATCAGGATCAGGCTCCCGACGCACATGCCGGAGCCCCAGCTCGTCGGCGCCTGCACACTCCTCAAGATGAGCGCCCGTTTCACGTGCAGATCGTCGGGCAGTTTGATTGAGGGCACATCGGACTCATCCATGTCGAACCTGGCGATGGCCATGGAGCCCTCGACCACAAGGCCGCGGCACAGGGCGTCAGGGACGCTGGTGGCTGTGGGAACCACGAGGAGGTCGCTGCCTACGAGCCGCAGTGGCGGGAGGTCCTCCGAAAGGTGCGTCAGCAGCGTGCGGAGGCTGCGCACCTTGACCTCGAGCGTGGCCTCAGACGACGAGTCGTCCCACTGGGCCCACACAAGCTGCGACTTGCGCAGCTCGGCGCGAAAGCCATCGCCTTGAACCCGTGCCAGTGCAGCACGCGTTGCTGTGCGCCGGAGTGAAGCATCGCACGGGGACGGACACTTCGGGCAGCTGCACACGTGCCGTCGTGTCCACGCCCCGCAGAGCACGGCGTGCTCCGCGCTTGACCTGGCCGCGGATTTGGACCAGGCCGCGTCGGCGTGGAAGCGCTCGCGAGAGCCCCGCACGCAATCGCGCAAGACACAGCACGACTCCCACCCGGCACGGCTCAGCTTGACGCCCGTGAGGCAGAGCGGCGCGGCAATGACATACGGCAGGGCCGCAGCGGCAGCTGCGAGCGCGAAGGGCACTTCAGCCAGGAGGCACACGCAGCCTTGCTTGCGAGGCATCTCCGAACACGGGGGAATGTAGGTGCCATTGTCGTCGTCACATCGGAGAATCACCGACCCGCACATTGCTGGAAGTGCAGGGAAGCAAGCGGTCAGCACGGCCAGCACTGAGCATGTCATGAGGAAGCCTCGCTCCACCTTGTCACCTCCGTACCCGTACGAAAGGTGCGCGAGGCAAGGACACACGCAAATGGCCACAGGTCCATACTTGTCCTCGACCTCCGCTTTGCAGCAGTACGGCCTAATCGCCTCCGGGAGCGGGTCCTTGGGCTCCGAGACCGTGTGGGTGAGCCAGTCAGCCAAACTCGGCGCCCTGCCAGAGTTCACGAGAGCGTGCAGGATGCCGAAGCCGGCCAGCTCGAGCATCAAGCCCTGTGGCGTTACGCTGTCCATCTCAGACTGGTCCATCGTCGAAGCGGTGTCCACGCCGGCCTCAGAGTCCACCTCGTTCATGTCGGCCACGGACGCAGTTCCCCCCCTGGAGCCATCGGAGGCGAACTCGCCGTCCATGGCGCGAGTCGCGGGCTGCTGATGCGCGGGGCGCTATACGCCCAGGCCGCCCCACGCCGCGCCCGCCCTCCTCCCCCACGCCGCCTCGCGCCGCCGGCCGTTCGCTCGCGCGCGCGCGCGCGCGCGCGCTGGAAAACGAAAGGCTTTGCGTGTTTGCGCGCGTGTTTGCTTGGCACCATGGTAATGGGAAGGGAAACTTGTAGCGAGACACGCGCGCGCACGTGCGCGCAGCCGAGCACGTGCAACACGTGCAGCAACGTGCAACACAGCGCGAGGGGGGGCGAGGGGCCGCGCCCCGAGAGGCTCTACGATCGCTCGCTTCCTCACTCAACGTTCCGTAAGATCATTTGTCAGATGTTAATAACCCAATCCCATCGCCCTAGACGGAGTTTAATCAGGATAGCCATATTATCCCTAGTAAATCGGCTCTCCTGCTTGCGCTCGACTGACCTGTTGCTATCATGATTCTAATCATTTTTGGAACTTTCAACTACTGGGTTTGTATGGAAGCGTAAAGTGTTGGTCACTTCCGACTGGCCTGTGCGGATGCTGAGGCCAACTTGGGCTGCATCAAGGGCACGATGGACTCGTGCTGAGGCTGCTGCGAGAGGATCTTGAACTATGGCTTGATGGGGTGTCGGTGTAGCTGGCTTGGGCTACGTGGTCGTTCCTGCTCTGCGCTGTAGGGGTACCGGACGAGGCACTGGCGCTGCTCGAATCGACATGATCGAGGCAAATGGGCGAAGGTGTTCCGTTGACGTTTGTCTTGCGCTTCTTGAAGCCTTCGTGAGGCTCGACGCGCACGCGCGTGTGCCACTTGGAAAAGCAGGTTGTGCGTTCATTCTTTCTCATGAACACGTGCAGAGGCACACCGCAGATGGTGCAACGACGGTGCGTTTGCTTGCCGCAGATGACGCAGAGCCGCTTGGCGGGAATCCTCTTGTTGTTGGCGTTGAAGGATGCCTTTCCCGCTGCCTCTGAGTCATGTTGCAGTGCGGCATCGAGGCGGATGTCGCGGGCTTGGCCGTGGTTGAAGAACTTCTGCAACTCGGGGGTTCGCTTGCGCTTACCGGCGGTCACGAGGTCCCTCGCCGCTTCCCTGGTGAGCCCAGTGGGCTTGGGCATGCTTGGCTGCATGTTGAACTCCACCTGCGCCGTATCGAGCTGCCTGCTCCTGTAGACGTGACGGACCATGTCGACAGTGAGGCGGAACGAGACAGTGCTGAGCGCTTCAGAGCGGTTCACCTTGTCGCGGAGGGCCTTTAGCCCGTCGCTGTCTTCGAGGTTGCTCTTCCTCGCAGCCTGTAAGTAGCGGTAGACCACGATGGCGTTGACAACGAGCTGCTTGTACGTGCGCAACGCGATGTTCTGGTCGCAGCTCAGATTCATGCACTGCGTGTTGGTGATCTGCTCCACGTACTGTGTGCTTCCGTCGACGCCGCCCTTTGCGACGTTGTATAGCTCCTGCGGTAAGCACTTGATGACATGCACGGGCCGCATGGGCCCCTTCAGAGCGACAAGCTTGCGCATGGCGCGCCACAGCCGGAAGTGCGAGCTCAGCACCGCCCCCTCCTCCTCGCCGAAGATGGCAGGTGGCTTGGGCGGCGCACCCGCTGTCGATGCTCTGGTGCGCCCATGTCGTGAGCTTGTCCGCCCACGGTTTCAGAGCGCGCTCCATGGCGAGCCGGGCGTCCGGAGGCACTTCAACGAGGCAGGCGTACAAACACGAACTCGTGCTGGCAGCAACGTAGAGCACGTGATCGATTTGGAGGACCACAGCTTGGTGCAAGACTTGCGCGCGGTGCTCGGCAGGTATGGCCTTCCACCAAGTCTCGTCCCCCACGTGTTCATCTGGGTGCTCACGATACGTGCGTCTACCGCGCCTCCAGGCGCGACGCGCGTCTTGATCTCGACGCTGCATAGTACTGACGATGCGTCGCACTCCGAGCCTGGAAGCCGGACGCGAGCGACTCCATCCGGCGAGACTGCGAGCCCCGGAACGGTCTTGTGCTGAATGAGGCCGACCTCGAACATGCACTCGCACCACGCGTCGGTTCGACGACCAACGCAAGTATGTCTTCGAAGTCTTGCTGCGCAGCGGCCTCAGCACGAGCATCCTCGTCGCCAAGCTCCTCTCCTTCTTCGTCTTCGTCCCCTGTGTCCCGCTTGTCCAGGGGCACGAACTCGCTGTCGCTGTCGCTGTCGCTGTCGTCCTCCACGCGGTGGTTAGGCCTCGCCGATGCCATGATGTCGCAGTGCGGGCCCGACTCCACGTCCAAGCGCTGCGGCAGGGGCGTGCGAGCTGAGAGCAGGCACAAGGCACCCGCCAGGGCCGCCTGCAGCCGCGCGCCGCAGCGCCTGCGGCTCCAGCGCGCTCCGCGACGAAGTCGCGCGCGAGCTCCCCCCAAAGCCGCTCTGGGCGAACTGCCGAGCTCATCTCATCCTAACCACCACGCCTTCGGCCAAAATGAATAGGGGGCAGGAGCCTTGGGTCGCTTCGAGTGGGCCTCTTCAAGCTCGGCCCCATCGCTGCGTTTTTGATCGAATGCGGAACTAACTTCGCCAGACTCTAGGCCACTTTTTTGGAGCAAATCGGGAGTAAAGTACCCTCTTAATACGCTTTAGTGCCCCCTGTGCCGGGCGTCACCGAGGGACCCCCGCGTGGTAGGCGGATACGAGTAAGCATAGAGGTGTGATTGGGATAAAGTTAGCAAGGCTCGGACGATTCACTTCACCTCACTGCACAGTAGGCTAGTCAACGACGAAAGGCGCCCACTTGCGCTGGCGCTGCAACGACGTACTTGGGCTCCACGCCATTGTCGAAGAGAGTGGTCGGCGCACGACCAAGCCGGCGGCTCAGCTGACGACTCAGACGCCGCACAGGCTGCGCCAGAGCCTCGCCTCGCGCCGTGCGAACCGGAATGGCCCCCGCGCGCGGCTCTACGCTCGCCGTACGCGGAGGACCAGCTTCTACAGAAGTGCGCTCGAGCCGTCTCAAGTTGGCGCGAAAGTCATCCACCGACATGGGCGAGTTCGCAAAGTCGAGGCCGGTCGAGATCCAGCGCTCCTTCAGCTCTGCGTAGGACCACACCGTGCTACGCGAGGGGAGGAGGAGCACCGGGTCCGGGATCGGGTCGCCAAGGAGGGTCACGAGGTCGTCCTCGTCGAGACCGAGCGCCTCCAGAGGCTCGTCATACGCCGGCAGGTCCTGGTACTCCGGGGCGGCCTCCAGGCGGTCCTGTCGCTGCCACTCGGGCCAGCCGGCGAGCCAGGCCTCGAACGCCTCGTCGGTAATGGCCAGCGCCTCCTCCTTGGCCGCGTTGAGCTCGGCCTCGGATACCTGCGCGACGCCGCCGAAGATCATGGCGTGGGCCGAGACCGGGAGGTCGAGCGCCAGACGGAGTGCGAGCTCGAAGCGGAGGTAGACCGCCACGTCGTCGACGCGACGCCGGCCTCGTGACGCGATGTGCTTCTCCACGTGCTCATGGACCACGCCGAGGCGCATGACGCCGCGGCCGAGCTCGCGAAGCTTGGCACGGTCGCCGCGCGCCCGGGCCGTCCGGACGACGACCTCCATCTGGTTCAGCGCGAAGATTGGCTTGTCGTTGCACCGGTCGAGGCTGTCGAGCATGCGAAGGACGCACTCGTCGCGCACCGAAGCATCCGTGGAGATGACCTTGGCCAGGTCGCGCATGCGATGTAGCAGGCCGTCGCGCAGCGTCCGGTCCTGCATCTCGGCGCTAAAGAGAAGCATGCTGAAGAAGCGAATGACGCCCCTGACGTGCGCCGGGTCGACGACCGGCGTGATGTCCGCGATGATGCTGGAGAGCTCGGAAGCGACGAACTCTGGGATGTCTTGCTCGAAAGTGCCGCCGTCGTGGCCGTCGCCGCCAAAGTCGAAATCCAGCCCCCCACCAATCATCAAGCAGGCGACCGCGACCTCTCGCAAGTGGGCCATGTCATCCTCCGAAATGTTGGATCCCGTCAAGGGAACCGTGAGCGGGCGGAGGCGCGGTTGCGTGAACGGCTCGTCTGGCAAGGCCTCGAGCTCCCTGCAATACATGAAGGAGGCCAGTCGGCCGCGCACGCGAAGCGATGCAGGCACAGTGCGCAGCGCAGTGCAGTAGTTTGCATCCAGGTTGCCTCGGACCGAAAGGGCCTCCGGCAGCGCGCGCAGCGAGGTGCAGCCGGACAAGACCAGGTCACCGTGGACCTTGAGCCCGCTCGGCAGCGTCTCGAGGCTTGTGCAGTCGGTGAGGATGAGGTGCCCCCGGACACGGGTGAGGGAGTCCGGAAGCGAACGCAGCGAGGAGCATCCGTTCAATTCCATGTGACGCAGGTCCTCCCAGCGTGGCAGATGCGTGAGGGCATCGCAGTTAGGCAGCATGACCATGCCGCCGTCCAGGCGCAGATCCTCGGGCAGAGCGCGAGGGCCCGGGTCCACGCCTTGGAAGATGAGACTCCCAACGCGAATGCCGGAGCCCCAGCGCGTCGGCGCACGCGCACCCCTGAAAATGAGCGCCTTTTTCACGTGCAGGTTATCGGGCAGCTCCACATCTGGCTCGTCCATGTCGAAATTGGCGATGGCCATGGAGCCCTCGACCACAAGCCCACGGCACAGGGCGTCGGGGACGCTGGTGGCTGTGGGAACCACGAGGAGGTCGCCGCCGACGAGACGCAGTGGTGGAAGACGTTCTGGCAATTGCGTAAGCAGCGTGCGGAGGCCTCGCACCTTGACCTCGAGCGTGGCCTCGGATGACGAGTCATCCCACTGCGCCCAAACAAGCTGTGACTTGCGCAGCTCGGCGCGAAAGCCATCGCCCGGGACTCGCGCCAGCGCAGCACGTGTCGCCGTGCGCCGGCGTGTAGCCTCGCACGGGGACGGACACGCCGGGAAGCAGCACACGTGCCGTCGTGTCCACGCCGCGCAGAGCACGGCGTGCTCCGCGCTCGACCTGGCCGCGCTTTTAGACCAGGCCACGTCGGCGTGAAAGCGCTCGCGAGAGCCCCACACGCAATCGCGCAAGACACAGCACGACTCGCCCCCGGCACGGCTCAGCTTGACGCCCATGAGGCATAACGGCGCGGCAATGGCATACGGCAGGGCCACAGCGGCAGCTGCGAGCGCGAAGGGCGCTTCAGCGAGGAGGCACACGCAGCCTTGCTTGCGGGGCTTTTGCGAACACGGGAGAATGTAGGTGTCCTTGTGGTCGTCACATCGTAGTATCACCGACCCGCACAGCACTGGAAGTATAGGAAAGCATGTGCTCAAAATCATGAGGCTCGAGCAGGTCAGCACGCAGCACCGCTCCGGCCCGTCGCCCTCGTGCATCTCCGACAAATTACCCAGGCAGGGGCACACACAAATGGCTGCATGGCCAAAAAACGTATCCAAGTCTTGTCTGCAGCAGTACGGCCTGATCGCTTCCGGCAGCGGGTCCTTGGGTTCCGACACAGCGTAAGCTAGCCACTGCACGAAGTCCGGCGACTTGCCAAGGTGCGTGAGCGCGAAAGTAATACCATATCCGGCCATCTCGACCATCAGGTACTTGGACGAGCGTCTGTCCATCTCCGGCATCATCGACGCGGTGTCCACGTCGGCCTCCAAGTCGGCCTCGTCCATCTTGGCCAAGGACGCGATCTCCGACGCGTGAGGCTCGGCGAGCTAGCCGAGGCGTCAGCCAGCCTTCGCAGCGCCCGGCCCTCGCGCCGCCGGCCGCCCGCGCCGCCCTTGCGCCCGGCGCGCGCAGGCAAACCTGATGTGTGTCTACTTGCTTCGTGGTCATCACGGTGAGAGGCGAGCGAGCGAGCGAGCGACTCGGAACGAGCGAGCGAGTGGTACGTAGGAGATGACTATTGACGTTGCACATCCGTCGCGTAAACATTTGCGGGGCACGGCGACGCAGGCGCGGAGATGTGACGCCGCAGCGGATCACGCAGCATGTATGTATACTATTGGCAAGGAATTGGACGACTGATGTTGCTGACGTCCGCAGAGTCTGTGAGTTTGTCGACGGCGGCTCAACCATCACCGGTGCCGACGTTCAAGTTGTCGATGCTACGCGCAAGGTAGTTTGCGGCACCGTCACTGCAACGCGACGCCTCCTGCAGGCCGGCGAGGAAATGCTTCACCATCGCTTTGCTTTTACGGAGGAACACATCTGATGGAAACCTCTCGTTCGGCCATCAGGGTCCATCAGAGCGCCGCGGCTCAGCGGCGGCATCTTTAAAATCACATAAGATCTTATTCGTCGAGGCTGAGAAGAGAAGGCGAGGTAGGGTGATCCGCAGGATTGGTGGGCGGGACGTGAGAGATAATGCGCTTGTCGTTGACCCACATGGGGCCAATGGTCCAGGGCTGACGGACGGTCTCGCGGGACTCAAAGGCGGCGCGGCTAACGAAGACGTCGCCGCGCTTGAAGTAAATGCGCGTGACCCGCGAGAAGTCAGAGTGGCGCACGCGGAACATAAAACCGTTGCCGATGGCATAGGCCTGCTTGGCGATGGCGATGGGCTTGTCGACGCTCATGAGCGGGTCCATCAAGTCAAAAGGGTACTCCTTGCCGTCGAGCACGTGCTCAAAGACGCCGTCGGAGAGCAGCTTGCGCTTGAGGCGCAAGAAGACGATGTTTCCAGAGACTCTAATGGAGAACTCGGACTCCATGACCTCGAGCATGCGGCGGCGCACGGATCCAAAGTTCAGCGAGCTGGCGCGCAGGTTGGAGATGACGCTGCGGGACTCCTGAATGCCGATGAATGTGCCTTCAATATCGAGCGTGCCGTTCGGGTCAAGGCCGTCGAAGGCGTTGGGAATGTTCGTGTCATGCTGCAAATAGCGCTCCAGGTCCTCGAGCGGCATCTGTACGCGGCGGCACGAGTACGGCACGCAGCGCGGCGAGCCGGTCATCAAGGTGCCACAGCTCTCGTCGCTGGCAATGGGAGAGCCGGGCGCAACGCGCACGCGCTTCTTGTTGGCGTCAGCAGCCGCAGCGGCCGCCTTTTGCTGCTGCAGTTGCTGCAGCTTGTGCAGGATGTCCGGGTGCAGGCGGTTGGGGCGGCGGCCCAGGCGGTGCGCCTCGTCGCTGCAAGAGTCGACCAGCGTGAGGAAGACACGGCGCATGCGTGATTCGGCGTCCCCCTGCGGACGCGGCGGGCCGTCCTCGGCCGCATCCAAGGAGTCTGCAGCGCGGCGCTTGTCCCCGGAGGACGAGTCCGGGGACGCGGAGGCGGCCTCAATGTCGGAGCGCGGCTCGGACTCGGCCAAGGACGCGGCCGCGACGTAGAGTTCTTCGACCTCGCTAAGGGTTGACCCACGCGATCTGAGAAAATCCGCCAGGTAGTCCTGCATGGCCGCGTTGAAGCGAGCGAAACCCTGGTCGATGCTCATGCCGCGGTCCCGGTTGTAGGCAATCTCGCGACAAACTGAGTTGATGTGCTCCGTGAAGTCGTCCTCGGCGAGCACGTGCTGCGCGAGGCTGCGCAGGATGCTTTGCAAGTGGCGGCGCTGCGCCGCGCGCCGCGCGCTGCCGGTACTCGCGTCGTGCTCATCGTCGCCGTCCTCGTCCTCGTCCTCACCTTCGCTGCACGATGAGCTCGCCGCCGCGGCCGCGGCGGCGGCGGCGGTGGCGGCCCCAGAAGAGGACGAGGAGCTCGCTTCGCCCTCCTCTTGAGCATCGTCGAAGAGCTTGGAGCGCTGCGGGCCCTGGAGCAGGACAGCCATGTGGTAGAGGAGGGTGGCGGGCGTGCGTGCCACCGCGGCCTCGCGCTGCGAGCTCCTGCGGCGGCGGCAAAAGATGGCAAAGGACGGCGTCTTGAAGATGCCCACGCAGCGCAGCTGCTGGTTCGCCTCGGGGCGGAACACGTAGGCGCAGAAGTTGTGCTGCAGGTGCCGCGTGTACTTGGTAGCGGTCCACATATAGGTCCAGCCCTGGTGCTCGAGGCTGTTGAACTCAAAGACCAGCTTGAAGGAACCATCCTCCACCGGCACCACGGAGCGTTCCAGGCTCGGGTACCAAGGCGCCAATGGGCGCCCGCGCCGCCGTTCCTGTTCCTGAATGACTGATTGCTGCACAATACTGCCGACCTCGATGTCCTTGAAGGTGCCGTCCACCGTGTCGAAACGCCCGTACGCCACGAACCGGGGCGCCGTTCGAAGCGCAAAATTCGGCTTGAACACCGCGTGCAGAGTGATGGCCTGCCCACAGAACATCCGAGGCTGGTGCCGCGGCTCGTCGTCAGGCCCAGGCCCCGCCGTGCAGCAAGGGAAACACCGGAGGTTCTTCTGGCCCTGAGTTTTGTTGTTCCTCTGGTACGTCTTCCGGAAGCGCTCCTCGTCGTACGACCCATACAGCGTGCCGTCGTCTTCCGCCCACGCCTTGTTTCGCGATTGCGCGTGCGTCTTGAAATGCATGGCCGGCGGCGCATGCTCCTGCTGCTGGCCGGAATACGGCTGCTGCGACTGCGACTGCAACTGCGACTGCGCCGGCGCATCATGATATACAAAGAGCTGCTCCTCGTGATTGGGTACCTGGATCACCTGCGCCGGTGACAGCAGCGCGCCAGACGGCGCGTGCTGCTGAGCAGGTTCGCTTGGCGGGTACGGCGCTTGGTCCTCGAAGTACTGTCTGGGCGGGTTCGACGACGCCATGGAGAAATGCGGCTGCTGCTGTTGATGTTGCTGATGTTGCTGATGCTGCTGATGCTGCTGATGCTGCTGATGCTGCTGATGCTGATGATGATGATGATGCGTCACACCGGTGGCGTGGTTCGCGGCGTCCAAGTTCGCATCGAGATTGCCGGTGTCCCAGATCTCTGCCAGCGTCACATCGCAGGCGTCCAGGCTCAGCAGCTCCAGCACCGTTCTATCCACGGAGCCGGGCGGCGGGGCCGTCGAAGGCACCTCGGCGTGCTGGTCCTTCCACGCGACATCCTCGCCCTCCCAGGCGGCGAGGCCGTCCTCGTCGTCCCAGAGCACGCTCATGGCTTCCCGGCCTGATTCTGCGCTCGACCAGGCGTACGTACAGGCCCGCGCGGGCGAGCAGCCAGCCTCCCTCCGTCGCGCCTCGCGTCGAGGAAGGTCGCCTGCCAGAGGCGGAGACGGAGCTCAAGACACGAAGCAAAAGAAAGCGCTGAGCGACTCCGAGGCCGGGCGGCGAGTGCGGATGGCGCGCCTGTCCCGCCGATCCTTGCCGCGCGGCCAGGCCGCCGCCGCCGGGGGGCCGCGCCGCCGCCGCGCGCGGCGGGAGGGCACGGGGGCCGCGCCGCGCCGCGCCGCGCCGCGCCGCGTCGAGCCGCGCCGCGCCGCGCAGCAGCCGCGCGGGCACGACAGATGCGCGTTTGCCCTCGAGGGACGCAGGCACGCACATGTGATCAGACGGCGAGCAGCGGTCCAAATGCCGGCGGGGCGGCGGGTAACTAGGCGCGGCGGCGCGCGCAAGGGCAGAGTTCGACTTGCGGCGGCGCGGCAAAGGGCACGACGCGGCCGCGCAAGTCGGGGCGGCGCGGGGCGGCGCGCGCCGAGGCGAGCGCGGCGGCGGCGCTCAGGGCGCAGTCCGCCAGGTCCGCCAGGCCCGCGACGGCGGCGGCGGGCGGCGCCGCAGCCCGGCAGGGCGGGCAGAGCCGAGCCGAGCCGCGGGCGGCGGCATGCGCTGGCGGCCGCGGCGGCGCCCGGCGTGCGCGAAGCCGGCGAAGCTGGTCGGAGGAGACGGGACGCGACGAGGAGGCGAGGCGAAGGCGGCGCGCGCGGCGATCGTCGTGGCGGACGTGATGGACGTCTCGTTCTCGCAGAGGACGCGCGCGTGAGCGGGCGCCGTCAGAGCGATCGACATCGTGGTGGAGAGGAATTTGCTGGTCGCCGTCGTGGATGCACGGGCATGCACGGGGAAGGTGGGACGCCGCGGGACAGAGCTCCGAGCCGGGCGCCGAGCAACGTCGAAGCTGGCGCTGGCGGCACGGCGCGGCGCGGCGCCGCGGGCGAGGACGAGCGGCCGCGCAGGCCCGAGACGCAGGCCGCGGCGAGGCGGGGCGCCAAGCGCGCCAAGAGCTTGACGCGAGCTCGAATTCGAATTCGAACTTGAGCTGACTCGGACTCGGAGCGACCCCCAGAATAGGGCGGCCGGCCAGGAGGAATAGACCGCGGCCGCGCGCGCGTGCGGAAACAGGTGCAGGTACTACGCGCAAGCCTTGCCTTGCCAAGCAAAACATAGCTCGCCCGGCCGGGCGGTCGGCGCGGCGGCGCGGCGCGCGGCGAGGATGCAGGCGGCGGCGGTGCCGGCGCCGGTGGCGGCGGCCGTGGAGGCGAGCTGGATCCGGCGCGACTCGCGGCTGGAGCAGGCCGTGGTGCGCGCGCTGCTGCACGCGCGGCAGCTCGCGGACGACGCGGACGCAGACGCGGCGGCGGCCGCGGCGGCGACGGCGGCGGCGGCGACGCGCGGGACGCTGGGCGGAAAGCTGAGAGCCCTGGCGTGCGTGGTGAAGCAGGGGCGACGCGGCGTGGACAGGCTGGCTGCGCGCGCGCTGCGGCAAGTGCCAGCGGACTCGCTGCTGGCGCGCAGCCTGGCTGCGACGGAGGTGAGGGTGCAGTGGGACCACGACGCGCAGGCGCTGCGCGTGTCGCTGCCGCCGTCCGAGGTGCTGGTGGTGGACATCCCGCAGCATTTCCCGCGCATTGTGGTCTTCGGCAATGTGCTCGTCGTGGCGCGCGCCGCGCAGGGGCAGAGCGGGAGGCTGCCGGACCAGCTCACCGTGCGCGGGAACCTGGTCATCATGAGCGAGCTGGACGCTGACGGGGACTTTCTGGACCCCGTGCGCCTGGACCTGCCGGCGAGCCTCGCTGTGGGCGGCAGCTTCATGGTGCTCAACGCCGATGTGCGGCGGTGGAGCGCCGACCTGCGCGTGGGCGGGGAGTTTGCTGTGCGCGAGGCCGCCTCATGCCTCGAGGCGCTGCCGGAGATCACCGAGCTCGGCGGCGCGCTCGACTGCCGCGGCTGCCGCTTGCTGCGTGCGCTGCCGCCCGCGCTCGAGGTCTCGCACTCCCTGCTGCTCGAGGGCTGCACGTCGCTGCGCAATTTGCCGCACACGCTGGCGCGCGTCAAGGGCGACCTCGTGCTCAAGGACTGCACGCAGCTCGAGAGCCTGCCAGATTGGATCATCGTGCACGGCAATCTTGACCTGCGTGGCTGCACGGCGCTGAAAGCGCTGCCCAGCCTGCTCACTGTGCATGGCGATGTCTGGCTGCAGGGCGCTGTCAGGCTGGAGCGCGTGCCGGTCACGCTCGACGTGCGCGGGAGCACGCTCGACCTGCGCGGTTGCCGGGCGCTGCGTCGACTGCCGCTCGCTCCCTTTGAGAAGTCGCGCACGCGCCACCTGCTCGTCGACGCGCGAGGCACCTCGCTCTCCGCCGAGGAGCGCGACGTGCTCGGCACCGTCGAGAGCGCCGGCGTGCGCTTTCGCTTTGACCCGGAAGAACCTGACGGGAGCAGGTCTGCTACCGCCGCCGTGGACTCCGAAGAGCACCTCGATGGGGATGCAGATGAGGACCTCGAGGAGGACCTGGACGAGGATGCAGAGGAGAGCCTGGACGAGGACCTCGAGGAGGATGACGACGACGACGACGACGACGACTTCGAGGAGGATCTGGACGAAGACGCAGAGGAGAGCCTGAACCAGGACCTGGACCTGGACCTCGAGGAGGACGTCGAAGGAGAGGATGCAGAGGGGAGCCTGAACCAGGACCTGGACCTGGACCTGGACCTAGACCCCGAGGACGGCCTTGAAAAGGGAGATCCTGATGAGGGCCTGGACGAAGACCTTGACGAAGACCGGGATGAAGATCAGAACAAGGACCAGGACCAAGACCAAGACCAGGACCATGACGAAGCCAAAGAGGAGGTAGATGCGAGCAACGACGACTGGGAGCACGAGGAACTGCTGCGCGAGACGGACGCGCGCCGGGCGCGTCCAGCGGCGCGCCGCGGCACGGAGACAAGCGGATTCCGTGCGGCACTTCTCGCAGGCGACCCGGGCGAGGACGAGGAACACCATGATGCCGAATCCGGCTCCTCCTCAAGTGCCGTGGCAAGCAGTCAGCCAAAACCACGCCGCAAGACGCAAGTGCTGCTGGAGGTTGCCAACCTTGATGCGGTGGCCTCCGTAGCAGACGCGCTGGCGCTCTTCGACGCCGAGGATATTGACCTCGAGCGTCATCTGGATCCCGCCTACACGCGCGAGGTGATCGAGTTTCTCAAGCTCTTAGCCTCCAGCCTCGAATGCCGCGTGCCCGCCTTGCGCGTGCTACTCTTTGAGCGCCTACGCGACGTGCTCGAGGTCGCTGCACAGGACGCCATCGCGCGCGAGGAAATCGTGCTCCGTATGGCCGACGCCGTCGACACCTGCGTCGACAAGCCCATTTGGGCGCTCGGCCAGATGCAGCTGATCGCAGCGCTCGCCCACGCACGCGGCGACCGCGCCCAGCTGCGCGAGCTTGGCCGTGGCGTGATGCGCCTCGGCATTGTGCACAAGCATGCCGCTCGCATTATTGCCGACGCGGACTCTCTCGACGTTGACGACGTGTGTGTCTACCTCAAACTGGAGCTCGAGCTGCGGGACGACCTCGCGCTCCCTGTCTCGCCGCGCGCCATGGAGTGGGAGCAGTACGTTCAGATCGAACCTGAGGACGTGGAAGGTGCGCGCGCCGAAGCGCTTGCCGCCACAGACGCCGACCTCGATCGCTGGCTCGCCTCTTGGCCGCCCTGGCAGGAGCTCCTGCGCTCTGAGGCCCTCCCGGTCTACGCATCGCTGCGTCCGCCACCCGCGGACGTCTCCGTGCCGCCCGACGCTGCCAGCGCCACCACGCTGCTCGGTGAACCGGTCCACGACCCCGTGCTGGTTCTCCCGGACATCGCCAATGTTTGGTCCTACGCGGAGTTCACCGCACACTGGGTCAGGACCGGCCTGGACTTTGCAAACAACACGCTTGCCGTGCAGGATTTTGCCAACCACGTGCGCCGTCTCGCCAAGGTCTCCTTGCGCGCCTCCATCTCGCGCAGGCTCTCGGCGCGCCGCCGGAGCGACCTTGGCGATGGTCGTGGTGACAGTGTATGATGTACATGTTCGATGTATGGAATGGATCATGGTTCTTTGGGGGAGGAGGTGCAAGGCGATGATGGCTGGCGGAACGCCCTTGCGCGCACCGAGAGTTCATGCACATGAGACCACCACGGTAGTCAGGAGGAGGACGAGAAAGGAGAACATGCGCAGTGTCTTGCAGTGGCAGGGGAAAGAGATCCTTGAGAAAGAAAGGATGCCAGCATTGCGCAAGACATCGACGACATGCGAAATGCTCTCGCGCAAGCCTCCCGAGAAGCCGCTGTCTGGCCAATCTTCCTACCAGAGGATGGCTTCCGAGTCGCGTTCCGCAAAGGTCGTCCAAGTTCTTATTCAAACGAACTCCAAGTGCGCGAGATGAGTCTTGGTTGCTTATTGGGTGCTCACAGTTCAATCGCAGCGATCTTGGCGTTTTCCCCGTCGCCGTTCGCTCGGCGGCGCTTGACGGTACGCCACGCCACATATCCAGCGATACCGAGAACGGCGAGAGAAGACGAGACGGCCGCTGCGACGATGGTGACGACCGGATTCTCAGACTTAGTCGTGCTCTCCGACGGCGGGACGACGAGTATAATGCTAGTCGTAATGTTGTCGGTCGCGAAAATCCTCTGAGGGGTGCCAGGCTCAGCGCCACATGCTTCGTCGAAAGGCTCCAGGAAGACCAGCTCCACGTCAACCACGACAACGTTGTCGGAGAGCCACTTGGTCTCATTCGTGACGCAGCTCCAGAGGTGGAAATCAAAGACCTCCGAATACACGGGGTCGATCCACATGACGTAAGAATCGGAATCGCCAAGGTGAACCATGTAGAACATGCGGTTACCCTCGATCAGCTCGGTGAAGTTGTTGTCTCCAATGCATGCATCACCCACGCGAAGTGCATATTTGGACGGTATCATGCAGTCATCAGGCGTGTAAGAATGCCGATCCAGAGGAATTTGGAGAGTTAGGGTGTCGTTGGAGAGAGCGATCTTGTCGAAGACGAAGTTGTAGCCGTCCTCGATTTCATCGATCGTAATAATCGGCTCGGCGTATGGTTCGAGAGAAAGGCTCACGGCGCGATATACCTCTCCCTGAAAGATGCCACTCTGCTCGAGAAAGATGATGATCGTGACGTTGCTGAGGGAGACGGCTTCCAGCTCGGCGGCATCTTCAAACACGCCATCCCAGCGAAGGATGCAATTCTGGGGGTTCGAGGGGTTCTCGGCCAGGCTCACCACGTACCTGGGATCATAGTACGGCACAGCGCCCTCAGGCGTCGGCTGGAGGAGGAGGGCCTTGGACGTAGTACAATCCGGCACCTTCTCGTAGTCTGTACCGTCGTGTACATGGAGCACATAGTTGCTCAGCAGGCTGCCGTTCGGGATCTTCGCGTAGACGGAGGTAGCCCGGCCATTGAAAAGTACCTCATGCTCTCCATACGTAATCGGGACGCTCTCGTCACGTACCCTCACTTTGATGGTATTGGACCATTCCCCGATCGGGATTTGGTAGGGATTCAGACACGCCTTTGCGCTGCAGAACCGCCTGCTGAAGAGAACATCGAAGGTACATTTGTCCATGTACGCTTCTTTCGGTTGGAGACTCCACTTTCCGTTGGCGGGAAACTCGGTCACGCCGCAGAGGTAGTAGATGTCCCAATCAAGATAATCGAGAGGCAGATCAGGATCGGTGGTGAAGCTGGCCACCGCGTTCTCCATTCTCGTGAATAGGTTTTGCCCAATGTTGCTGCCGATAAGCGCTTATTAGCCTTCTGAGCTGTTCTTGGTCCGCATGCGCGACAACCTACAGATTTAAGAGCCCTGAGGGAAGATCAAGATGCGAGAGTTGGTTGCGATATACGTCGAGATCCGTCAGGCTGGACAGGCCCGCGATGGACGCCGGTAGCTCGGTGAGCCCGCAGGAGCGGATTTCGCTGCGCCATGGTTTGCGCGTCAGTCCAACTTGAGATCCTCCTGCAGCTTTGCTCGAAATTGCTCGAGGCGTGTACCTACAGAGTACGGAGGTGCTGATTGTATCGAATGGAGTTGAGCTCCCGTGGCGGAAGCGACTCGATATTGTTGAGGACGCTATGAGCAGTGGTCAGCACACGCTGCGCAGGTGATGTTGATGACCGAGCCGGGACACTAAACTTACAGTGAGGTCAGCGAGGTCAGGTCGTAAAGCGCCGCCAGAGACGTGAAGGGGTTGCTGCTCGCGTCGCTGCATGGTGGCGCACGCAAGGTGTGTGTGTTAGTCGTGTGCTGGAGGAGTGGTCGCCCATGGGGCGGCGCGCTTGATCTGCGAGAGTGCGACCGCGCAAGCAGACCTCCATGCGCGCGGTGCCCCATACGCAGCTGAGAACTGCGGCGTCGGGACCTCGGGCGCGTGGCAGGCACTTTCGGCCTAAACTCTAACTTAGGGCCAGACTTACAGATAGGTGACGTCCGCCAGGGTGGCCATGTCCGGAAGGCTCGTGAGCTTGTTATCCACCAAATCCAGGTGCTCGAGGTCGACGAGACTCTCAAGACTACTCGGCAGCTTCAGGAGACCAGCGCTCCTGATCGTGAGAGAGGCCAGCGTCGAGAGCGTCGGGAGGACGTCCACTACGTCGGCCCCGTCTGCCTCGCCCGCGTAGTCGACCAGGCTCAGCGTCTGAAGCATCGAGATGCCACTCAGGCTCGCGAGGGCGTCATCATCAAAGCCGTCGCTGCACTCAACTTCGGTCGAGTTCGACGGGAAGGGCGGGCTGCACTCCACGCCGTCGCAGCTACAGGCGGCGTGCACCGCGCTCAGCACAGCGGCGGCGGCCAGCACCGCGAGTTGAACCGCACCACGCGACATGGACTCGACCTAGCGGGCCAGCCACGAGGCCGATACGGGGCGGGTCTGACTACTTTCACTGTCAGGGAGCGAGCAGCCGCAGCGCCGATTACCGCTTTGCTGGTGGCGCTAGCTAGCTAGCTAGCGGCCAGCGGTGGCGCGCGCCCGTTCTGCGCATGCAGCCTGCAGTGTGCCGGAGGGCGATAGTCACGGGCGCTCCACTTGGGTAGCCCACACGCGTGCACTCTCCGAGTCAGACTCTCCCTCTGCCACCATGATGACCACTGCAGCGCTTGTGTGTCTGGCTTTTTTTGTCCCTCACTCCGAGTCCGAGTCAGCCTGACATGTGGAGTGTGCCGCCCCCGGCCCGCAAAACGTGGCGGCAAGTTGTGCAGTTGCTGCTGCCCGCGCTGCAGCCTGGCCGCCCTGGCGCACCGAGGCGTCAGAGCCGCCGCCGCCCCGCTCTTGAGGCCTCTTGAGCATAATCAGAGCATCCCTCCCTCATACCTCACTGTCAAGGCCCACTTCAGTTGCGTAGCCTTCAACTTGGTAGAATCGGAGTCATGATCCCTCGCTCGCGCGCGTGTCAGCGCCCCCGGCGGGCCGCCGGCGGCGTCCTGCGCCACTGCGACAAGGCAGACTGCCGCCGGCTCGTGAGGTGACTGCAAGGCTGGCCCACCGGAGCGCCGGCGGTGCACATGTCACGGTCACGGGCTCACGGTGTCGATCCGATTCGCAGGTTGCAGGTTGACTTGGACGACCTCAGCGCGACCTGGCGCCGACTGCCGCTTGCTGCGTAGCTACAACTTAGCACTGAGGGTACCATGCGACTCAAGCCGCAAGCGCATGAGCTCGATGACCGCTAGCAGGCCTTTCCAAAAGCCGACTCGGAAGCGGAGGAGCGGACTTGGTGGACTTGCAGTGGAAAATTGATGCGCGCGTCGCCAACCCAGCCCAACTGTACAATCAGAGAGGAGGTACACTACCAGGGTGCCGAGAGAAGCGGTGGTGGTACCACTCACACGCGCGGAGTTGCTCGTTGCGCAAGTCCCAGAGCTCCTGTAGATTTACCAGGGCCGCGAAGAAGTGGTGCACGCCTCTCCGGGCCGAGCCGAGCCGCCGGTCAGGGCAGGCCCAGCTCCGGCCGTGCAGTGGCAGTGCGTCGACGAGACGGAAATGTTTCAAGTAGGAATCAGTGAGCCCTCAACAGGAGCCCTCAAGGGTTAGTTCGCGATCTCGAGCAGCACCCGGCCTTCTTCTTTGAAGCGCCATTGCGAATTCAAGGTCAGACTCGGGCAGCGACTTGCAAGCAGTTAGATTTCGTATGCAAGCTGCCTCGTGCGTCGACACAGAACGGACGCTGATCGTGCGCGCCCGTGAATGATGAGGAGCAACGTTCAATCCCTCCCCCCCAATGCCAAGAAACAACAAGTCGGCTCACGCTGAGCGGGAGGCAGTAGCAGTCTTTGTCGTCCAACGTCTTTTCTGGCCGCGACGCAATGGCGATTCGCGCTTGGTAGAGTCAGACTTTTGCCTGTCTGTGGTTGAATCGTGATCACCAGCATCACCGTTCACCAGCATCACCATCTGAGCGTGAGTCATGGCCCTGCGTATTCTGCGCGAGCGACTCCGGACTTGAACATTGAGTCGCCCATGCTTACAGTTAGTGACACTGACTTGACGTCGGAGTCCGCCTTGGGCGATCGTCACAGAGGGCCATGATTGATGGCGCACGGTTTGGCGCAGATGAGGGAAATGCGCGAGTCGCCTTCGCTCTCCTCTCCGCGCTCCGCGTCACTGGCCATCCGCTCGGCCCAAGGTTTGATCTTGCCTGCCGATGCAAGCGGCTGTTGCTGTGCTCGTCGCTGAGCTCGTCACTTTGCTCGCCGCGGTGTTCTTGGCGTAGTGCTCGTCGCTGCCGCTGTGCTCGTCGCCGACCGTGCGCTCGCTCGACGCCGCCGCCGCCGTTGTTCTTTGTCTCGAGAAGAGCAAACCAAGTCCGCGGCCTTTCGCGCGCGGGCGGCGGCGGGCGGCGCGGGCGGCGGGCACGGCGGGCGGTGCGGCGGCGGCGGGCGCGGCTCGGGCAGCGGCGGCAGGGGCGGCGGCGGTCGTGGTGGCGGCAGCGAGGATGAGCCAGCTCATGGAGGGCTGTCATCTGCCCGGCGCCTCGTCGCTCATCGAGGAGCTGGACCGGCGCGTCATGGTGGTGCTGCGCGACGGCAGGCACCTCGTGGGCCTGCTGAGCTCCATTGACCAGTACTGTGAGTCTTTCTTGGCACGTACGTGGCGGGGCGGGGCGGGGCGGCGCTGACTGACGATCCGCTTGGGGGGTCAGCCAATATCGTGCTGGAGGACGCGTGCGATTACGCCTTTGCGGGTCTCAAGGTCTTCAAGGAGCCGCGCGAAGGCGTCATCATCGTCCGGTCCGACAACATCGTCCTTGTGGGCCAGGTGGTAAGTGCGGGTGGCGGCCGGGCTTTTGCAGCTCTTGCTGACCGCTTGCTGACCTACTGCAGGACGAGGAGAAGGAGAAGGAGTCTGCGCTCGAGGAGGTGGACAAGCCTTCTTTCGAGAAGGAGCTGGATCAGATCTTGGAGAAGGACAAGGAGCATGTCCCTCTCAGCGACCCCGAGGTTTGGAACTTTACGGACCCCTATTGAATGCCGACCGATGCGCCGCCGCGTCCTCGCGGCCGTGACCTCAACAGAGAAAACAGCCTCAATTACTTTGCATCTACCTTTGCCTCTCCTCTGGGTGCACTCAATTTCAAAGCCATTGAGCGCCTGGCCGTGTCCTCGCGGGTGAACAGAGAAAGCAGCCTACATCCATTACTTTGCATCGTACCCTTGCCTCTCTTTTCAAACCCCAACCTCTCCCCCTTCATCTGCTGCTTGTTCAAGTGGGCGTGTGCTGGATGGACTCCACGTCGACGCCATGGAGCGCCTCAAGGGCGGAGGACAGGGCAGCGATAAAGACGTCGACGTCGGCACGAGAAAAGACGAGGGGCGGCTTCATGACCATGACATTGCTGAACTTGCCGTCGCAGCTCGTGAGGATGTGGTGCTGGCGCAGCAAGTGCGTCACGATGAAGGAAAGCTCCCGGGTTGCCGGCGCCTTGGATTGGCGGTCGCGCACGAACTCGATGCCCACAAAGAGCCCGCTGCCACGCACGTCACCAATGAGGCGGCCCTCCGGCCGGTCCATGAGCTTGTGCAGCTCGTCGCGCAGGTAAGCGCCTACAGTGGCGGCATGCGCCGAGAGGTCGTCCCGACGGATGATCTCGAGCACGGCCAGGCCCGCGGCGCAAGCGACCGGGTTGCCGCCAAAGGTGTTAAAGTACTCCATGCCATTGGCAAAGGAGGCCGCCACGGCGTCCGAGCATACGACGGCCGCGAGCGGGAAGCCGTTGCCAAAGGGCTTTGCGATGGTGACAATGTCCGGGTCCACGTCCTGCTGCTGGAAGCCCCAAAAGTACTCGCCGCCGAAACGGCCCAGCCCCACTTGCACCTCATCGGCCACGCACAGGCCGCCCTGCGCGCGCACGACGCTGTAAACCTCCTTGAGGTAGCCGCGCGGGGGCAAGATCACGCCAGCCACCGACATGCCGGACTCGACGAAGAAGGCGGCAGGCCGCCGTCCCTGGGCCTCGATCTGCCGCAGCGCCAGCGCGACGTGGGCGGCCATGCGCGAGGCGAAGGCGTCTTCCGCCTCGCCCTCGCGCCGCTCGCGGTAGCTGTCCGGGCACGGGACGACGTGCGTGTGCGGCGGGCAGCCGCGGCCGCCCTTGCCGAGGAACTTGTACGGCGAGATATCCAGGACCGCCTCGGTGTGGCCGTGGTAGGCGCGCTCCACGACCACCACGTCGCGAGCGCGCGTGTGCGTGCGCGCGAGCCGCAGCGCCAGGTCGTTCGCCTCGCTGCCCGAGTTCACAAAGAAGACGCGCTTCAGCCGACTGCCGCTCGGCATGCTGTGCACCAGCTCCTGCGCCAGCAGCACCGGCAGGGGGTGCAGGTACCTCGTGTTGGAGTTCGTGCGCTCCAGCTGCCGCGCCACGGCGTCCACCACCTCTGCCCGCTGCCACCCCACGCACGCCGGGTTGTTACGCGTGTCCAGGTACCGCACGCCGGCCTCGTCGAACAGGTGCTGGCCCTCGCCGCGCACGATCATGAGCGGCTCTGAGTTCTCGTACGAGATGCTCTGCGCCGCGCAGAAGGCCTCCTTGCGCCCGCGCCAGACCGCCGCCTTGTCCAGGTCCGCGGCCTTGCGCTCGAACTCCAGCAGCTCGCCGCGCCGCGCCGGCCGCTGCGCCCGCTTCGCGAGGAGCAGCAGCACCACGGCGGCGGCGGCGGCGCACCCGCCCGCCACCGCCGCGCCCGCCGCCGCCACCGCCGCCGGCGTCATCGTCGTCGTCGTCGTCGGCGGCGCGCCTTCGCGCCCCATGGTGGCCGGGTTCGCGCTCTACGGGGCGCATGCCAAGCGCAGCATCCCCGCCCGTCACGAGGCGCTCGCCACGGCGGCGGCGCGGGCGTGCGGCGCGGTGCGGGCCGGGCCGGGCCGGGCTTGAGCGCGCTGCGGCGCGCCCCACCCGGGCCGGCGCCGGGCCTGGTTCTGCGAGATGGCAAGATGGCGCGCCGTGCGGGAATCCATGCCTTCCGGCGCCACCTGCTTGCAGGCAGACCTGCAAGCGCGGCGGGGCCGCGGCGGGCGCGGCGGCGAGCGGGGGGCGGCGGCGGGCCGGCCAGCCAGCCAGCGCGTCGCCTGCTCCCGGTCGGCACCATGTTTCTCTCCAACCTGCTCGACACGCCGACGCCCACCATCTTCGAGCTGTCCATGGCGACGGGGCTCACGACGGCGCTCAGAGTACGTGTCCTGTGCCGCTGCCTCGCAGGCCGACGGGCTTGCTTGGCGCCGTGGAAAGAAGACTGACGTGAGAGCGTGCCCGCGCGCGTAGCCCGCCTTTGACTATCTGCTCGTGACGCTCGGCGAGCGCTACGAGACGGTCTTCAAGCTGTGCGCGTGGAAGGATGAGCTGTACTTTGCGCTGCTCGGCGTTGTGGAGCGCCACTACCTGGCGACCTACGATGCCTGCTTCTCGGAGAACTTCTACGCGCTGAAGCGGATGCGTCACAAGGAGGGCAGCACCGGCGACGACCTCGTCCCGCTGCAGCCGCGGCATAAGCTCGTCTCGCTCGTGCTCGCCACGCTCTTTCCCTACCTGCGGCACAAGCTCGTACAGGCGCACGAGGTGCTCACGATTGAGGCGCAGCGAGAGGAGCAGGAGGAGGCCGCCGCCGCAGCGCGCGCCAGCCGTGCGCAGCCGCCGCAGCAGCAGCCCTCGGACAATGCCCTCGTTCCGGTGTCGGGCCCCGGGGCGGCGGTACCGGCAGGTCGTACGTCGGCCACGCACCGGCGCCTGCGCGCGATCTTCTTGCAGCTGCTGCCCGTGGGCCTGGCAGGCTACGAGTTCTGGGGCCTCTACCTCAAGGTGCTCTTCATGTTCAAGCGTACCGAGCACTTCTCCCCGCCGCACTGGCTGCAGGGCATCGTCATGGCGCGGGTGACCGGCGACGACATGCGAGCGCAGCGGCTGGCCGAGGAACTCCGCGACTCCACGCGTGGCCTGGTGGGCAGGCTGGCGTCCAAGGCCATCTCGCTTCTGCGCACGGCACTCGTTGCCTCGGCCCTCATCTTCAAGTTGCTTGAGTGGTACTACTCGCCCGAAAACCAGAGCCAGCGTGAGAGCGCCAAGGGGCTGCAGGTCGTGCCGCCGCCGCCCATGCCGCCCAAGCCGGCGCCGCACGGCATTGCTCTCCCGCGCGACCCGCGCCAGTGTCCGCTTTGCCACGAACCGCGCGTCAACCCGGCCATTGCCTCCAGCGGCCTGGCCTACTGTTTCATATGTATCCACCGCCACGTGCTCGAGCACGGTGCCTGCCCGGTCACCGCCACGCCCTGCCAGGTCTCGCAGATTCGGCGCATCTTCGAGTCCTGATTTCCAAGAGGTACGTCCACGCGCGAAGGGGGTGAGAGAGTTGAGGTCGAGGATCGGAGGATGAGAGACAGGGAGAAGAAGACGAAGAAGAGCCCGCCGCGACCTGGGACCCGGCTGGCGGATCCGCCATGCCAGCCGGATGGCCGTGGCCTGCGATCGCAGACCAGGGGCGAGAGCATGGCACGACGCGACGCTCGCTTCATACGAGGAGTCGCGCGCGCCTGGACCCGTCAGGTTTCCTTTTGCTTGAGTTGATACCGCAAAGTTGAGAAGTGTAGGGTCCGCACAGCCAACAGTGCGTACTAACGCGTCGTCGCACGTCAAAGCAGGCAGCAAGCAGTGACTACAGCAAGGGTGGTGTCTTAGCTAAACGTTTTCACCTTACTTTAGGTTTTGGTCTTCGTCTTCTTCTTCTTCTTCTTCGTTACTGCCGTTGCTTTCGCGTCGACCGCCGTCCCAGGCTTCTTCTGGTTCTTCTTCCTGGGTCCCGAGTCGGCGCTCTTGGGGCTGCGCGGACCCTCCCCCGCCCCATGCTGCTTCTGGCCAACCGGACTCCCGGAGCTGTTTCGCGTCTTCTTGGTGCCCCTTTTCGTCTTCACCTTGCGCTTGCCGGGCGACGCGGGAGAAGCAGGCGTAAGCGCCGAGAGCTCTTCGGACGCGACACCAGGCGTCATCGTCTCGAGTTGGTCTGATTTTGCGGGCATGATGTCTTCCAGCTCTTCGTTTGCATGGGATGACTCGGCCTCCGTGGCCTCCAGCTCGGCGGCGCGCGCCGGCATGGCCTCATCGCCCACCACAAACTCGTCCGAGTGCACCGAGGTGATCTCCACGTCACTGTGCTGCCGCTCAAACGTGGTCTGGACAACGAGCTGAGGTCGAAGGCTGTCTGGGACTTGCGACCAGAGACTCGGCAATGAGAGCGGAGGCGGCGAACGCGCCGGGGACGAAGCTTCCATGCGCAGGAAATCGCGCGAGGGCGCCCTCGGGAGGTCCTCAAGATTGTGCAGGCCAACCATGCCAGGCAGCTGCAGGCCGCGAGGCACCGGGCTCGAGGGATCGCCGTCGTCGTCCAGCTCTTGGTTGCTCTTCTTGGCATGCTCTGTCTCGACATCCTCAGCCGGCCCGCCCAACACGGAAGACGCGGCGTGCCCTCCGCCGTGATGACTCAGAGGCATGATTCGCGAGCTCGAAGCCCGAGCCGACTCGACGCGGCCATCCACATCCGCGTCCAGCAGCTTCTTGACGCCTGCGGCCACGCTGGCGTCCGCCACCTTGGAGGGACTCGACCCTTGGCGAGACAGACGCCGGCGGCCCACAATCGCCATCACCGAGAGACCGACACAGCCGCCCGCCATGGCGCCCAAAACGCCCGGCGACGTCAGGAAAGAATCCTCCTCGTCGGCTGCCCCGGGCGACGCCGTCGGCGTGCTCCCTGTTGTCGAGGTCAGGTCCGCACACGTTGCCCCCGTGTAGCCGTCCGCGCACAGACACGAGGCCGCCAGGCCTGAGCGCACGCAGGTGCCGCCGTTGAGACAGACGAGCGTCAGGCATGGACTCGCCTGCGCCGAGGAGGTCCGCGCTTGCAATTCGACGCCCGTGAGGCTGGCGAACCTCGTGCGAAGGCCGCCCACGGCCTCCTCGAAGCCGGCGGCGACCGCGGCCAGGTCAAAGTCCTCACTCGTAGCATCCGCAAAGACTTGTAGAGAGAAGGTTGCGGACGTCGTGGTCTCGTCCACCTCGATCGCGATGGTGTCGTCCGTGGCCCGCGCGTCCCGGTCTGGCGAGCTAAAGTAGGTCTGTTCCAGCACGCGCACCCAGCGCACGCGCGAGGCCGCCGCGAGCAGAAGACGGCGAGACGACGCAGCCTCGAGGGCCTCCACGTCGCAATAGGTGAAGCTCTGCCGTGAGCACAAGGCCGAAGTGACGACTTCAAGTTGGTCGGCGGCGTCGGCGTCGGCGTCCGGCACCGCCTCCGTGCTGTTTGTGCTGGCGTCGAAGATGTCAACCGAGTTCTCCAGCAGCGCGCGCACCTTGATTTGGGAACCAAGCGTCACGAAGTACTCGCTGGAATCGAGAGAGTCCTGGAACGAGCGGACCGCCAGCGTCGAGTTGAGCGCGCTGCTGGACGAGAGAATGTACTGCAGCGTCGCATCGTCGTCACTGGTATCCAGGAGGTCCAGCGCCGAGTCCAGCGCCATCGTTGGTACCGGCGTCGTTGGCCGTTGTGTCGGTGCCGCCGTCGTGGGCGCCGCCGTCGTCGGCGTCATGCTCGGAGCTGCCGTCGTGGGCGCCATGGTGGGTGTCGCGGTTGTGGGAACCATGGTCGGCGTCTTGGTCGGCGCCTCTGTGGGTTCTCGGGTTGGCGCATCCGTCGGCCCCGGGCTTGGCGCCAGCGTTGGGGCGTCCGTGGGCCGCGCCGTTGTTGGATCTCGGGTAGGGCTTGACGTGGGCTCCATGGTCGGGTCTGCGGTCGGCAGCCGCGTCGGGGCATCTGTCGGCTGTGGCGTCGTCGGGAACAGCGTTGGGCTTGCCGTGGGCTCCGCAGTCGGCCACGCGGTCGGTGCTTCCGTCGGCAACCGTGTTGGCCCGTGCGTCGGCGGGACCGTCGGCCTCTGCGTCGGCGCAAAGGTCGGCTCTAGCGTTGGCCTCTCCGTGGGCGCGTCGGTAGGCATGTGCGTCGGGGCCCTGGTCGGGTTCCGCGTGGGAAAGTGCGTCGGCGCCTCGGTTGGCAGGTCGGTGGGTTGCGCGGTCGGCAAGCGTGTGGGCGCTGGCGTCGGCCTCAGCGTCGGAGGACGCACAATACATTCGATCTCGTGGCTGTCCCAGATGCAGTCCAGGTACTTGCTGCAGTCCCAGTAGTTGCTGATGGAGCTGCACGACCCTACGAGCTCGGAATTAAAGGTGGGCGCCGGCGTTGGCAAGCGCGTTGGGTACATGAAGTTGGCGATCTCCTGGCAGTATCCATTTACGACTTCGCAGTTCACGTAGCTCTCGCAATACGACAGCCCGATCTTCTCGCAGCTCCTGCTCACCGCCGCCGCCCTCGCTTGGCCCGCCTGCTGCGCCAGCACGCCCAGCACGATGGCAAGCGCGGCCGCGGCCTTGACTTCTCCTGCGCGTTGCCGCTGCCGCTGTCGCCGCCGCCGCCGCTGCTGCATCTGCTCCTGCATCTGCATCTGCATTTGCATCTGCACCTGCTGCTGCTGCTGCTGCTGCTGCCGCCGCCGCCCTGGCGGTCGCGCCAGGTGCGCCTGCATCGTCGCGCCGGCGCCGGCGCAGCGCAGGGCTCTGCGTCGCGCCGCGCCGCGCCGGCGACGCGGCCGCGTGAACTCAATCGTCCGCGCGCGCACTTGAAGTCGGAACTTTGCTGCCTGCCTGGCACCACAGCAAGTAGACTCGAAAACTTGAAAAAAGAAGAGAAAAAAGAAAGAGAGCCACACTGGCAGTCTGTGACTGCAGTGGCACGCGCCGGGCCATCATGATGGACGGATGACCGCGCACCCCAGTGTGCGAGTTGACCGGATCATTGCAGTGGTTCCTCCCTGTCAGGCTCGATGCGGCTCGATCGATCGATCACCGGCGCTTCGGCGCGCTCGCTCGCGCGCCTTGGGCCGCGGAGAGACTCCGAGGCGGCCGGCGCTGCGCCGCGCTGCGCCGCGCCGCGATGCGCCGCGGTTCGAGCTCGCGGGATGCGACCGAGGGCCATCCGCCTCCGCTGCAGCATGCTCGCGAGAAGCGCATGTCGCGCGCCGTGGTGCCCAGGGAGTACACGGAGGCGGTGCTGCTCGACCTGGGCGGCCTGCAGGACCCGGGTGCCGAAGTGATCGCTAGGGACGCTGCGGCCAAGGTGAAGCGGGCCGCCAAGGCCGCCAAGGCCAACAAGAAGACCCATGAGAGTCCAGCAGCCACCGCCTCCGCCGACACGCAGCGGGATCCGCAGCAAGGGCCCAAGCAGGAACGACCAAAGGGAGAGGAAGAGCAGCCAGCACCGACGGCTGCGGTCCTGCGGACCATGAAGAAGCGGTACGAGGAGCTGAACTTTGAGGTCTCGCTCATGCCGCAGGCCGTGGACTTGCTCGTGGAAGAGCGCAAGCTCGTGACCAGGTCGCCGCGCGCCGTCTTGCCAGACATGCTCTTGGGTGAGCGTGACTACGAGGATTGGGCGCTGACGCGGCCGGCAGTGCAGCAGCCGGCGTCCTATGCGCGCTTCACCGTCGTGGAGCGTGGCGCCAAGGAGATGGAAGACGAGGTGGAGCACCGTCGCCGAGCGCAGACTTTCTGGCAACGACTCAAGAAGCGGCCTGTGGCGCCCGCTGACCCGGTGCGCATGGTGCGCCTCCCGGACGGCGCGCGGCCCTTCCGGCAAAGCTCCTCGCGCCTCCTGTATCCAAAGCGCCGCTTCGCGGACCTCGACCTGGAGATGCTACGCCCCGTGCTCGAGGTGGGATACGCGGTGCGACCCGACACGCTCACCGCAATTGTCCGCGAGCGTCTCTCCCCGCTATGCGTCGCGCATCTGCCCAAGCTTTGGAAGCTTGCGCGCCTGCGCGCCGCCTGCGTCCTGGCACTGGCGCTCACGCCCGCCGCGCTGTATTTGGTCTTTGGCTGGACGCCCGCCAGCGTCGTGGGCGGCTCCTTGATGGACTGGGCCTTCTTGGCCGGCCTTATCGCCGTGAGTCTTGCGCCTCTGCGCTGGCATCGGCGCCGGCGCGCGCGCTACATTGAGGACTGCTGGAAAGCCTTCAACTCGGCTCTCGAGGCGGAGTTGTTGCAAGTGAACGAGGAGCTGGCGGCGCTGGAGGGGGGGCAGCCGCCGGGCCGCGTTCGTTTCAAGCCCATCTACGTGTGGCTGGGTCTCGACCCGTACACGTCGAATCGCATGGCGCATGTGGTCGAGGCGCTGCAGCAGGCGAGTCAGTTCAATAAAGCCAAAGCCACCCTGGACGAGCTGGAGGCCGTTATTGCAGGCATGAAGCAGAAGCGCCAAGAGGCCGAATTGGAGCATGGCATGAAGGCTGGCGCCGATGTCATCGACACCTTCACCAAGGAGAAGAAGCTGGAGAAGGAGGCGCGCAAGCAGCGCAAGGCCGTGGCCGACATCGCCAACAACCGTCTGGCCCTCGCACAGCGCATGAAGATGCCAGCCGGCTCCTACCGCGTCGTGCACCGCATCACAGTCGACGTCGAGATGCCAGGCGTGCAACCGCCGCCCCTGCGGCCCACAGGATTGCTCTCGATTGCAGGCGAGGACGAGGGCGACGCCGCCGAGGCCGCCCAGGGCCCGGCCGACCTTCGCGAGGCCTGCGTGCGCTGCCGGCAAATCACCCAGTACGCGCGCAAGGTTGGCCTCGAGAGTATTGCGCGCAGCCTCTGCACCAGCGCTCGCGAGGATGCTCTCGCCTTTGACGAGTACCGCGCGCGCAAGTTCCTCAAGCTGGACCCGGAAGCCGACTTGAACAAGCTCTTTGGCGAGCCAGAGAACCGCAGCAGCCAAAACGCCGATGGGAAGGCCGAGGGCCACGGTGACGCCCTGAAGCAGGGCAAGGACCAGAACGACACCAAGAGCAAGGCCAAGGCTCCTGCTGAAGACGCTGAGCCGAAGCCTACGGACCGCTGCAGCTGCTGCGGCGGGCCACGTTGAGATGAATGAAGTGAACATAAACGGACCACTGTAGTAGCTTTTGCGGTGGGCCACGTTGAGATGAATGAAATGAACATAAGTCATCTCGGCGAGACGGCGACGCGTGGCCGTGCGCAACGCAGCTGATCTTAGCTCGAGTTCGCCTCCTAGAGGCCTACTTGCTCGCGACGATGAAGGATGAAGAGCAGCCTGAGCTCGGCTCAGCTCGCAGTAGCTTGCGTCGTGCAAGTTGCCGCGCTTGGGACCACCCGCTCCCCGGACGAGCAAAGCTCGACCTTCACACGACGCAGCGCGGCGCGACGCGACTCGGACGCGACGCGACGCGCACGATGCGCGCGCAGCAGGACGTGGCCCTGCCCGTGGTGGTGGGCCTGTGCGCGACGGCGGCGCTGACGGGCGCGGCGGTGGCGTCGCTGGCCACGGCGAGGGTGCTGCGGCGGCAGGCGACGGCCGCCGCCGGCACCGCGCGGCAGCAGGCGGCTGCGCGGCTGCCGGCGGCGCGGGGCGAGGCGGCGGGCGCGGAGACGGCCGTGGCAAGCCGGACGGCGCCGGCGACGCCGTCTTCAGAAGGCGACAAGGCCGGGAAGAAGAAGCGGGCGGCGCAGCAGGGCCACCAGCAGCGGCTGTGGTCCGAGTTCTTGGACGACGGCCTGCGCACGAGGTACATCGGGTACGCGCGGTCTGTGTACTCGGCGCGCAACTACACACCGAACCAGCCGACGCGCGTGCCGTCGAGCCGCGCGATGCTGGACCTGTCCCGGTGCGACAAGGGGTGCCTGGAGGACCTGGACGCCTTCAGCCACGCGTGGCTGGTCTTTGTGTTCCACGACAACGAGTCGACGGATTTCGTCAAGGCCAAGATTCTGCCGCCGCGCAAGCCAGACCGACGCAAGGTGGGCGTTTTCAGCTGCCGCAGCCCGAACCGGCCGAACCCGATTGGGCTCTCCATCGTGCGCATTGAGCGCGTGGACCCGGACAATCGCAAGCTGCTGGTGAGCGGCGTGGACATTTTGGAGGGCACGCCAATCCTGGACATTAAGCCGTACATCCCTGTGCACGACCAGCCGGTCGGCGAGGTTCGCGTGCCGGCGTGGATTGAAGCGTCCTCGGCGCTCGAGCCGGATTTTCACACCGTCGAGGTGGACCCCTCGGTGCTGGAGAAGCTGCGCCGGCTGTCGCGCCGGGTCCGCCGCGGCGGCCTGTACGAGAGTCCCGAGGGCGTCGTGCAGGTGCTGCGCGAGATCCTCTGCTGGGACGGCCGCAAGCGTCACGTGCGCCAGGAGCACGAGCGCCAGGGCCACGGCGAGTGGCTCTTCGCCATGCTCGGCATGGACTTTAGCCTCTCGTACCCGTCGCCCGGCGTCGTCCGCTGCACGGACGTGCACCCCTATGGTGCCGTCCACATGGTCGACGGTCGCATCCAGCGCAACGAGGCGTTTTACGAGGACGAGGACGCGGAGAGTCGCAAGAGCTCTCTGGTTGGTGCTGGTGCTGCTGGTGCTGCTGGTTCCGGCCCGAAGCAGTGAGCAGCGGGAGGGTCATGCACGAGGACCGCGAGCCAAACGCGGCCGGCGGTGACTGCCAGCGCTCAATCCAGCGCTCAATCCCGCAAAGGATAGACTGAGAAGCTCGGCGGACGGAGGCTGGCTGGCTGCAAGCAAGCAAGCAAGCCTGCATGCGTGCAAAAGTAAGCCAAGCGAACAGGCGAAGGACCGAGTCCGCCAGCGAGCCTCACGAGTTCGCGGCTTGGTCCGGGATGCGCATGACTGTGCGAGGCGTCGTGGCCTTTTCGCTGCCGAGGGAGTTCGAGGCCTGCCTGTTTCTGTTCCAGAAGTTGACACCGCAGTGCATTGAATGCAGAGGGCAACCTGAACTCCGCGTCATGCCAGGTTGCAAGTTGTAAAGACGGACTGGGAATGTCAAATTGAAGCCGGCGACGTGTCAAGCAGCACCAGAAACGAAATCAAGGAGCGCGGCGACAGCGCGGCGCGGCGACAAGCGAGAGGAGAGCAGAGGCGAGCAGCGGGCGCGGCAGGATGGCGAGCTCGGACTTCCGCCCGGACCTCTTGGCCGGCAAGGTGGTGCTCATCACGGGCGGCGGGTCGGGCATCGGGCTGGGCATCGCGCGCGCGTGCGGCCTGCACGGCGCCAAGGTGGTGATTGGCGGGCGCAATGAGGAGAAGCTCCGCGAGGCGTGCGCGAAGCTGCAGAGCGAGGGCGTAAAGGAGGTGGCCGCCTTCCCGGTCGACGTGCGCGACCCGGAGCGGTGCAAGGCCATGGTGCAGCAGGCCGCGGAGCGCTTCGGCGGCGTGGACGTTCTGGTCAACAACGCGGCCGGCAACTTCTCGACGACGATCGAGAAGCTCTCGCCAAACGGCTTCAACACCATCATGCAGATCGACCTCATGGGCGTCTTCAACATGAGCCAGGCCGCGCTGCCTTTCCTTAAGAAGACTGGCAAGGGGCTCATCGTGAACATCAGCGCGACCCTCTACTACAAGGCCTTCCCGTTCCAGATGGCCGCGTCGAGCGCCAAGTCGGCTATCGACGTGCTCACGCAAAACCTGGGCGTCGAGTGGGGCACGGACTACGGCATCCGCGCCGTCTCGGTGGCGCCCGGCCCGATCGAGGGCACCGTGGGCGGCCCCGGCGGCCGCGTCTTTGGCAGCATGCTCAGCGCCGATGGCAATGGCGACGTGCGCGCCGTTGTTCCGATCGGCCGCTTTGGCACGGTCGACGACATCGCCAACACCGTGCTCTTCCTCAGCAGCAACGCCGGTTCGTACATTAATGCCACCACCATTGTCGTGGACGGCGGCCAGTGGCACGACGCCAGCGGGGCGTACCTCGCGGCCAAGCGCGCCGTCTCGGCAGCCTCGGACAAGGAGCGCCGTCCTGCCAAGCTTTAAGATGGCGCTCCGCGACGGAGACGTTATTCCTTTTTGGTTCAATTCACGATGCACTGCAGTGAGCGCTGTTCTAAAAGCTCTGATTACACACGCTGACTTGAACGTTGAGGTCATTCGGACCCGACATGACTCGAAACGCAACCTTCTTTTTCGAGAGCTTCCTTCGCTGTCTGCGCAAGGAACACGCGCCGCCCCACATGGCACGGGTACCTTTGTCAAAGACAACATCACTCGAAAACGCCAACATTCTTATGAAAGCTTCCTCGCGTCTCGCCCTACACCTCTTGCCCACCGCATGGCCAATGCGCAGTGTATCCGCTGTGGGCCCGTCTCCACGACGAGCCGCGCGCGCGGATGCCAGTGCTTGCTTTTTTACAGTGCGTCTGCACGCAGCGGCCGCTACGACGCGCTGGCCTTTGGCCTCGCGGTCAGCATCGCCTCTACAATCTTGCGCTCGAAGGGCGGCGGGATGGTACGCGAGGTGCGTCGAAGCGCGTCCAGGTCTGCCAGCGTGATGCGCACCTTTTCTCTCCCCTTGCCCTTGGGAGGCGGCGGCGGCGGCGGCGGCATGGACCCTGCTGCTGGTGAAGTCGAGGCCGAGACCGGGCCATCTGCGGCATCATCCATGGCCACATCGCCGTCGCCGTCAGCGGATCGTTGGCGCTCGCGCTGACGCTCGCGCTCGCGCTCGCGCGCGGCATGCTGGTTCTGCCGATGGCGCGCGATCGCCGCCACCTCGGGCAGCACGGTGCAAAGGAACTCCTGGAAGCTGCGAGCCAGGTACTCGACTTGGTCATCCGCTGCCGCGCCTTGCGGGAGGACGACGGGCGGCGTGAGCTGCGAGCCCGCGCGCGCCAGCGCGTCGCGTGTGAGGCCGCGCTCCACGATGTGCGTGTTGGGCCAGTAGGCGAGCTCCTTCTCCGCGGCCGACATGGACGCTGTGCTAGTGTGGATGACCATGCGCTGCTCCTCCTCCTCGAGGTTGACCTCCGTCCCGTGCAGCACATCGTTTTCCGTCTCCTCCACGACGCCGCGCGTGCCGATCTCGAGCGCCTGCAGCTCCGGGTCTTCGCGCAGCCGCTGCAAGATGGCCTGCTCCGAGTTGTTTGACTTCTTGGGCTTGCTGGGCTTGGGCTTGCGCGACCCGCTCGATTTCTTCTTCTTGGAGCCGCCCGCCTTCTTGGCGCCCGCCGCGCTGCTTGCCGGCGACCGTGGCGTCGGCGGCTTGGCCGCGCCCGCCATTTGGCCTGCCTCGCCCCGGCCCGTCCCGCCCAGCCGGCGGTCGCGGCGCTGCCGCTCGCACGCGCAGGCCCGGGCCGCGCCGCCCCGCGCTGCCGCCGCGCGCCGCCGCCGCCGCCCCGCGCCGCGCTGCCGCAAGCGAGCGCGCGCGCGCGCGAGAGTTGGCCGTCGAGACGGATAGAAAGGAGTTTGGCCTCCAGCGGCTGCCGGTCGTCTTCTAGGCCTACGGCGTCGAGAGCGCCGTAGAGCTCAAGAGCGCCGTAGAGCCCAAGAGCGCCGTAGAGCTCAAGAGCGCCGTAGAGCTCAAGAGCGCCGTAGAGCTCAAGAGCGCCGTAGAGCTCAAGAGCGCCGTAGAGCTCAAGAGCGCCGTAGAGCTCAAGAGCGCCGTAGAGCTCAAGAGCGCCGTAGAGCTCAAGAGCGCCGTGTCTCACTGTCAGCGCGCCGGCGCCGAGTCTCAAAGCGCGTTCGAGTTGAGGCCTGACAGTGAAGCGGGCCGAGAAGGGAGTGCTAAACGAAACGTGGAGACCATGCAAACCGCGCGGCATGTCGAGCGTCCATGCGCACGCCAAGCGCACCCATTTGGCTCTCGAAGGCGCGCCGCTCTCGGACAAGACTTGACAAGATGAGAACGACGACGCGATGTGCTTCACCGTTATGCGTGCATGCATTGCATGCAATGCCAGAAATGAGGCAGTGGCGATGGCAGGTCCATCTGGGTCAGGGAAGGCATGCCTCCGCACGCACGCAGCAAGGGCGATGCAAGGCGCAAGAGCTGTCAGAGCGCGGGAATATGGGTTGAAGTAGCAACAGACACCAATAGAATTAGTACTGGTGGCCAGCAGCCTCCTTCTTCTGGCCCAGCTCGAAGGACTTGCAGCGCTTGATGGGGATCTGGCACTTGGTCTTGCACTCCTTGCACTCGAGACGGAGGGTCACCTTCTTGGTGGTCTTCGCCTTCTTGTGGAAGACGGGCTTGGTCTGGCCACCGTAGCCCTTCTGCTTACGGTCGTACCGCCGCTTGCCTGTTTCGCGTGTGAGACGTCAGTCGCCAAGTTCCTCGGATCGGATCTGCCAGAGGCTCAAGCCGCAATGCGACCGCGCGGCCATCATGGCCGCACATGGCGGGCGAGCTCCTGCACCAGGCTTGCCGAGCACGCAAGCAAGCAAGGAAACGTACCCTGGGCGAAGTTCGAGGCCTTGCCGGCCTTGTACTGCGTCACCTTGTGGACAGTGTGCTTGCGGCACTCCTTGCCCTTGCAAAAGGTCCGGCGCTCCTTGGGGACGTTCACCTGCGCATCCACACCTCTCCGTCAGCCGTCCATCCTCCCCGTCGCCGTCCTCCTCCTCGTCCTCGCCGTCGGCGCCGCGCTCCCTCGCGGCGCGCGGCCCTCCATTTCAAACCGGCGCGGTCGTCCCGCATCCCGCCCTGCAGCCGCAGCAGCCTCAGCCGCAGCGGCCGGCGCTGCGCTGCGCTGCGGCGCGCAGCGCAGCGCGCGCGGGCGCGGCGCGCAGGCCGCGGCGCGACGTACCATGGTGGCGAGCGGGCGTGGCTCGAAGCGCGACTAGCCAATGCCCGGCGCTCCTCCTCCTCCTCCTCCTCCCCTCCTGCCCCGGCGCCGCCCGCCCCTCATTCGCGCGCTTGGGCCGCTTCCGGCCGCCTTACGCGCGCGCTTAGGCCGCGGGGTTAGGGTAGCGGCGCCGGCGCGCGCCGGCGGCCGCTTCGCCGCCAGGCGCGCGGTAAGGCGGCGGGGCGGCGCCGCGGGTGGCGGCCAGCCAAAGGGCGCGCAAGAGGAGGAGGGAGCGCGGGGCGGCGGCGGCGGCGGAGCGCGGCGCGGCGGCAGAGCCCTCGGACGCGCTCCAGGCGAGAGGTACGTGGCGGCGCGGGCGGGCGGGCGAGGGCGGCGGCGGCGGCGGCTGGCCAGCGGGCCGGCCGGCCGGCTGGCCGGCTGGCGGCGCGGCGGCGCGGCGGGCGGCGGGCGCGTTTGAAAATTTGAAAAGGACTGGCGCATGGCGCGCGCGGCGGAGGAGCGGGAGACTGACGGGGGCAGCGCGCAGAAGCACAGCTTGTCAGGCAGAATGGGCAAGACGGAGGAGCCGCTCGAGCTGGTGACGACCATTAACCTGCGCAAGCGGACATATGGCATCCAGCAGAAGCGCCGCGCGGCGCGCGCCATGAGCGAGATCAAGAAGTTTGCGCAGAAGACCATGGGCACCAAGGAGGTCATCCTCGCGCCGACCCTGAACCAGAAGGTCTGGAGCCGGGGCATCCGCAAGATCCCGGTGCGCGTGCGCGTGCGCATGTCGCGCCGCCGCAACGAGGACGAGGACGCCAAGGAGAAGATGATCACGATGGTGGACGTCGTCGAGACCACCGGCTTCAACGGCCTGCTGACGGAGAAGGTGTAAATCCTCGCAAGATGCATGTGCTGATTGACGTTATTACTCCGCCTTTGTGTGTCCTTGGGACACCGCGACTTTTGCTTGCTGCTATGCCGCCGCGCTTTCACGAAATCGCTGAGTGATGGTGGCTTTGCTTGCCGCCTCACCTCAACGAAATCGTTGAGTGATGGTGGTTTTGCTTGGGGTTGCATTTTGCTTGGTGATTCGTGGAGCAACGGCTGACTTGCTTGAGCGATGGTCTTGGCGATGTCCGGACCATGTCCGGTCTTGTTGACGATGAGTTGACCATCGACGATGGTCGTGGCAGACGTCCGAACGATTGTCAAGACAACATCTACCAGTCTTGCCGACGTGCAGCTTCAGTACGCTGCTGATAGAGATTGGAATTGCTGAGCACGGGTCGCTGCTCATCCACGTTCAAATGCTTGCAAAACCGATGATCGATCCGGTTATTCCGTTACTTGCTTTGCTTTGCTTTTCTTTGCTTTGATCGGCCTCCATGTCAGGGCAAGGACGTGGAAGACATGTCCGAAAAGGCCGAGGCGAAGGAGGACGCGCGATTCTTTGCCGTCGCCGCGCTCGCTCCCGTTTGGTCCTCAGGAGAAAAGCACTGGCGGCGCGCGGAACTCGCAAAGAGCCCCGAGCGGCGCGCCGTGGCGGCCGCACGAGCGGCAGCGTAGCCGGCAGTGCGCGCCGGGCCATCCGCGTCGCGCATGCGACCCTCGAGGCGGTTGTAGGCGGCAGAGAACGCGCAAAAGGCCTCGTTCGCGGTGGGCAGCTTGTTCTTGTCCGGGTGGAACATGAGCGCAAGCTTCTTGAAGCGCCGGCGCACCTCGTTGTCCGAGGCGCCGGCCGCGAGCCCGAGGCAGGCCCGAGGGTCCGTGGCGCTCACGTCCGGGACGAGCGCGTCGCTGTCCAGGGGTAGCAGCGCGTCGTCCCAGCCGCGCGCGCGCAGCCAGTCGCGTCGGCTGTCCACCGTACCCAAGGCCTCGGCGCGGCGCAGCTCCTCTTTGCGGCGCCGCTCCACCTCGATCTCGCGCGCCATGCGCACCTCCGCCTCGCGGAAGAGTCGCTCTTGCTCCTCGGCGGCGTGCCGCTGCCACTCCTGCTCCAGCTGCGAGTTGTACGTCTTGATGCTCGCCAGCCAGCGCCGGTAATTCTCGCGGCTGCGCGACTTGCTGTGCGCGTCCTGTGGGTCCGCGCCCGCAGGCAAGGGCGACGGCCCCAGGGCGGCCGAGAGCGGCGTGTCGCCTGCCTCGCCCATGCCGCAGCCGGAGCCGCCGCTCCCGTGCCGCGGGGAGAACATGACGGACTCGCTGCCCACAGATCGCGCCGGCGACAGGCACGGCGCGCCGCCCTCTGTGGCCGATGAGGCTTCCGAGGACTCTTTGGACAGCCGCAGCGGCGCGCGCCGCGGCTTGGGCTTGGGCCGGACCCGGGCGCGCTTGTTGGGCCCGAACTGCAGCGGCGCGGCGCTCTTGCGCTTCGCCTCCTCCTGCCGCTGCCGCGCCTCCTGCGCAGCCCTCAGCCGCGCCTCGCGGCTCGCAGCGCGGCGCGCGGCCAGCTCCTCCGCCGTCAGGGCGGCCAGCCACGTCGTGCCACTCGGCAGCGTCACCTCCTCCGCCGCCGCGGCGTTCTCCTGGCCGCTGGAAGCCGAGGTCGTGCTCGCGCCCGACGACGTCGTGCTCGGCACACTCGTTGACGCCGACAGCGCGCACACCTCGTGCGCCGACTCCTCGTCCGTGTTGGTGTCCGTGTGCGCGTCCACGTCGCTCGTCTCCGAGCCGGACCGCGTGTCGCGGGGCGTGCCCGAGGCCATGGACGAGCTCGATAAGCTGGCCAACGCCGGAGGCGTGCAAGAGGACGACGCCGGAGGCGCACCTTTTGGCAGCTCCCAGTCGGCGCCGGGGTCTTTGTGATTTTCGTTGTGGCTCCTGCTCGTCTGGATGCCATCAATACAGTCGACGGTGGGGGTGGGCGGCGCCCCGGCGCTCGCAGGCGCGGCCGGCGCATCGATTCTGCCTGGCGCAACGATGCTCGCAGGCGCATCGCCGCCCCCCTCTCCCGTCACACTGGCCATGGCCAGTGGTGATGTGGTAGTGGTGCCTGTCGTGGTGGTCCTGGGCGCGGGAATCCGCGCTGGCAGGGACTCAATACGTTGGCGACCCTGGACGTCGCTCTCGTCAACGGCGTCCGCGTCGCACTTCTTTGGCGAGTGCGGCATCGCAACCTCGCTTGTCGTGCTCCTCGTGTTCATGGCGCGGTCCCTAGCAGGGAGCTCGGCACCCATACTCGTAAACCGTGCTGCGCGTGCAAAGAAATCGCCGGCGGGACCATGCCTCCGGTCCTTGGTCCTCGATTTGCGCCGTGCCTTTGCTCTTGCTTTCGCTCTCCTGCGCAAGCTGCCGCGGCCGCGTCTGCCGCGAGCTTGCAGTCGACCGCCCTCTTGCCAGCCGCCGGTCTCCTGATCATGCTTTTGGTCCTGCATGGGAGCTAAGTGATATCGCGCTCCCACGCCTCGCTCTCGCTGCGCTCCTGCTCCTGCTTGCTCCTCCTCCGATGTCTGCCTTTTTCGACTCCTCGCTTGCGTCTTTGCTCGCTTAGTGGCTTGCTTGCTTGCTTGCTTGCTTGTATGGCTCTGTGTTTCGCGGTGATCTGGGGCTCGCTTAGTTCACTCTTCGTAACGCTGTTGCTCCTTGTGATCTTGTTCTTCGGCTTTGCGTGCTGATCGTGTACATGACGGACTGCAGGGACTGGGCGCCCATCCCGGGCGTGGGGAGCGGACTTCAGAACAACCGGCCAGGAAAAACCACCCAATGACACGAAGTCTCCTTGGGAAGGCCAGCCACGGCGACGGCCAGGTGGACGGGCTGACGGCGCTGGCACAGCTAGCTAGCTAGCCGACTTAGCGCGCGCGAGGTAGTTAGGAGAGGCGACGACCACGGCGTCCAGGCCTTTCCTGACGGCAAGAGCAACACGGCGCGCCCTGAGAAGCGTTGCAACGGGGCGCAGACAATCGCACGAGGCGCTCGCACCGCAGCGAGCAGCACTTGCGCGCGCGCGCGCGCGCTACGCAGCAGCAGCAGCGGCAGCGGCGGCGGAGGCGGTGGTGGCGACGGAGTCGCGGCGCAATGCAGACAGGCACAGGCGGACGCTCAGGCGACGCGGCTCGCTCGCGCGGCGACGCTCTCGCGCTTTGCGCGACGGTGCGACGACTCGGCGCGCCCGGCGGCTCCGGCTCCTCCGGCTGGCGGTGGCGCGCACGCACGCACGCACGCACGCGCGCTCGCGGGGCGGAGCGGGCGGAGCGGGGTCTGGACTCCGTGAGTCGGCGCCACACGCGACGCAAGGCGCCGTCACTATGCCACCCGGACTACGCCCGTGGGTGCTTTTCGCCGCGGCGTCGACGTAACTTTGTCAACTCCTGCAGGTGTGCGGGACCCGCGGGTGAAGAAGCTTGAACGAGCAAAAGGCGGCGAACTCGCAGTGGCCGCCAGTGGCCTTGTGCTCATTGATAAGCATCGACCACGAGACGCCTGGAGCGCGACGAGAGGATGCGCGCAGGGGCTCGCTCTGATGACGAAGACATGGGCTGAAGTGGCATTCACGCGCCTCGTTCACGCGCCTCGTTCACGCGCCTCGATCACGCGCCTCGACGCGGACTTGTTGAGTTCCCAAGCGGCAATTTCGTGGCGATTCTTGCGTCACGTCCTGGCTGCAAGTTGGGGCCAGGCCCGAGTCGAACATGAACGCGTGGTACGCCGTACGTCATGATGCAGTGGACGGTGGCGGCTCTTCAAGTTCGCCTCTCGCGCAAGGTAACCAAGCCTTGATCAGGCTGCAAAGCTCGCGAGCCATTCTGGCGCTGCGATGCAGGCTCGAGGACGCAAGCAACGACGACTGCGGCCTGGCACTGCGCTCGCAGCCCGCACGGCGCCTCGCGACGCGCCGCCCTCGAGCCATCGCTTGACCTTGCGAGGCGCACCAACGGCAGCAGCCTCGCGTCTTGGCGCGGCATCGACCCTGAATCGACTTTGAACGCGATGCGCGCTTCGCCTCGGCCTCGGAGGCCACTGCCGGGCGCGGATGCCGGCGCGCGGCAGAGCGCGAAGAGGCGGCGGCGCGGCGCGGCGCGGCGCGGGCGGCACGGGCGCAGAAGACGCGGACCGAGAGCGCGGCGCGCGAGCGGCAGCAGCGGCCGCCTCGGAGCGGCGGCTGAGCGAAGCGGAGCGCCCGAGCGAGGCCAGGCGGAGCAAAGAAGGAAAGGGACGGGCGCAGCTGCGCGCTCCGGCGCGGCGCGCGCACAAGCGCGAGAGCGCGAGAGCGCGCCCGGCGGGCGCGCGTAGATGCGGAGGCTAGCGGCGCGGGCGCAGCCATGAACTTCGGCGCAGGGGACGCCGGCGGCCAGCAGCAGCTTTGGCAGCAGTTGCAGCAACACCAGCAGCCGCAGCAGCCGCAGCCGCAGCAGCAGCAGCAGCAGTATTTCATGCCGCAATTCTTCGTGCAACAGCAGCAGCAGCCGCAGTTGCAATTTCAACCGCAACCGCAGCAGCAGCAACAACAACAACAAGCACAACCCCAATTTGTCCAACATTCAAACGCCGGGCAGGAAGGCATGATTCTCATGCAAGTCGGCCCAGGAGGCCAGCTGTTTGCGGTTCAACAGCAGCAGCAGCAGCAGCAGCAGCCACAGCAGCAGCATGTGATGTTCAACAGTACCCCGTCCTGGCAGCCGCAAACGCAGCAGATTATGTGGATGGCCCTTCCTGATGGTAGCATGATGCCCGTGGCAGCAGGCGGCTTGAACGCATCGCAAGGGCAACCACAGCAAGTTCAGATCCTGCAGCACCAACATGGCCAGCAGCAGCAGCACCAACAGCAACAGCAGCAGCAGCAGCAGCCGCAACAACAACAACAACAACAACAACAACAACCGGGCCTGCACGAGATGGTGCCTCAGGCTGGCGCACAGGATCCAAGCGCGACCAAGGGGCTGGGGCGCATGCAGTCTGCCGAGGCGCCCGTGGATGCGCAATCGTCCTCGTCTTCGTCCTCGTCCAGCTCGGTGCCGGTCTCCGGGAACTCCTCTTCGCGCGAGTCTCAAATCGGCGAGTCCCCACCACGACTGGCCACCGCGAGGCTGGGCTCACACGACACAAATATCTGGCAGCAAGCCTCCAATCAGCAACCAGCTCACCAACAGGCATCGGGTCAGCTGCCGTCCAACCAACAGCAGCAACAGCAGCAGCAGCAGCAGCAGTTCCTGCAGTTCCTGCAGCTGCAACAGCAGCAGCAACAACCGCAGGTCGCACCAAACCTAGGACCCTTCATGGCGCCGCAACAGCAGGCCGTGCAGCAGCTGGCGATGGGCGCCCAGGGTGCGAGCAACCACAAGCGGCGGCGCACGAGCGCGCCGCAGGTGAAAAGCTTGCGCGTGCTCATCCCGAGCCGACGCGTGCTCCGACGCGTCGTGGACTTTGTCGGTCCGTACCATTGCCGGGAACTGCGCGACGCCATCACCATCGCCAAAATGGTGCCCGGCATCGAGGTGTCCGGGCACGTCCTCGTGCTGGACGCGGAGGTGCTTCGCAAGATGCGCTTTGGCGGCATTGGGCTGCGGCGCGGCAGCAGCTTCGCCAACATCTTCCGCTTGCTCAACCGGACGCGGCTGCGCAAACTGGACCTGGACGACACGCAGTCGATCGGCGCGGCGGCGCTGGCCGCGCTGCCGGAGCGAGAGCGCACCGGGTCCACGATCGGCAGCCAAGGCCTGAGCAACCTTTGGACGGCGCTCAAGTCTGCCTCGTGCCCGCTGCAGGAGCTCAACCTGGCCGGCACAGACGCGGGCGCTCAGCAGAGCTACCGCGCGATCGGCGCGGCGCTCAAGCTCAACACCTCGTTGCGCTCGCTGAACCTGGACGACACCTCGGATGAGGACACCACCGTGCGCGACTGCGAGGCGCTCGGCGAGGCGCTGCAGATCAACGCCACCCTGCAGACGCTCTCGCTGGGCGGCAACCGCATCGGGTCGGCCGGCTGCCGCGCACTGGCCAACGGCCTGCACTTCAACAGCGGGCTCGTCTCACTCAGCCTCGAGGCCAACGGCATCTGCGCCGAGGGCTGCGAGGCGCTCGCGGCCATGCTGCGCATCAACACCACGCTGCGCAAGCTCAACCTTGCGCGCAACACTGAGATGGGCTCCTCCGGCTTCCGCGCGCTCGCCAGCGCGCTGCGCCACAACGAGACGCTCCAGGAGCTCGACCTTGAGGGCACCGACGCGAATGCCTCTGGTGCGTCCGGCGTGCGCGCCATCAGCGACGCGCTCCGCCTCAATCGCACGCTCTTCGTGCTCGTACTTACCGGCAACGAGCTCGGGACGCACGCCGCCGCCGCGCTCGCCAAGATGCTGCGCGCAAACTCCACGCTCACCACGCTCGCCCTCTCCAACAACCGATTCGGGGTCAAGGCGCTCAAGACGCTCGCGGCCGGCCTGCTCGAGAATGCCACGCTGCTGCGTCTCGAGCTCCTCGGCAACCCGCTCACGCCCGACTGCCTGCGCGAGCTTGAGGCACTCTGCGCCGCGCGCTCCAACCTCACCGTCAACGCTGCCTGAAAGAAGTTGCCATCCGAGCTGTCTTGGCGTCGCACCGAGCTCCTGACTTGCGTGCATCCGCGGCCGTTCGAGTTCATTAATTTTGATTAAAATTGAAAACGTCGTCTTGCGTCGCTCTGCGCCGACCATGCTCATTTCGCTGGCTCTCGCTGAATGTATGTCCCCGATGTCCACGCGCGCCACGCGCGCCATGGCCACGCGCGCCCACGCGCTCGCCCACGCCCGTCCTCGCCTGTCCCCGCCTGTCCCCGCGGACCGGGTGGTTCTCCGTGCACACCCGACACGAGCGGCCTTTCTCGCTCGCCCTTGCGCGCGCCCAGCTCGGGCAGCCGAGGAGAGATGGGCGTGCCGCGACTGCACCGCGGCCGCCTGCACCGCAACAAGCGCCCCCTCCCGGTCGCGGCCGGCCGCGCGCGCGCGCCTGAGGCTGCTCTCGGAGGCCGGCCAAACACGATCGGAGCACGTCCAGGATCGCTCTCCATTCAATCCTTCAACTCCCGCTCTCCAAAGCGCGAGCGCGGCGCGGCCTGCGCGCGAACGCGCCGACCGCGGCGCCGCGCGGCGGAGCGCGGCGGAGCGCAGTGCAACATGGCGTCGTGCTTCCCGTTCCTGCGCGCGCGGCGCGAGAGCGGCATTGAAGGCGCGACGGCGGCGGGCACCGCGGCGGCACGCGCGGCGCCCGCGGCGCGCGCGGCGCCCGCCGAGGTGGACGGCGGCCTGCTGCGCGACGCCACGCCGGCGGCAGGCGGGCGCGAGGCCAGGCCGCTGGCGCTGGCGCTGGCCACGCTGGGCGCGCCGGGCCTGCCCGGGTCGCGCAGCAGCGCGCCGCGGTCCGTACAGTCCACGAGCAGCGCGCCCAAGGCCGCCGCGCTCGCCGTGGCGGCGCTGCCGCCCGTGGCGCTGGTGGCCGCCAAGGGAGCCAAGGCCGACGCCGCCGTGCTCGAGCTTGAGGCCCGCGTCGACAACCTGCTGACCATGGGCGGCCGGCCCGCGGACGTGGCCAAGGCCTTCGCCGACCTCGGCGACGCCCAGCTGCAGCGCGGCGACCATGCGCACGCCGTGCAGAGCTACGCTTACTGCCTCTCGTACTCGTCCGCGCGCAGCCAGGCCGCCGCCTACCTTGGGCTGGCGCGCGCGCGCCTCGGCGTCGCGTCCAAGTTGTCCAAGGCCAAGCGCGCCAAGCCGCGCAGCGAGGCCCTCGCCGCAGCCGAGGCCGCGCTTGCCCTCGCCAAGCGCTACCACAGCGGCACTCCGACGGAGGCGGATGCTCGTCTGCTGCTCGACAGCGTGCAAGCGCTCCCCGTCAAGTAGCCATGTGAGACCCGGTGTGGTGCCTGATCGTGCGCGTCTCCTCTGTTGAGCGAGCGAGCGAGCGAGCGAGAAAAGCGAGTGGAGAGAAGAGAGTACAAGACATGTCTCGCGCGAGCCCACGTTCGCGCGTCATCACGAGGTTCACGAGCACGAGCAAGCGCCTTTGGATGGCGCGGTCGTCCTATGACCATCATGAGCTCTATTTTACGATCTACAAAAGGCACCCTTGGGTTCTTCTTGCCGATGCCGTCGCTTCCGAGTCTAGCTAGGTAGGCCTCGCAGTCAGGCCAGCCAACAAGCCCAACAGCATCGCCAGCTGTGCGCCCAGAGCCGCAGAGCCGCAGAGCGCAAGCCGAAGTTCCCGGGCGGTTCCAAGAGCGTGCGTCCCCGTCCCTGCGAAGCAAAATCTCAAACTCTGATCAACCTTCGCGTCCGCGCGGCGGCACTGCCATGCATGGAGCAACGTCCAGTATAGGCTCCGGGCGCGCGGTGGCGAGCGGCTTGGCCGCGCGAGGTGCCGCGGGGCGACAGTTGCTGCAGTTGATGCTTCAACTCGTCAAAGCGAGGGGCGTTGACGTGCGCAACCTGAGCAACAACCTGCAAGTCGCCAAATCCCTCATCGCTGTCAATGACAAGGTTCAACTTGAGGCGCGAGATGCAGAGGGGCGCACGGCGCTCATGTACGCGTGCGAGCTGCAGCAGGAGGACCTCGCGCTTCGACTCATCGCGCGCGGCGTGCGCCTCGACAAGCAGGCCTTTGATGGGACCACCGCCCTCATGCTAGCCTGCCGCTTCGGGAACGCGGGCGTGGTGCGCAAGATGCTGGCCCGAGGCGTCGATCCGAGCGTTCAGAGCGCAAGTGGCGAAACCGCGCTCATCGCCGCATGCAGGGCGCGCGACAAGGTCATCGTGGAGCTACTGCTGGCACACCCGGGAACTCGCATCAACGCGCAGGCCGCAAGAGCTGACACAGCGCTCATCGCTGCGTGCAGAGCCCCCAAAGGCACGGAAGGGCTGGTGGAGCTTTTGCTGCAGCATCGGACCACCAAAATCAACGCCAGGGGCATGGGTGGCGACACAGCGCTGACCGCCGCCTGTGAGTCCTGCAACGAGGCGCTCGCGACTCTTCTTCTGGACCGCGACAACCTGGACATCAACGAACGCAACGACCGTGGCGAGTCCGCGCTCTTGCTCGCCTGCAAGAACCGATTGGAAGTTATCGCGTGCAGGCTTGTGCGTCGAGGCGCGGACCTGGGTTCGCGCGCCGACCCGTCGTCGACCTGGCACTGGACAGACATTGTCTCGAGACAAGCAGACAAGACCGCGCCCGTCCTGGCGTGCCAACACGGCCTGACGCGCGCCGTCAAGGCAATGGTCGAGCGCGGCGCAGGCTTGGAGCTCATGGCCTTCGACGGACGGACCGCCCTGATGCTAGCCTGCAGCGGCGGCCATATCGCGACGATGGAAGTCCTGCTGGCGCATGGTGCCGCCGAGACGATCGACGAGGTAAGCGCCGACCGTCGCACCGCCTTGCTGCTGGCTTTAGAGTCAGGCGACCTCGAGGCGGTACGCCTGCTGCTCTCCTGGCACGCATCCCTCGAGGTGCAAGGGCCCGACGGACGAACCGCGATCATGTGCGCCATCGCAAAGGAGCGCAGCAGCAGGTCGGCGTGCTCGCTCGTGGACGTTCTCGTCGAGGCCGGCGCCAACCTCGACGCGCGGGATTTCGCTGGACAGACCGCTCTCGCGTACGCCATCGCGGCCGGCCAGATCGCGACGGCGCGACTGCTCATGAAGCACGGCGCCGACCCCGATGTCCAGGATGCCCTGGGCCGCACCATGCTATTCCGTGCAGTGAGCGAGGGCAAGGCGGAGCTGGCGCAGCTCCTGCTCGAGCACGGTGCACGCCCCGAGGTCCAGGCCTTCAACCGGCGCACCGCCATCCTCGAGGGCCTCGCGCGCGCCAAGGCCACCCACCACGCGGAGACCGATCAGTGCCTGAAGCTTCTCATCGCAACCGGGGCCGGTCTCGACATCCAGGACTACAAGGGCATGTCGCCGCTCATGCACGCCGTGGAAAACCAAATGAACGAGATTGCAGGCTGCCTCGTCAAGCACGGCGCCGACCTCGACCTGCAGGAGAAAGAGCGCTCCTTCTCTGCGCTCATGCTCGCCGCGGAGCGCCCCGACAGGGGCCGGTGCCAAGAGGGCGCCCACTCCACCCTCGTCGGACGACTTCTTCGCGCCGGCGCCCGCATTGAGCTTCGCGACAGCAGCGGCCGCACAGCGCTGCTTATCGCCCTCGAAGCATCGAGGAACGCCCGTAGCTCCGTTGCTCGCCTCCTTTTAGATGGCGGAGCCGATCCTCATGCCAAAGACCAGAACGGCAGGACGGCCCTGATGTACGCGTGTCTCGCGCAGCAGCGCGAGCTGGTTGCACGCCTCCTCGACGCTGGCGTCGACCTCAACGCGGAGACGACGCAGGGCGCCACCGCGCTCGTCTTGGCCTGCACGTACAGCCCCAGCGGCGAGCTTGCAAAACTCCTCATCGAGACAGGCGCAAAGCTGGACGTTCAAGACGACCGTGGCTCGACGGCGCTGATGCTGGCCATCACCCGCAACCTCGGCGCTGTCTCGAAACTGCTCGTGGATCGGGGCGCTGAGCTCGCGCTGCGGGACGTGCAAGGGAGGAGCGCGCTCTGCCGCGCCCTCGAGATTCCGCGGCCTGCGCTTGCGCTCATGCTGCTCAAGCGCGGCGCGCACCTGGACCTCGCCGTGCCTGCGGACAAGGCTGCCGTTGCCCGGCTGCTTGAGCGCATCAAGAACGCCACAGCCAAGGACCTCATTGCACGCGGCCTGGACCGCAACACTTCTCTGGAGCTTGACCTACAGGCCGCGCTGGCCCACGAAGTTCACCCGGCCCCAAACCAAAAGACCAAGCGACGGCAGGGCCCAAAGTACTGAAACTTTGAAAGGCGAGCGACCTCGCTTGACGCCCAGCGAGCAGCCAACGCCCAGCCCACGATTATCGTCGGGCTGCTCTCCTCTGGAATGTTCTTGGCTGATTTGATCGGCATGCGTCTGGTCGACTCCACAAAAGACTTGGCTGGAGCAAGAGGCCCGGTTCTTTCTTTTTCAATCTTCAAGACTTCTTCGAGCAAGGAGAACTGCCTGGTTGCAATGATGGACTGGCGGGAAATGCTCGGGACCAACCTTGTGCTTCCTCGACGGTCGCGACTGCGGAGCGCTTGCAAGGACCTAACCACCGCGCGCAGGGCTGCGCGCGTGGCGGCGCGGCGCGGCGCGGCGCGGCGCGGCGCGGCGCGTGGGCGGCGGCGGCGCGTGGCGGCGCGAAGGCGGCTCACGACTCCGTGCCTGGCGCCATGTCGGACCCCTCGCCTTGGTGCAGAGACGAGCAAGAAGAAGGCGCCGAGGAGGAGGAGGAGGAGGAGGAGGAGGAGGAGGAGGAGGAGGAGGAGGAGGAGGAGGAGGAGGAGGAGGAGGAGGAGGAGGAGGAGTAGGACGAGGAGGAGGAGGAGGAGGAGGAGGAGGAGGAGGAGGAGGAGGAGGAGGAGGAGGAGGAGGAGGAGGAGGAGGAGGAGGAGGAGGAGGAGGAGGAGGAGGAGT
>JABLUY010000009.1:300423-313588 GCA_013306675.1 Thraustochytrium sp. TN22
GAGGAGGAGGAGGAGGAGGAGGAGGAGGAGGAGGAGGAGGAGGAGGAGGAGGACTCCAATTCCGAGCAGAGCGACGACTCAGATGAAGATGACGAATACATGGACGAGTGTGAGCGCGATGAGCGCCAATGGATGAAGCAAGCCATCTCCGAGGCGGTGGAAGACAACGACGTTGTCTGGCACTCCATCGTGAGGTGTGACGTGACGTCGCTGAGGTACATCGCGTACGAGAATCATGATCTCCTCAACTTCCGTATCTGCGATCCGACTGCGAGGATGAAGAGCAAGGAGCGACTGCCCAAGGACTGCTTTCTCTCCTCTTACCAAGAGGCCAGGGCGCACGTGCTGTCGGGACAACGCATCAAGTCGCCTCTGCATTGGGCACTGGACAATCTGGAGGCCGGGAAAGGCTCGCGCGACGCTTGTACAAAGCTCGTGCTCTGGCTCATCAAGAAAAAGGCGAGCGCCCTGGCTGTTGACTGGAACGGCGTGTCGTGCCTGGAGCGCGCGTGCACGTACGCCGACCTGGAGATCGCCAGGGCCATGGCGACGCGGGCGTTCGGGAGCGAGCGCGATAGATCTTCCAAGCATGCGGGAAGAGTCCTCTGTTACGTTAGCCGCATCGGCTCCGTAGAGGCTGTCCGCATGCTGCTCGACATCCAGCTCGACGTCAACGCATTGAGCCCGTGCGGCACCGCCGCACTGTGGGCAGCCTGCAAGGCCGGCCAAATGGAGGTCGTCAAAGTCTTGCTCGGAGCCGGCGCTCGCGTGGGTTCTTGCAATATGGGCGACTCGCACGAGCTGCTCGAGATCGCCAACAGGCTCCATGACGGCGCCGTTCGCCTCGCGGTGATTTGCAGGTTGCTCGAGAGCGGCGCGCTGGCGCCCCCTTGCGCTTTCGTTCGCGCGGCCCAGCGAGGCGACCTTCACATGGTGCGCGTCCTCATCGAACGCGGCACGCCGGTGGACGCCCGCGACGCTGATGGCGAGACGGCTCTTCAGGGAGCCTGCAGGCACGGCCATGTGGGCGTCGCGCAGCTGCTCTTGCGTCACGGAGCGGCGCCTGACCTGCGCGACGAGCAAGGCCGCACGCCGCTCATGCTCGCCTGCGCGACAGCGGACGTGGAGCGCCTGGACCTCGTGGTGCTCTTGCTTAGCATGGGGGCTTCCGTCAAGGCCTCTGCGCGTGACGGCACGACGGTGCTCATGACGGCCTGTCGGCAGGGCCTGATGAGCGTGGCCCAGAAACTGGTCAGCAAGGGCGCAGACGTCGCTCAGCGCAGCAGCAGCAGAGAGAGCGCTCTGCTCTATGCCTGCAGAGGCGGCCACGAGGACCTGGCGTGCTACCTCCTTGATCAAGGCGCCAAGGTGGACGACATGAGCGACAGCGGCGAGACGGCCATCGTCCTGGCGTGCGCGGCGCGTATGGAGCGCGTGGTCTGCAGGCTGGTGGACGGCGGCGCGCTGCCGTCCACCGGGCGCATTGCGCCGGTCACCCTGGGAACGGCGCCGCAGTCCGGCGCTGACAACAGCGTGGGCCTCGAGGGGCTGTCGGCCTTCAGTGTGGCGGCCCGCCTTGGCCTGGCCGGCGCGCTGCGCAAGATGCTGGAGCGTCGCGGCAAGCCCAAGTGCACCGATGCCGCCGGCCGCACCCTCCTCATGTGGGCCTGCGCGCAAGGCCATGTCGAGGCGGCCAAGGTGCTGCTCGACCACGACGTGGATGTCCAGGCGCACGCGAGCCACGGCGAGACCGCGCTCATGCTCGCTGCAAGTACCGGGAGCAAGTCGCTTGTGGAGCTGCTGCTCGAGCGAGGCGCCGTCGTGGGTGTCTGGGACCGCGAGGGCCGCAGCGCGCTCGGCTACTGCGTGCAGGGCGTGGCGCAGCCGGCGACGCAGGACCGCCTCGACGCCATCTTGGCTCTCGTGCAGCACGCAGTTGCCACGAGCGCCGGAGTCGCTGAGCAGTTCGGATTCCGCGTCGAAGAGCTTCAAGACGCCGTCCTGCTCGCAGCCGCCGGCGGCAAAGGCCAGCTCCTGGCGCTGCTCAAGTGCCTCGGGGCACCCATGGATGTGCGCGACGCGCACGGCAAGACGCCTCTCATGCTCGCGGCCGAGGGAGGCCACGAAGTGGCCGCAGGCGTACTGGCACGACATCGCGCGGATCTCGACGCGCAGAACTCGCAAGACGCGGCCAGGTCCGCGCTCTTGTACGCCGTCCGCGGCCGGTCCGAGAAGATCGCCGGCTTTCTCTGGAGGGCCGGCGCCGATCCGGACTTGCGAGACAGCAATGGGGAGACGGCCCTTTTCTGTGCGTGCGCCTCCGGCCAGCGCGCCATCGTGGAGCTGCTGGTGAGCACGGCGAAGCCACCGGCGCAGCGCGCGAACCTTGAGTGCCGTGATCAACACGGCAGGACACCCCTGCTCGTTGCGTTGGGCCACGCGCACGTCGGAATCGCGCTCCTTCTGATCGAGAGCGGCGCGGACCCAGACGCCAAGGACACGGAGGGCCAGACGCCGCTCATGCTTGCGATCGAGCTCGAGGACACCCGCCCCGCACGTGCCCTCCTCGAGCGAAGCACCAACCTCGACGTGCAAAATGCGCGAGGCACGACCGCGCTTATGCTTGCCTGTTCCAAGGGCGGTGTTGACCGAGACATCGTACGCAAGCTCCTGAGCCAGGTCTCCAAAGTGAATCTCGCTGATGCCCAGGGCCAAACCGCTCTAATGTGTGCGGTCCGGCGTCTCGACAGTGAGTTGGCGGAGATGCTGCTAGACAAGGGCGCGCGGGTGGACGCGCAGGACCGGGGCGGATCGACCGTCTTGATGATTGTGGTCCGGGAGACCGTCGCCAAGGATGCGCCTCTTGGCGAGGCGATGACCTCCTTTCTTCTGGGTCGCAAGGCCAACCCAAACATTCGGGATAACAAGGGCAACTCTCCTCTCATGGTCGCCGCAGAGGCAGGCCTGCTTGCCATCGCGCGGCGCCTGGTCGAATGCGGGGCCGATCTGAACTTTCAGAATGACGAACACCACAGCGCCGTCCGCATGGCCATCGCATCGAAAGGCGACTCTGGCCTGCGCATCTTGCAGCTTCTCATAAGAGGTGGCGCAAACCTAAACGCGCGAGACGCCAAGGGCCGTTCGGCGCTCATGCAGGCAATCAGCCGGAAGCGGGCTGATGTGGCGTACCTGCTCCTCGACAAGGTGGCGCTGGACGTCCAGGACATCAAGGGTGACACGGCCCTCCACTTGGCGCTTTGCACGAGTGATGCAGGCAACGAGCTCTCGGATCTCGCGCAGGTTCTTATCCGGAGCCAGGCCAACGTCAACCTCCCCAACTTTAAGGGCTGGACCCCGCTCATGCTCGCCGTGGCCCGCAATGACCTCGCCACCGCACGCCTTCTTCTCCAGCGCGGCGCCGCTGTTGACGGTCAAAACTGCGACGGGGAGTCTGTGCTCCACATCCTCTTCAAGAAGGCGACGCCGACCGCTGAGATGGCGCATCTCCTGCTCGGCGCCGACTCGGCCGAGCCCGACGCCGTGGACGGGGATGGACGCACCCCGCTCTCGTACGCGGTGCGGGTGGCCCTTCGCGAGGCCCCCACGCTGGACCCTGATGTGGAGCCCGACAGCGAGTTCCCTCTTTTGGAGGCCCTCCTCCGGCACGGTGCCCGCCTTGATGCTCAAGACAGGAGCGGCCGCTGCGCGCTCATGGCCGCCGCAGCGTACGGCGACGACGGCACGCTAGTCCTGCGGTACCTGATCCGCAAGGGCGCAAACCTCGACCTCCAAGATCACAGCGGCAAGACGGCGCTGCTCCAGGCACTTTCCCCGTCGTTTATGGCAAGCACTGATCTATACGGAAACGTCACCAACTACGGGGAAGTCGTCACTTGCCTGATCCGCTCTGGAGCTAAGCTCAACGTGCAAGACATGGGAGGCAACACCGCCCTCATGCACGCCGCGCAAGCCGGCCAAAAGGCCACTGTGCGAGATCTCCTGGCCCGCGGCTCTAAGCCAAGCCTGCGCAACGCCAAGGACTCCTGCGCTCTCTCCCTGGCTCTCCGCGGCAAGCACTGGGGTGTCGCCCTGCTCCTGCTCAATGCCGGCGCAGCGCTCCACGGGCCTGCCTCCCGTCGCACTCTGCTCGACCTCGCCCTGCGCGATCTCCAGCCAACCGCCAACTCCCTCAGCCCCTCCCACGCTCAGGTCTTACAAACCCTCTTCGACCGTGGGGTCGAGAAGCCTGCCTCCAAGCAGCTCCCCTTCCGTCTCCTCCAGAAAATTGACCTCGAGGCCAAGCGAGCGCGCCTTGCCAGGGACAAGCTCAAGCGAAAGGCCGCGAAAAAAGATGAAGACGGGCGCGACGCAGATGGCGAGGGCACAGGTGATGCTGCCAAGAGGCCCCGCGCCAGTCAAGCTCAAGGTTGACGACCGGACAGTGAGCGAGAAATCCGGATGCCGGAGTCAGGGACAGGCACAAGCTCAGGCACACCAGCTCAAGCGTAAGCTCGGGCACAAGCCCAGGCACAAGCTCAGGAACCAGCTCGGGCACAAGCTCGGGCGCAGGCACGGCTGTCACTGCCAAGCGCGGCGGTCAACTTATGGAGGATGCGGCAACGTGCCTTGCCCGCGCTTCTGTTGACGCAGTACAAGCCGATGGCACAGCAGCGCTCATGGGGGCAGCACGGCGCGGTGCTACGGACGTTATTCGACTGCTCGTCGATGGAGGCGCCAAGGTCGACCTCTGTGACCGCCAGGGCTATACAGCGCTCATGCACGCGGCTCGCCAGGGGATGCACTGGGCCATAGCGTTCGTTCTGGTCCAGAAGGGGGCACGCACGTGCAGAAGTTCTGGCCTCTTTGCAAAGTGCAAAGCGCAAGACGTCGTGGGAGCCAAGAAAACTTGTCTTCCACAACCACACACAGATGAACACATGCTATTTTGTTGACTGTCCTAAAGCTTGGACTTGACCTTTGAGCCGGAGGCCGCCCTTCGCGTCTCAATCTCCTGCCATGCTTCAAGCAGGGCGCGACGCAGCAGAGCGAGTTGCAGGGCTCGCCAGAGGACGCGCAAAATGGTGCGGATACGGCGCAGCGCAAACAGGATGCCAAACAGGTAGAGCACAGTGGGCAGGGCTGGGAAGTCACGCGTGAGCTGCACACAGCGATCGCGCAGGCTGTCCAGGTCAATGATGCGCTGGAGCATCACGTAGGCTTGGGCTGCCAGCTGCTGGAGCGCCCGGCGGTCCTCCTCGCTGACGAGAAAGGCCACGAGCGCTTGGAGCACCTCGAGCAGCCTGCCGGCAGAGCCGAAGCGGCGCAGGCTGGAGAAGAGCAGCGCGCCCGCAGCGCGGCGCGAGGCGGCGTCCGGGGCGTCGTCGTCTTCGCTGGTGTCGCGCAGCACGCACACAAAGTCGGTGTGAAGCCCGTCGGCCCAGGCCGCGACGCGCGTGCGGTCCGCGTCGTCGTTCACCTCGAGGCATTGGACCTCGGCCAGGAGCTCGGGGCGGCGGCGCAGCAGCACGAGAAAGTCCTCCAAGGACCCGCTGGCGGCGTCGGCGACGTCGAAATCGAGGGAGGCACGCAGGTCCCCGACGGCGTCTGCAAAGGGCTGCGCGCTTCGCACGAGCGTGTGTCTGCAAGGGTTGCAATGTGCCTGCCAGGTCAGTCATGTCATGAGAGAGCGGTCGACTCGGCTTGGGCCAAGCAAGGGACAAACAAGTCTTGATCACTCACAGGATTGCATGGGTGCAGATGCGGCCGTGCGGGTGCTGCGAGGGCGCCGCGGGGCGCAGCGCCGGGAGCGCGGGCAGCGCCTCGCGCAGCGCAAGGCCGGCAATGGCACGCAGCAGCAGCGGGAGCGCGTAGGGCTGGTCGACCAGCCCCTCGAGCGCCACCAGCCAAGCGTCGCGGTCGGCCTCGTCGAGGCGCGGCCGGAGCACGCGCGGCTTGCGCGAGGTCCTGAGCACGGTGTCGAGCGCCAGCGTCCTGATGACGGGCGGGCTCACGTGCAGCGCACGGCGGCCGTCCAGCACGACCACGACGTGGTCATACGCCTGGCCCGTGATCCAGCGGCCGAGCGCGTACGCGGCGCCCGAGGTGGCGAGCAGCACCAGGTCGCCCGGCTCCGGGTCGCCCGGCTCGCGCCGCGCCTTGGTGGCCGCCGCTGCGGGCGCCGCCGACGCGGGCGCCAGCGACAGGCTGGCCGGCGCCAGCAGCCGCGCCAGCGCGCGCGCCAGCGCCAGCGCCGCGCCCTCCATGCGATGCGATGCGATGCGATGCGCGCGCAGCGCGCGCGAGGCCGGCCACGGCGATTTGGGCGCGCGCGAGGCGCGGCAATTCGAAAAGCAAAAGCAAATTCAAAAAACCTTCGAAAGGAGTCAAGTCCATCTTCAAACGCGCGTGGCGGCGGCGGCGGCGGCGGCGGCGGCGGCGGCGGCGAGGCGCGCGGGCGGCGGCGGCGGCGCGCGGCGCGCGGTTGCGGCAGGATGACGGACTATGAGCAGTTCCGCGCGGACCTGGACGACCTGGCGCGGCACAACTTCGGCGGCCTGGGGCGGCCGGCCAAGCAGGAGAAGGTGCTGCTGGGCATCTGCGCGATGAAGAAGAAGGCGGAGTCCAAGGCGATGCGGGAGATTTTGGGCAAGCTAGACAGGCTGGGGTTCAAGGCGGTGATCTTCCCGCAAAAGGTGATCCTGGAGGAGCCTGTGGAGGCGTGGCCGCGGTGCCACTGCCTCGTGGCCTTCTTCTCGGACGGGTTCCCGCTGGACAAGGCGGTGGCGTACGCGGAGCTGCGCAAGCCGTTTTTGGTGAACGAGATCCGGCCGCAGTTTTTGCTCAAGGACCGGCGGCACGTGATGAACCTGCTGGAGATGCACGGCGTGCCGACGCCGCCGCACGTGGTCATGAACCGGTCGGCGAACTCGCCGTCCGGCTACCCGGTGGCCATCAACAAGGAGGAGGACATGGAGGAGTTTGAGGACTACATTGTGGTGGGCGGCGTGCGCATGGACAAGCCCTTCGTGGAGAAGCCCGTGGACGGCGACGACCACAACATCATCATCTACTACCCGCGGTCGGCCGGCGGCGGGAGCTGCCGGCTGTTCCGTAAGGTGGACGACCGCAGTAGCGAGTTTTTCCCGGACGAGAACCGCGTGCGGCGCAGCGGGAGCTACATCTACGAGTCCTTCATTCGCACCGAGGGCTCTGACGTCAAGGTGTACACGGTGACGTCCATCTATGCGCACTCGGAGGCGCGCAAGTCGCCAACGATCGATGGCATGGTGAACCGCAACGATGACGGCTTTGAGGTGCGGTACCCGGTGCTGCTGAACGCGATCGAGAAGGAGATCGCGAAGCGCATCGTGGAGGCGACGGGCCAGCGCATCTGCGGGTTCGACGTGCTGCGCTCGGACTCGGCCTCGTACGTGTGCGACGTCAACGGCTGGAGCTTTGTCAAGAACAACCAAAAGTACTACGATGACTTCGCGCTCATTCTGAGCGACGTCATGCGGCACGCCATGGGCTATACCTCGGCGCCGCGCTTCATCCAGTCCATGGGCTCGTCCACGCAGTCGGAGATTGACGATGATACGGACGACACGGACACGGATGGCGGCTCCCTGTCGGCCAGCTCGCAGCGCGCGCCCTCGCTCTCGCCGCGGGGTGGATCCTCGCTCGCGCCGCGCGAGGCGCGCGCGGCTTTTCGCGCGCAGGGTTCGGAAGAGGGTGGAAGGAGCGCGGTGGCGACCAACGCTGGTGCTGCTGGTGCTTCTGCTGCGGCTGCGGCGGGGACTGCTGGAGCGGCAGGCTCGACTGGCGCTGTCGGCAGTGCGGACGCCGCGCCCAAGGCAGACGCCCCGCATGAGGAGCTGCGCTGTGTGATCGCCGTCGTGCGACACGGCGACCGCACGCCGAAGCAAAAGCTCAAGCTCAAGACGTCGCACCCCGAGATGCTGGCGCTCTTCGACAAGTACGGGTCGGGCAAGCCGCGCGAGGAGCTCAAGCTCAAGTCGGCGAAGCAGCTGGGTGACGTGCTGACGTTGCTGGGTATGCGCGTGGAGGAGGTCCAGCGCGCGCGCGCGGCGCGCGGCGATGCCGAGGACAGCGACGGCGAGGAGCAGGACCAGCTGGACGGCCTGCTGCAAGCGCGGTCCGTGCTGGAGATGCACGGCACCTTCAAGGGCATCAACCGCAAGGTGCAGCTCAAGCCAATCGAGTGGGACGACGAGACCGGCAAGGTGACGGCGGCGCAATTCATCCTCAAGTGGGGCGGCGTGCTGACCTTTCCCGGGCGACGGCAGGCCGAGGAGATGGGCATGTCCTTCCGCCAGAAGCTGTACCCGTTTGACGGTCTGCTGCGCCTGCACTCCACGTATCGGCACGACCTCAAGGTGTACAGCTCGAACGAGGGCCGCGTGCAGGTGACGGCAGCGGCCTTTGCCAAGGGCCTTCTTAGCTTCACCGGCCACCTTACGCCGATCCTGACCAGCCTGGTGCGCAAGTCGCCCGATGTGGACAGCCTGCTGGACGACGCCTCGCATGCCAAGGAGCCCATCGAGCGCGTCAAGCAGCGTCTGCACGAGGCGCTCCTGGACCGCGCGCCGGACGCACGCGACCTGCGGAGCCGCGTGGCGCCCACGGGCGCGTCCTCGCTGCTGGATTCCTTTGAGCAGATCGACTTCGACCCGCGCGCCGCCATGGGCCAGCTCTACACCCACATCGTCGGCCTTGTCAAGCAACTGCGCCTCCTGGTCAAGACGCACCGCGAGCGTTTCGGCATCAACCTCGGCACGGCCGGCGTCGCCAACACGGGCAAGCTCCTCGAGGAGCGCACGCAAGGCGCCGACCCGGCCGGCATGGGCGGCAACATCAAGATCGCCAAGCGCCGGTCCACGGGCGGTGCCAGCAGCTCGCTGAGCAGCTCGCTGAGCAGCAGCAACAGCGCCAGCAACAGCGCCGGCGCCGCTGGTGAAAGCGCGACGCCGCCGCCTCCAGGAGAGGCAGCGGCATCGGCTGTGCCCCCCAAGGAGGAGGACACCACGGTGCGGCCTGGGAGCAGCGGGAGCACCGGGCCCCAGGGCAACAGCGTGGCGGCGTCCATCAATCGGTCCGACGTGAGCCACTCCATGCAGTCGATCGTGTCGGCGGAGAACGGCACGGCGCTGCTCATGGCGCTGCACCGCTGGTCCAAGCTGGAGAAGGACTTTTACGTGCGCAAGAAGGACAAGTTCGACCTGTCCAAGATCCCGGACATCGCCGACAGCGTCAAGTTCGACCTCCTGCACAATCCGCAGCTGCAGCAGCTCAAGCCGGCGCACCTGAACAAGATCTTCAAGCTCTCGCTCTCGCTCGCCGACATTATCGTGCCGCAGGAGTACGGCATGACGCCGCAGGAGAAGACCAGCATCGGCGGCCGCATCGCCAAGAACCTCATCGAGAAGATCCGCGCCGACTTTACCAACACGGTCTCCTATTGCATCAATGGGCCGACCGACTCCAATAGCCAGGCTGTGCTGCCCATGGCGCCCTCGGGGCGCATCGCCACGGGCCGCCTGCGCAAGTCCAACGACCAAGGCAGCACCGCCGGCAGCCCCACCAGCGTCGGCCCGGCCTCGCCGCAGAGCGGCGGCACCCTCTCTGGCCTGCTGCACGACCCGCAGCTCGCGTCGCTCCCGCCCATGCCACCCATTCCCGGCAGCAGCGGCGCCAACAGCAGCAAGGCGTCCGCCTCGGCCACGTCCGCCTCGACCGCGTCCACCTCGGCGCCCTCTGGCGCCTCGGGCGCGGCGGACTCGAGCCGGCCCGAGACGCCGCCCGAAACCGCCCCGGACTCGGACTCCGTGGAGGGCAGCAGCGTGGCGAGCGAGGAGGTCTTCCACCGGCTCGACCCGACGCACGCGCGGTCCATGGGCATCAAGTCCGGCGACCGCATGGTGCGCACGCGCCTCTACTTTACCAGCGAGTCCCACCTGCACTCTCTCCTCAACGTGCTGCGCTACACGACCCCGGAGTCGCTCGGCCTCGACCCGGGTGACGAGCTCGAGCTGCCGCAGCTCACCGATGAAGCGCGCAGGCAGCTCGAGGCCATTCCCGAGCTCAACTATCTCACCCACATCGTCTTCCGCCTCTTTGAGGTCTCGTACCGCACCGGCGGCCGCGCGCGCAGCTTCCGCCGGCGCCGCAGCGAGGCCAAGTCCACCGACTCGCAGGCGGCCGCCGAGGGACACTACCCGCGCCGCTTCCGCGTCTCCGTCGCGGTCTCCCCCGGCGTCGAGATCTTCTTTCGAGAGGATGGCACGCTGCAGCAGGGCTACACCTTTAGCCCGGACGAGAACATCCCGATCGATGTGCAGGACGGGTCCAAGTACGGCTCCGAGGCCGACATTCAGCTGCTGCCCTGCTCCAAGCTGGTCCCGCTCTGGAACAACATCGAGTACACCAAGCTCAACAACCTCTTCACGTGCGCCATTGACAGCGTCAACAAGGAGCTGCGCGCGCAGAGCAAGGAGCGTCTCGGGTCCAAGGACCTCGAGAACGAAGAGGAGGACGATGCAGCGCGCGCCGTGCTCTCCGTCAGCCCGCGGCTCGACCTCCCTGACGCTGCGCCCACCCTCGTCTCGGCGCAGCAACTCGACGAATGAGGCCTCAACACGGTCAAACAACGAAAGAAATACGATGCATGGTGGATGTCTGGTTCTGTTTGCAGGGTCGAGGGTGAGGTCCTTTAGAAGGTGGCGTACCGGCTAAACCCTAGCTCAGTCCTTCTCCTCGCCGCCCTCCTTCTGCGCGATGAAAATGTAATGCACGTTGGTGGCATCCTTGGCGTCCGGCTGCGCGGCCGTCATGACCGTGGGCTTGGCCACGGACGAGACCGACACGCGCCACGGGTACTCCTCGTTCTCGAGATAGCCCATGCGGTTGTCCGGCACGCCGTACGAGACCATGAAGAAGATGCCGTTCGGCTTGAGCACGCGCACGCACTCGCTCAGCATCTTGGCCACGTTGCCCGTCGAGCCCTCGCCACACAGGATCGAGTCCATCGTGCCCTTGTCAATGATGCAGTCAAAGGTCTCGTCGCTAAAGTCCAAGTGGCACGCGTTCATGACCTGCCACGTCAGCGTCGACTTGTCCTTGTGGCGCTCCTTCATCTGGTCCACTACCACCTTGGAGATGTCAATGTTCGCGATCGACGTGAACCCATCCTCGTACATATCCTCGGTCATTCCTGTGCGTGCCAAGGTGTCGCGAATGCAGCACAGCGAAGCGCAGGGCGGGAGAAAGCGCGTGCGTCAGTCTTATGGGTCCCAGCCCCAACCCCAAGGGAGCGGAGAGTTACACGTACGCGAGTTGCCACAGCCGAGGTTCAGGATGTTGTCGCTCTCCTTCACGCCGGCGCCCCGCAGCTTGTCCTTGAGCCCTGAGTACCTCTGGTACCAGTCGAACGCCTCCGGGTCCTTGGTGTACCTGTTCGCGCGTCGCCACCGTCAGCCGCTCGCGCTCCCGCCGCCTCCCCCGCGCCGCTTCGTGCGCGACACGGCGCCGGCCGCAGCGAGCTTCGCTCGCGCCATCTCTCCACGTACCTCTCATCCCAGTACTGCGACCGGCCGTACTGCGCCATGGCGGCGTGCGCTGGCGCCCGCGGCGGCCTGCGCGCCTACCCGCCCCGCCCGCGCCTGCCCCCTCTCGCGCGCGCCCGCGCGCGCCTCGTACGCGGCGGCGCCTGCGCGCGGCGCGATGCCCGCCTCGCTGCGCGCCTCGCGGCGGCGCGGCGGCGCGGAGCTCGCGGGCGCGGCGGCGCGGCGCGGCGGCGCGGCGGCGCGGCGCGGCGCGGCGCGGCGGACCCGACCGGACCGGCGACGACCCGCGGCGGCGGCGGCGGCGGCGCGGCGGCGGCGGCGGAGTCTGCCTGCCTGCCTGCCTGGCCGCCGCCGCCGCCACCGTCGCCGCGGCCTAACGCCGCGCATGGGCCGCTTTCCCAACGGCCTCGCCGCCTCCGACGGCGACCGCGACCTCGAGGACGCGGGGAAGGCGGCGCGGGCCCGTACGGTCCGTCGGAGGACGCGAGGGCGGCGAGCTCAGCACGATGAAGTTGATGGGGCTTCTTAGCGGATAGCAAACTTAGATGGGCGGGATGGCGGCGCGGTGCACGACGACGCAGACCGCCTGGATCTCCTCGTCCAGGAGAGCAGGGCTCTTGAAGTCGAAGTGGATCGGCCGCGCGATGCGGCGCATGAGCCACTCGACGGCGTTCATGACGTCGATGGGCAGCACGCCGGCGGTGTCGAGGATTCCCCAGTCGGTGACGGAGAGCAGGTCGCACACGTTCTTGTAGGTGAGAGAGCCGTAGATGTCAAAGGGGAAGGCGTCGTTCACGTTGATGGGCACGCAGCGTTTCTTGTTGCGCTGCGCAACCACGAGCTCGAGGAGGCAGAACTTGCGCGTGAGGTAGTCCTCCGTTAACATTGGACAGAAGATGTCAGCCTCGCGTACCAGGTCGGCGATGTGGTCCAGGTCGTCAAGGTGTGTCTGATCATAGACGATCTTAAAGTGAGAGCCGAGGCTCTGCTCCATGCCGCGCTTCAGCCACGGAACGAAGTTACCGCTCGAGCCCTGGTGATAGGAGATGAAGACCGAGAATGTCCTGCCCGCGGTCGCAGCGGCCATATCTGCCCTCCATTCCTCGCTGCAGATCAAAATCAAGGCGTCCACCCCGCCCAGCCAAGGCGCAACCCAGGTGTCCTCTCCTCATCATGATCCCGTGCCTCATCCCGTCCCACACTGCGGCCGCCGGGGCAGCCCAAGCAGCCCAATCCTTGGAGTCCGTTCTCCCTCCGTGGCTCGCTCGCTCGCTCGCTCGCTAAACCGCCTGCTCGCCCTCGCTCGCCGCCCCCGCCACGCGACCCTGGCGCCTCGGGGCCCGTCCGCCGCGCAGTCCGCGCACAGCCATCCACGCCGCCAAGCCTTGTTGAAGAACTTGAAGGACACGCCCTGCTCGCTCTGCGCGCCGGGGTCCACCCGGCACGTGTCCCCGTTCTCCGGATCCCAGCCTGAGCCAACGACGGCCTGCCGCGGCCCGGCGCGCTGCCGCGGCCCGGTCGCCTCGGCGCGGCGCGCGGGCCCGGCGCGGGCGCGCGGCGCGCGGCGCGGCCGCAGACCCCCC